>CM077098.1:104110416-104528767 GCA_039513925.1 Platanthera zijinensis | reverse complement strand
TGAGGGGATATATGATTTGTTGGGTTGTGTTAAAATTTAATGAGAGGTTTATTTAATTTTTGACGTTAAAAAGTTTTAAATGGGTAAAAAATGTGAAAGGTGTGAAGGGTTTGTAGAATACTAGACTAGGGGTGATAAAGTACACTGGGTGAATCGGGGCGACATGGCTCGAGAAGTTTATTAATGGAGGAGAGAAAAAAGGGTAAGGTTCCGGGGAAAAGAAGTGCACCGCGGAAGTGACTTAAACGATGGAATGTGCAGGATGCTTCTGGCGCGTGCGCTCGGGGCGACGCACGCTTGCTGGCCTCGACTGTCTTCTTTGTTCGGCTTCCTCGCGGTCTTGGGCGTCTCCTTGCTAACTGCGCGCTGGTGGGGTGCGTGTAGCCGACGGTGGATGCTAGCGGCCGCTGGTGGCCGCTCGTGGTCGCCGGTGGCTGCTGGTGGCTGGCGGTGAGCGAAGGCCGACTTGGTGGAGGAGGCGGGAGAGCTCTCACCTGAGGAAAAAAGAAGAACCGGAGAAGGAAAAAAAAGGTGAGAAATAAGAATCCTCTGGGGTCTTTTTATAGCCTCCAGGGGAGGATTATGGCGGGCTCCACCACTAAAGTGATGGGATAATGAGTGGTTTACCCTTCGATCGGACGGCAAGGAGAGCCTCCCCCTTGATCGGATGGTGGGGAGGCCTCCCATGATGGGCGAGTGGCTTCGCACGGCGAGCCGCGGCGGACCGCGGCGCGCGGCCGGCCGGAGACGGGAGTAGACTGACCTGAGCGCCTTACGGCGGTGGCCCTCCGGAGGGCCGGCCGCGGCAAAGGAGGTCGTGGCCGGCCACGGCGCGGCCGGGGCGGTCGTGGCCGACCACGACGCGGCCGGGGCGGCCGTGGCCGGCCATGGTTAGGCCGGCCATGGCGAGGCCGGCCACGGCAAGGCCGGCCATGGCCTTGCCGCGGCGGGACCGTCCACGGCTAGGGAGGCTGCGGCTGGCCATGGCCGGGACGGCCGACCGCAATGGCCTTGCCGCAGCTAGGCCGGGACGGCTACGGCCGGCCATGGTCTTGCCGCGGCTGGGCCGGGATGGCTACGACCGGCCATGGCCTTGCCGCGGCTAGGCCGGGATGGCCGTGGCCGACCACGGCCAGGCCGAACACGGCCTTGCCGCGGCGGGGCGGCCGTGGCCGGCCACAGCAAGGCCGGCCATGGCCGGGGTCGGCCTTGCCGGGCGGAGGCCGCCCAACTCCGGCCATGGCCGGGGTTTGCGCGGCGGAGGGAGGGTCGGTCGCCGACGGTGGCTAGGCCACTCACCGGTGGTGGTTTTTCGGTGGCGATTTCTCCCATGAGGTGAGGGAGCGGGTCCCACCCCATAACTCCCATCATTATGAGAGATTATGGGGGGGTGGGGCCCACCCATGATTTTCCTTAGGTGGAGATCATGGGGGGCTCTTTCCCTCTTATAAATGAAGGTGGAAACTCATAATATGCCCCCAAATCTTTTCTGGCCGGGAGCGGAGTGAGCGTGAGAGGAGAGAGTTTTCTCATTCCGTGTTGTCATGGTGAGTGCCGGTGAGAAAATCGAGGCGGCGGCGACGGATCGTGGTTCCAAGGTACGATAACACGCGAAGGGTTGGCGAGTGCGTGCGGGGTGTATGCGGACGGAAGTCGGCGGGGTGCATGCATTGGCCGCGCGCGCAGGGCCGCACGCGCAGGGCCGCGCGCGCAGGTTGCACGTGCGCAGGCCTTGCGCGCAGGTCGGGCGCGCGCTGCAAGCACGGCGCCCGCGCGCGCAGGCCTCACGCCCTGGCCGGGCGCACGCAGACCCTGTGCGCAGGCCGCGATGCAGTCCGCTCTTATGTCGCGTGCGCGGGCCGTGCGCGCGCACCTCCCAGCCGTGCGCGTGCCCATGCGTGGTTTGTGTGATCTTGCAGCTGTGAGTTGACTTTTTATTTTTGTCATGTGCAGGTTACGAAGCATTCCTCTGGCCCGATGCGCCTGCGCTCCTCCTTGATTGAAGATGGCGTGGACATTTGGAGGGCGATGTACGGGCTTCCTGCTGATTTAGAAGTGAGGATCCCGCTGTAGTACCCCCCCCAACCTTTTTCCCGGGTCGGGCCGAAGGGGGTACTACTTGCCCAAGACGTCCACCCAGTGCTTCTTAGGGGAAATGTTCCACCCCATTCATGCACTAGTTGGTCGCCTTGCTCGGCTCGAATCATAACATTCACAACCCATCAGAATATAGCGGAAGCATTAACAGGAAACCATTGCAGATTTATATATCACATATCAAAATCACAGCGGTTCTAGGGCCGAAGCCTAAGTACTTATATAAGCCCGTGGGCTATACATGTGCTACATATAATCCTCATATACTCTCTCTCTCTACGCTGCTCGGCGGAACTCACGTCTCTAAACTCTGGAGACGGCGGGGGTGCATCTGCTCGAGTAGACCTAACTGCTTGCGTAATCTCCTGTGGCAGCGGGTGACTACAGTGCTCCACCTCCTGTGAATGGTTAATCAAATAACCGTTAGTCACAGAGCTAAGTGGAAACAAATCTTCTCCCCGGATCCACATCCTGGGGACGAGCACGCACCCGCCCAACAGAAGTAAATTGCCGAAGCAAGAGAGAGTTAGCACAACATTCCATATATGAACAGCTAGGAGCAAATATAAAAGAGTGCAGTATAATCGGAAAAAGCAGCAATAGTATAAAACAGTTATAACAATGCTCTACTAGCTCATAAGCACAACAGGTTTTCATATCTTGAATTCTATCGCAGGCATTCACAGCCGCGTACATACCACAGGCATTCACAGCCGCGCACACCGCAGGCATTCGCAGTCGCGCACACAAACCCTATGTCGATATAGTTTGGACCGCTTCTGTTCCAGCAGGGTAGCGAGCCCAGCGGGCCTCACCGATGTGGTCTTCGGTGACAGTGGCCAGTCCTGCCACTTCTAGGGGTGATCGTACCGCACAACCCCAGGCCCTAACGTACAACCTGGTGTACTTTTTGATGTGAGCGACATCCAGCGAATCATTTTGGCCGACCAGCGGAGCAAAACCCGGCGGGGAATAAAACGGCCGGTCACCCATGGTACCCATCTCCCTGTCGCCTTGAGTCGTCAACCTTCCCGCACTGGTACGAACGGTCTGCGGAAGGGACTTACCCGCCACTATTCCACCGCAAGCAATTTACAATCAATCAATCAACGACAAACATAATACACACTGAGTCTACGTCGGTCTGCCCTACTAGGCTGAAACTTCGGGCGGCGACGCTTAGCTCTACTTTCGTCAAGGAGCGTGGGAGCGCATTATTTGGGGCTAGACCTGGAGGAATACCTCAACTCCGGTTATCCCCAACTAAGGCTCAACCTTAATAACGACTGCTCGTCAGAGCAAGACCCGGGATTATAATAGTAAATTGAATTGAGGACAAATGCGATGTTTATGCTGCTTATTTAAAGTGCTGGAAAGAAACGTGACCAGTACGAAACTGGAGTAGCACTGAATTAAAAGTACTTGACCGGTACGAGACTGAAGTAGAACTGAATTAAAAGTACTTGACCAGTACGAGACTAGAATAGAACTGAATTAAAAGTACTTGACCAGTACGAGACTGAAGTAGAACTGAATTAAAAGTACTTGACTAGTACGAGACTGGAGTAAAGATGAATTAAAAGTACTTGACCAGTACGAAACTGGAGTAGAACTGAAATAAAAGTACTTGACCAGTACGAGACTGGAGTAGAACTGAATTAAAAGTACTTGACCAGTACGAGACTGGAGTAGAACTGAATTGAAAGTACTTGAATTGAAAATAATAAAGGAACAGGACCAGTGCAAGACTGAAATAATCATAAAGAAAATGGTTAGTAGTCAAATCACTCCATTCAGGAGACTTCAGTCTCATCTCCGTTCTCAGGAGGCACATTCAGTTCTATTTCAGTTCTTAATAAGGCTTCATTGGATTACACTCATTATTAAGATCCGATTATGATTTGGTTGCGCCTTATTAATCACGGCTTAATCGGATCAGGGGATTATCAGGAGTTACACCCTCATTATTTGTCGAGAATAATTCGCAACTCGCTGCTCGTACTCTCACTTTTCGAGCGCGTCTCAATCACCCGAGAGTCGAGGCGCTCGACGGTTTCACAAAGTCTCGGAACACTCGGAGCTTGGTCAATTGCCTCAGCCACTCTCGTCGATACGATAACTTTGAATTAAATTAGAGAGGACGGTCGCGCGCTCCAATTTTCATTTTTGAAGAAAACAAGCGTATAATTTCTGAGCGTGATCCTAGGCTTCCAGATTTTAGGAAAAATATCAAAACTTATTCTCATGACCCCAAATTTTGATACAACCCTTAAGAGGGCCTAAAATGAGCCTAGTAATTTTTTTGTAATCTTCCAAAGTGTTTTGGGCCTTTAATTTGGCCAAACAAATTTTATTTGGGCTTTTAAAAATACCAAATCAACTCCAAAAATTCTCAAAATTTTTGTGAAGACTGCCCTCATCAAGGGAAACAATTTTCATGTTCATAACTTTTCATGAGTGCCCTATTTTAGCCTCTGAAAAAAATAACCCATTATTAATTATAATATTATAATGTTTATATATTATAATAATATAATTTATATATTATAAAAAGTTACTGTTCATTATCTTCTCCCCCGATGTACAAATTCCGCCGCCCTTACGGGCCTTCCCAGCCGCCGGCCAGCCACCGGCCGGCCGTGGCTCCGCCACCGGCCAACCCGCCGGTGGTGGGCTCTCCCTCCGGCGGTGGTCCGGCGGCCTGCCGCCGCCGGAGCCATTTTATTTCTAAAACGGGAGGGGAGGGGGGTGACGGCGGCGGCTCTCCGGCCGCCGGAGCTCGCATGTGTTACGTCAGAAATGGGGAGGGGGAGGAAGAGAAGGTTCCACCTGGGTTTGGCGGGCTCGGGAGGGGCCGGCTTGGTCGGACATGGCTCAAGGTGGTGGAGGAGGGGGAGGAGCTCCTTGGCTTGGTTTTTTCCGGCTAGCAGAGCTCCGACAGAGGCATGTATGGGGTCTTTTTGAGATGGGGAAGAGGATTGCAAACCTCTGGTGTGAAGGGGATAAATATATAGGGGGAGGGGGTTAGCCCCTCCTTCCTTCTTGGCCAAGAAAAAGGGAACCATGGTTTGGTTGCACCAACCATGGTTGGCAGCTGACACTCCTCCAGCTGTACCTGGACAGATGTCCATCATCCAGGGAGGTAGTACAACCACTTGGGTGAATCCTATGGTTTGAACCTAGGCTTGGGGAAGAATGGGAGAGGTGGAGGCCATTGATTGGCCTTCCTCCTTGCTTTGACTCCCAAACCTTACAAGTCTTGCTGGTTTAGAACAGCTGGTAGCCTCCTAATTGAGGGTTGTACATCCTATAAGCCTAGCTAGGTCATAAACCATGTGGAGGAAAGGAAAGAGAGGGAGAAAGAGAGGGGGTGGACCTTGTCCCTTGCTTTGGCTTAAAAGCCTTCATACTTTGCTAACTTTAGGAAATTCAGGGCCCATAAGAGTCCAATAAATAGCTTGGAGTGGTGGCCACAAGAAGGGTATCTTGAAAATTATAATTTTTCTTGAAAATTCAATTTTTAGGGAGGTTTAACCAAGTCAACCATGGGGTGGGTCCCCCTTGCTGGTCAAAGTCAATGTGGGTCCAAGTCATCGGGGTCGGGTCAAAGTTCGGGTGTCGTGTCATAATTGGTGTGCGCACGCTTTTCGGTGCACGATTATGGTTGATTTGACCACGAGTTGACCAATTATCGTCGAAATTGACCGGAACGACTTCTGTTGACTTCGTATTGACCATACAAGTCCGACGCCACTTACTGGGGTTGAATCAGAGTCCGTTTGGCGAAAGTCTAAAATCTGAGCGTCGTAGCGCGCTAAAATGGTCAAAACGCTCATAATCATTGTTAGACTTCGAATCACGACGCAACGATTTCTGATGCGTTCGTATCAACTATACGAAGTCATATGAATTGACAGAACTCAAATCGGAGTTCTCTATGCCAATATCCAAAAATCTCATTTTCGCTACGTTCTGCGAGGAATGGCCAAATCCACTATATGACCTCGGGGTCCAACTGAACGAGTTTTGATGGGCTCGTATTGACTATACGAGGCCACAGGAACTGACAGAACTCAATTCGGAGTTCTCTAGCTCAATACCCTGCCTAGAGTTGCCTCATACCTTGTCACGGGCAGAGGCTCGGGTCACTTTTATTGGGCCCACTAGGGCTCTGGTGGCCCAATAAAAGTCAGGATGTTACACCCGCGGCCCGAGGAGTGGGTTCAGAATCCTCCCCGTGGCTGGCTGACGTTCCGTGAAGTGTCCCTCCAATCCGGCTTCCGCTTTTCGCCCTTCGAGGAGGTGATTGAGATTTTGAAGTTTTGCGGAGTGCCTATCTCCCAGTTTGCTCCGACTAGGGTTACCCAAATCATGGGCTTGGTCGCCTTCTTCCGCGAGCATGGGAGCCTGCTTTCTTTGGACCAGTTTCTAGATTGGTGTGACGTGCGCTCTGACGGTGGCGAGCGGGTGGAGGTGCGTAGCAACAAGGTTTGGTTGGAGTTCGAGGCTCGTAAAGATCGTCGCCACAGTAATACTTTGTTTGGATATGTGAAGAACTCTTGGGGTCTTCCTGAGGTGTGGAATGCGCTTCCCGACCGTTGCCACCGTGTGAAAGGGTGGGAGTGGGACTTTTCCCCAGTGCTGGGATTTTCTGAGCCTCGTGAGCTGGCCAACCGTCTCTTTAACATATATATCTATGTGGAGGAAAAGCGACTGCTGGGATGTGGTATCTCGGCGGGCACAGTTCAGGTAATGACGACTTCTCAGGGAGGGGGCCGAAAGAGGAAAACGGTGATGGTCCCTGCTGATGACCTTGATGTTGTGGTGGTAGCTTCTGATGGTTCAGCTCCCGAGGTGCAGTTACCGGCTTCCCCTGCTCCTCAGGTGCCTGCCAGTACAGCGGCTCCCCGGATGTCCTCTTCCTTGAGGGCGATGAGCGATGCGGTAAGGATGTAGCTTCTTTTCTCCTTTTATTCTTCCTTTCTTTTCTTTTTCGTTGAGAGAGGCTGATTGTGTGTCTTTCTTTTGCAAATAGAGACTCAGGCGCAGATTGCTGTGACCTGGAACGATCATTATGTGAGCCTGAAGGACGGGTACCTCGCTTTACAGGAGAAGCTTCGATTGTCGATGGGCTCGCTGGCCTCCTTGAAGGAGGAACATGACTGGGACATTGCACGGTTCCGTCGGATCGGTTCAGAGCTGAAGTCTGAGCTAGAAGATACGCGTGCGGCCTTGGACATGGAGAAGACTCTGGTGGAGAGGACCACCCAGATGCTGAAGCATGCAAAAGAGGAGACATCTGGCTTCGGGACCCAGCTATAGGCGACTCGAGAGGAGGTCTCAGTACTTGATACTAAGCTTCGGGCGGCGAAGGCGTAGGTTGAGATGCTGTCCTATGACGACCATGCGTCAGAGCTGAAGGCAGCCGGGCTTGCGGAGTACTTGGAGTCGCTGGACTACTTGCGAGACCGCAAATTGATTGCGGAAGAGGTTCGTGATGATATTTGGTCCAAGGAGGTGGAGCCCCAAATGAATGATATACGCGAGCTGGCGCTCCGTCGCGGCGTTTCAAAGGCCTTTCGCTTCGTTGGCAAGCGCCTTGGGTGTGACACCTCTAGTTTCAGTTTTGCGGATGTTTCTGGAGACGAGCGCTCTGATTCAGATGCTGAGGGAGAGTAGCTGTAGTGTTTACCTGTTGTTGTATGTTTTGTTGTTTTCTTGTGCATGTAGCGTCTTGCCTTTTGTTCCTGTTTTACTTTGAGCTTTTGCTTTGTTATGACATTGTTGTTTCTCTATGCCTCTTTGGATGTTTGTCTGTGTTTGATTGATATTGACAGCGCGGCTTTGACCAGGCGTGGGACGTTTAGCTTGCGCGTAGGGCACTTGCGACTTTTACTTTTGTGAAGGGTACTCGCATCCCTTCCTTCTTTAGCACGCGGGATATCCGTGGCTTAGCTTGCATGAGGGATACTTGCAACTTGGTTGGCGTAAAGGGCGTTCTCGGCTTAGTTTGCACGAAGAGTACTTGCGGCTTCTCCATGAGGGGGGTAGACCCCCTCAGTGGTGTGTGAGGGTTGCTCGCGGCTTGAGTTGCGCGAGGGATGCTCGCGGCTTCTTCGTGAGTGGGGCAGGCCCTCACAGTGGTGCGCGAGGGTTGCTCGCGGCTTCAGTTGCGCGAGGGATGCTCGCAGATTCTTCGTGAGGGGGGCAGGCCCCCACGGTGATGCACGAGGGTTGCTCGCGGCTTAAGTTGCGCGAGGGATGCTCGCGACTTCTTCGTGAGGGGGGCAGGCCCCCACAGTGGTGCGCGAGGGTTGCTCGCGGCTTAAGTTGCACGAGGGATGCTCGAGGCTTCTTCGTAAGGGGGGCAGACCCCTAAGGTGATGCACGAGGGTTGCTCGCAGCTTAAGTTGTGCGAGGGATGCTCGCGGCTTCTTCGTGAGGGGGGCAGGCCCCCACGGTGGTGCGCGAGGGTTGCTCGTGGCTTAAGTTGCGTGAGGGATGCTCGCGGTTTCTTCGTGAGGGGGGGCAGGCCCCCACGGTGGTGCACGAGGGTTGCTCGCGACTTAAGTTGCGCGAGGGATGCTCGTGGCTTCTTCG
The DNA here is from genome assembly GCA_039513925.1 of Platanthera zijinensis. Taxonomy (NCBI): domain Eukaryota; kingdom Viridiplantae; phylum Streptophyta; class Magnoliopsida; order Asparagales; family Orchidaceae; genus Platanthera; species Platanthera zijinensis. Next base: position 104,520,070 of record CM077098.1, on the reverse strand, counting down.
TGAGGGGGGCAGACCCCCACAGTGGTGTTTTGATTAATGTCATGTGTTTGATCTGATTGCATGACCTTAGCGTGAGAAAACCATTTTCTTGATTCTCATACTGCCAAGATGGATGATGAAAAGATAGTCTTCACAAGCCTGAGCTTGTGGTTTTTACAATATTTAATAAACAAAACGAACGAACAAATGAAACAACTTAAAGATGGAGGTGGCGAGAGCAGGATCGGAAGACATCCAGGAGCGATTGTTGGAGTATTGCTGTGTAGTCGGAATCAGCTTGGATGATGACGAACTGTACGTCATAGGATGTCAGTCGGTGCGCGTCTTTAAGAGTGACTGGGAGAGTGATGGTGTCGATGACTGGTACCAGGTTGTTCCCCGAAACGCACGCGCTTCCTGACATTAGCTTGAGGTTGCCAGTGGTTAGCTTGAGCTGAAGCAGTGTTGATAAAAACAGCATATTGATGGTGATCTCTGCGTCCACCAAAACTTGGTTCAACTCGGTAGATGGCTTGCTGATTCTGATTGTCGTAGGTCTTATACTATGACTGGTAGGTGATGTTTTTCTTGATAGGAACTGACCAACCGCTCCTAGGCTGGCAAGTCGTTGGATTTCCCCCTTTAGCCCATTGCATTCGTTGATGTTGTGTCCGTGGCCTCGGTTATACTCGTAGTATTTTGTTGGGTCAGCCTTGGGGTTTGGCCGCGGTGCTCTTGGTCGTTGGAATACTGGATCATTTTGAGTCGCATACATCACATTGGTGCGGGTGGTATTCAAGGGGGTGTATTCCTGAAGTGGATGTTGCCCTCCACTCCTTATAGGGCCACGTTGATGACTACCGCGACAATGCTTGCTCCGAGGTCGTTCTTCTTGTTTTGGTTCCTCCTCTTTCTTCCTTTTCTGTCTTCCGCTTGGTCCTGGATTTTCCGATGAGGGCTTTATGAATCTTCTGATGAAGAGGGCGGCGAGTTCGAGGTAGCTGTCAATCTTTTCTCCTTGTAGGGAGTAAAACCAGGCTCGAGCTCTGCCTTTTAGTGTTGTCAGAAATGCCCTGACCATGAGTTGATCTGAGGCATTGCGGGTGTGCATGATAGTTTCAAAATACTCTAGGTGTGCTAGTGGGTCTCCTGTTCAGCTGAAACTACGGATTTTGGAGCCATCCTTCGAGCCTGGGGCTGCCTGGGAGTTTAGTGAGTTGTAGTTTGGTAGATATTCATTTAGTCCTTGCCCTGTGGCCAAGGCATCAGGGCTTGTTACATTCCCAACCTTCTCTTTATAATGCAAACAGGCAAGGTGATGATCGTACATCTCTCGGAGTGATGCAGCGGGTGCGGGGCAGTTGCTGTGCTTGAGAATTCCTTCTCTATGCCATATTCCTTGTGCAGGCAATGTATCGTTGAAGGAAGACGTTCTTCTGGTGGCATCAAATCAGCTTGCTCGAAAGGCTGAGGATTCCTTGGCCGGAGGGATTCTGAGTCACCTCGCACTGTATGCCTTGCGTTAGCGCATGCAATACTTAGGGGGGAGTATTCTTGGGGCTGGTGCTGCCCCCCGATCGTTGAAGGGTTACGCTGGCGGGGCTCATCTTCTTGCGACTCCTCCTGTCCCCTGAGGTTTTGTCCTTCTTTCTCCTGAAATTCTTGCATTGGGACGCGAGTTGACGGAGGTTGGGGCTCGACCTGTGCTCCTATATTTTGGAGCAGGGTGAGCAACTTGACTTGTTGTTCTTCCATCTAGCGGACGCGTCCCTCCAGGGTGGTATTAGGAGTTAATGCGGCTTCAGTGGTAAGTGGCGCATCCACCGGGGAGCGTGAACGTGCGGGATCGGGGTTTCCGCCAAGGGCAGAGACTTCAGCGGTACGAGTGCTTCTCTTTGCCATTAAGGCTGAACTTGACAGAGGCGATGCCTATGATCTTCCACTTTGAATGATGCTGGGATTGGTGTTCCCACAGACGACGGCAAACTGTTGCGGACTAACTCGATGCCCCGGTCGGACCAGATTAACTTGAACCGTCTTAGCTCACGGAGCGGTCGAGCGCGCACACAGTCAATGAAATTGAATAGTAGACACAAGTCTTGATTACGTGGAAACACCTCTTAAATGGGTAAAAAATCACGTGACCGGGTTTGTGCCGGTCAAACTCCAGTAGCTCTCGGTGATTACAGTACACTGGGTGAATCGGGGTGACATGCCGCTCCCGTTATAACTTGAGGGGAGAGAGAAAGACTGTAGCTTACGGCGGGCAACAGACTGCACCGCAGAAGTGACTTAAACGATGGAATGTGCAAGATGCTTCTGGCGCGTGCGCTCGGGGCGACGCGCGCTTGCTGGCCTCGACTGTCTTCTTTGTTCGGCTTTCTCGCGGTCTTGGGCGTCTCCTTGCTAACTGCGCGCTGGTGGGGTGCATGTAGCCGACGGTGGATGTTGGCGGCCGCTGGTGGCCGCTCGTGGTCGCCGGTGGCTGCTGGTGGCTGGCGGTGAGCGAAGGCCGACTTGGTGGAGGAGGCGGGAGAGCTCTCACCTGTGGAAGTAAAAGAAGAACCGGAGAAAGAAAAAAGGTGAGAAATAAGGATCCCCTGGAGGTCTTTTTATAGCCTCCAAGGATGGATTATGGCGGGCCCCACCACTAAAGTGGTGGGATAATGAGTAGTTACCCCTTCCCCCTTCGATCGGACGGCAAGGAGAGCCTCCCCCTTGATCGGATGGTGGGGAGGCCTCCCATGATGGCGAGCCGCCACGGCGGCGGCGGCGGCCGGCGGCTGGCGGCCGGCGGCGGGAGTGGCCGGCTGAGCGCCTTACGACGGTGGCCCTACGGAGGGCCGGCCCCTGCAAAAGAGGTCGTGGCCGGCCACGGCGCGGCCGGGGCGGCCGTGGCCGGCCATGGCGAGGCCGGCCACGGCAAGGCCGACCATGGCCTTGCCGCGGAGGGACCGGCCGCGGCTAGGGAGGCCGCAACCGGCCATGGCCGGGACGGCCGACCGACCATGGCCTTGGCCGGCCATGGCGAGGCCGGCTACGGCAAGGCCGACCATGGCCTTGCCGCGACGGGACCGGCCGCGGCTAGGGAGGCCGCAGCCGGCCAAGGCCAGGACGGCCGACCGGCCATGGCCTTACCGCGGCTAGGCCGGGACGGCGACGGCCAGCCATGGACTTGCCACGGCCAGGCCGGCCACGGCCAGGCCGGCCACGGCCAGGCCGGCCACGGCCAGGCCGGCCACGGCCAGGCCGGCCACGGCCAGGCCGGCCGCGGCGGGGCGTCCGTGGCCGGCTACGGCAAGGCCGGCCATGGCTGGGGTCGGCCTTTCCGGGCGGAGGCCACCCAACTCCGGCCATGGCCGGGGTTGGCCGCGGCGGAGGGAGGGCTGGCCGCCGATGGTGGCTAGGCCACTCGCCGACGGTGGTTTTTCCGGTGGCGGTTTCTCCCATGAGGGGAGGGAGCGGGTCCCGCCCCCATAACTCCCATCATTATGAGAGATTATGGGGGTGGGGCCCACCCATGATTTTCCTTGGGTGGAGATCATGGGGGGCTCTTTCCCTCATATAAATGAAGGTGGAACCCATCAAATGCCCCCCAAATCTCTTCTGGCCGGGAGCGGAGTGAGCGTGAGAGGAGAGATTTTTCTCATTCCGTGTTGTCATGGTGAGTGCCGGTGAGAAAACCGAGGCGGCAGCGACAGATCGTTGTTCCAAGGTACGATAGCACGCGGAGGGTTGGCGAGCGCGTGCCGGGTGTATGCGGACGGAAGCCGGTGGGGTGCATGCGTTGGCCGCGCGCGCAGGGAGGGCGAGCACTGACAGATCCAGAAGGCCTTATCTGTTGGATATACAACCGGCCGTAGGATTTTGATTTCAACGACCGGATTTTGGACGTATCTGCAGGATATACAACCGGATGTACCGGCGAATCAGATACATCCATATCTCAGTCATTGAAATCCAACTAAGATGCATATCCTATGACCAGATCTGTATGTATCACACCTATTAATAGGTGTGAACACGCACAAAAAAAAAACGCCGATGTCTGACGCTAGACGCACAGCTCTCTACACTTGAAAAGGAGGTATTCGTAAGGTTCAACTTTGACCTAAGCACTGTTTTTTAAAAAAACGGTGTTTCTAAAATCGTGCCTCCAAACGCTAGTAAAATCAAAAACATCAGTTTGATCCCTGCCGCATCAGAGTCCACCAACTCAAACAAATATAGGTGGTCTATTTGGGATGCCTTTTTCGCTTCATTTCGTTTAAACGGGAGCTGTACAGTATTTCACGTAGCTGTTTGGTTGGAGCCATTTAAACCGGCCGGTTGAAAAGGGCAAAATCCCGTCGTTTTGATGCCGGAGGAAGGAGCACCACTGCGCCCCGTCCGCAACCCCGCCGTTCTGATTTTCCTCTCCTCTTTCGTGGGAAACCAGCGCGCCCTGGTTTCCATCCGATCTTCCCGACGGTGAGTTCCGGCCTCCTCCAGAGCCAATCTTCTTCCCTAGCGGTATCTCCAACGCCGATCTTCCCGGCAGTGAGTTTCGGCCTCGTCTAGAGCTCTAGTTACGATCTTCCGACCTGGCCGGTGAGCTCCATCTCCAGTTCCAATCGTCATTTTCCGGTTCAGATCTTCCTGTTCGGCCACCTTCCCGTTGGTGTTTGGCCATTTCCGAGGGTATTTCCCAGATCTTACAGTTTTAGGGTTTAACATATTTTTTCAGCTTTGGTATATTTCCCAGTTCAGTTTTTTTAGAGTATTTCATTACAGTCCCCACCACCTTCCCATCTCCAATTTTTTTGCAGTTTTCCGAACACATTTTCTACATATATGTAGCTGGTTTGTGTGTTTAAGCAGATTTTTTCAGCATTTCACAGATTTTAGGATGTGGATATTACCTGTGTAAATAGATTTTAACACTATGGTTAAAATTAAAGAAAGAGGAATTGCAATAATTTGGGTGTTAGTGAAGTGATGTTGTTCTGTGATTTATGTATGATAGAAATTGTGCTAGGTAATAGACCGACGATACACCTGTCTAAGGAGGGTTGGAAAAATATAACTGTTAAGTTTCAGAAACGGACCCAAAAATTGTATGTATGCACCGATGCACGCAGTTTAAAAATAAATGAGATTAATTGAAAAAAGATTGGAAATTGTGGAAACAACTTAAGCATGAGGTATCGAGGATAAGGTGGATTCAACAAGGAGAACAATTGATGCATCAGACGAATGGTGAAAAGAGAGACTCGAGGTGAAAATACAGTTTTGAAAATATAGTTTAGAATCTCAGTTTTGAACTGCTCCTTTTTCAAACGACACCCAAACACAAACTCAGTTTGGAAAATACAGTTTAGAATCTTTCTTTCGAACTGCTCCCGTTTAAAACGACATCGCTATCCCAAACAGAGCCATAACCTCAATTGAAAATGACTTCCAATTCTAATTTCAGGTCTGCAATTTCGTCCAAACGAACAAACCGTAGATCCCTTATTTTAGGCTCGGTTTGGCACAACGTTCGGGCTCCGATACGTTTCTAGGCAACGACGTCGCAGGAGCTCCCCTGTTTGAGCATAAAATGCATAAATTTTTTACGTGAGATCGAGAGCATTCACGAACGACGGTTCATGACCACTGCTTTCACGACCGCCACCATCGCATCAAACGAAGCCATAACCTCCATTGAAAATGATTTTCAATTGTAATTTCAAGTCTGCACGTTCAAACGAACAAACCGTTCATTTGCAAGCAACGCCGCCATCGGGAGTTCGTCTGTTTGATTTTCCGCATTCCTGATCTCTGTTGGAAAGAAATTTTTTTTTCATGCGTCCAACACACACAAGCTGCTTGAGTCGAATGACATCTAAGCTAGATCGAGGTTGTTTTTTTTGAACTTTTTTTAAAAGACGCTTTTAATTTTAGTCCTTTAATCAAGAGTGAAGTGCAATAGGTGGTATGCACACACTGTGTGCGCACCGGACCGGTTTTCCTCTTCTTGAGGAGGACTGGTTGGGACCGGCAGACCGGTCCTAACCGGTCACAGACCGATATTTTTTATTGGTACTCTGCTATTCTGAATCGATTACAGCCCCCTTTTTAATTAGATTTTATATGAATGCTTTCTAGAATTAAGTTTTGGCTCTAATCTCATCTAGATTGATGAAAATGGAGAGAATTATAGTCCAAAATTTATGAATACGAGTGCATAATCGGTCTAATTAATGGACTTTTACCGGTCTTTTACGGGACCAATCTTTTACCAGTCCGGGACCAATCTTTGGTGGAGAAGGGGGGACCTCTAGGGACCCCTGGGACCGGTCCTAACCGGTCCAATTTTTGTGTGCACCATTTGGGATTGTAGACCTTTTTTGAAAATTTATAAATATAAATGAGTAAAAGATTGATCCGGAAGACTAATTTTCAGGAAGACTAATTTTCAGGGGAAAGTCTGGGGGTAGGTTGGTAGTTGGTGAAGAGAATGCAGCGACTCGTTCGCTCACGTGAGAAACAATAAAACAGAGGGATAAACTCATAACCCATTAATAGAGAGAGAGAGAGAGAGAGAGAGAGGCGAAATCAAAACTTTCCTTCTACTTCTCAGCTCGTCTTCCTTCTTCCACAGTATACTTGTAATCGGCCTACAGAGCTTACAAGCAGCGTTGATGGAAACGGCAACCGCGGTGCTTCTTGGGGCCACCTCGGCTCTCCCTGCAGTATCGCCGGTGTCGCTCTGGCGGGGGAGAATGGGATCCCGCGCCGGCCGGAAGGGATGGGCGGCGATGTCCTTGCTCGAAAAAGGCGTCGGACCTGGGAGCGGAAGTAATGGGAAGAAGGTTGGTGTGCCCAACTCGAACTACGTCGTGCCGCTCGACATGGCGGCGGCGGGTCTAACGCGCCCCCTCAACGAGATACTGCGCGATCTTAACAAGAGGGTTCCGGACAAGATCATCAACCCCGGGAACAACTCCATTCCCTGGTTCGCCATTCTTACCTCGCCGTCTTTTGCTAATTTGCTTAATCGGCGTCTTGTTTTTGTGGATCGGGCTTGATTCCTTGTGGATTGATTGAGGGTTGTGGAAATTTTACTGTCATTTGATTGAGATAGGATGGGTGAAGTTGAATATATGGTGCGATGGTAGTGGATCGCATAAGCGAACTCACGCTTCCATCTGAAGAAGAAGAAGAGGCGATGATTAATAGAACTTCTGTATCCCAGTTCTTTAGCAGAGCTGCTATTTGTCTACACGACGAATATGTACAGTCAAGTTTAGAAAAAAATCAAATCCGAAGAAAAACTTGGTGGTCTTTAACAAGACGATTCTCGTGCATTTGAATCACAAGTAGCATTGTTTCTTTTTTCTGAACCATACTGTTAATGCTTCATGATTTCTAGCATTGGAAGATTTTGTCCATTGATTCACCCAGAGTTCGATCAGAAGCTGAGGAAGAAGATTGTTTCGTTTTTCTTCGGTCTGTGAGCGTTGTTCCTAGATCTAGATCCAAGCTTATCCTGCTTCTTATCGAGATAGTTATTACTTCAATTCTTTCCTTTTCTAAAAAAAGGGGGCTTTTTTGGTCATGCATGCAGTTTTTTTTTACATTTGATTGAATTGATTATAATTAAGATGATTCAACAGCTATGGAGTGCACAAGGGTGAGATGGAATTTAAACATTTAAGACATCATTGAACAAATCATGGATGTTGAGGAATAATGCATGGCTTATCAGATTTAAGGCATGCTTTAAGTCAACTTTCATTATATGCTCTAAGACCACTGTCTTATAAGTGAACAAATTCTTGGTGCGCTCAATGTATATGGAGCATGGTGCGCGGGAAGCATCCGCACCATCCATAAAAAAACACAACTTGATGAACGGTGCAGATGCGCACCATGCTACATATATGTTGAGTGCACCAAAAATTTGTTCCTTATAAGTAGAGAATCTTGGGGAATGATCTTGCGGAAATTGGAGCTTTCTTATTTACATAGTTATGAAGACCGAATTCATTGCGATTCTGATACAATTGACAAATTACTACCTGAAAGTATGCATTGCTAGCATTTTGTGTAGGGTCAAATTTTATAAACTATATAGTGACATTTGCAATTCTTATCTAACCTATTTTTTTCCTACATTGCTGCCATGCTCCAATTTCCCCAGCCTGATGCAATGATGTGGGTACTTTTTTCTACATGGTGTAGCTCAAAGTATTTTCTAAACATTGTCACTAGAAAATTGAAATTTGTCGTTTCAACATATTCTGAAAATGAATCAAAAAAAATATTATATTAGACTTGCAAATCATCAAGTTTCTCGTGCAAATTATTCCTTTTGCTGCTATCAATTAGAGTATACACATTTCTTTCTTTAGCTTTGCTTCCCGGTCTCTCTTCAATCACTCAATGAGTTTTGAACATAGAGTCTTCGTGCATTATGTTACATAATGTGAGAATTTACAAGGGAGTAAAAATTTACCAAACTGCCTTTGGGAATTTAATTCAAAATATAAATTCCTCCTTTTCCACACTCTCCCTAAAGCCGGGTGTTGCGGTCTAACTTGACGCCCCGGCCGGACCAGATTTAATTGAACCGCCTTAGCCCGCGGAGCGGTCGAGCGCGCACACAGTCAATTTGCAGTAGAAAGTAACACAAGGAGTTTTGACGTGGAAAAACCCCTTAAATGGGTAAAAAATCACGTGACCGGTTCGGTGCCGGTCAAAATCCACTAGCTGCTTGAGATTACAAGGTGTTTGGAGAATCGAGGGCGGCAGACCGCTCCTCGTTACAATTTGGGAGGTGAGAATGAGGCTTGCACTTCCCGGGGGCAACAGGCTGAGCCACGGAAATGACTTGAACGGTGGAATCCGCAGGTGACTTTGGAGTTTGGAGGATGGAGTGCGTCGCTTGGAGGCCACGAGCGTCTCTCTCTTTCTCCTTGTAGTCCGGAGACTTAGGCATTTTCTGGTTGGTGGTTCGGTGGCGACCCGCGGTGGCAGGATAATCTTCCAAGGGTGGAGACCGGCAGAGCTCTGGTGTGAGGAAGAAGAAGGCTGCAAGCAAAAAGGTGAGAAATGAGGAGCCCCTGGGGGTCATTTTATAGCCTCCAGGGGGAGGTCATGGTGGGTCCCTTCACTAACTAGGTGGGTTAGTGGGTGGTTACCCACGGATCGGACAGCTACGGAGGCCCCATCACAATTGGATGGTGGAGGCTCGGGCGGCGTGCACCCGCCGGCGGTGGTCGGCGGGAGGCAGCCGGCAGGAGGCGGCCGACGGTGGGAAGCGGTCGGCGGCCTGCGGCGGGAGGCGGCCGGCGGTGGTTTGCCGGCGGCCGGTGGCCGGTGGTTTGCCGGCGGCCGGCGATGGACGGCCGGCGGGTGGCGGTGGCCGGCGGTGGTTTGCGTCGAGTGGCGGTGGTTTCCTCCTTTTGTGATGGGAGAGGAATTAGTGGAGAGATAAAAGGGGAAGTGGGCCCTCCCACTCTCCTCCTATCACGATGAGGATCATGGGGAGTGGGTTGACTAGTCAACCCCATGATCCCCTCATTTGGAACGGCTATGCGCCCCCAAATGCTTTAAAAATGGGTTAGTCTCCATCAATTGCCCCCCAAATCCTTGTTGTTGAGGAACCAAGTGAAGAAAACAACTTAGGATTATTTTTTTCTCATCTCCCTCCTCCTTGCCCCCATGACTTTTTCCGGAGAGAAGGCGGAAACGACGAAGAGCGGCGCTTCAAAGGAATGCACATGAGTTTCATGAAGGGAGAGACGCCTGGTGACGGCGTCGAGCGGCGTCAAGAGCAGTGTCCGCCTCCGCGGAACCGAGGCGCGCGACCGGGGTTACAGCCCTAGCATCGCGCATGCGCTTAAAGGGAAAGCGGCGGGCAGCGCGCCTTGCCGGCCGCGGGTGCAGGTGCTGGCGCACCTGGCCGCGCATCGGCCAGCGCGCGACTGCCCGCGCACGGGGCCGCGCGACTGCTCGCGCACGGGGGCGCGCGACTGCCCGCGCATGGGGGCGCGCGAGACCCTGCGCGCGGGTGCGCGCGCGCGAAACCCTGCGCGCGGGCGCGCGCGCGCGAGACCCTGCGCGCGGATGCGTGCGTGACCATGCGCGCACGCGCGACCATGTGCGTGAGCGCGCGCGCGATACCCTGCGCGCGAGACCCCGCGCGCGGGCGCGCGCGCGATACCTTGCGCGCGAGACCCCGCGCGCGGGCGCGCGCGCGATACCCTGCGCGCGAGACCCCGTGCGCGGGCGCGCGCGCGAGAGTGCGGGTACGCGCGCGCGAGACCCTGCGCGCGGGTGCGCGCGCGCGAGACCCTGCGCGCGGGTGCGCGAGCGCGCGGGTGCGCGCGCGCGCGACCAAGCTGTTGCGGGTGCGCGTGCGCGACCCTGCGCGCGACCCGGCGGGCGGGTGCGCGCGCGCGACCCTGCCCGCGTCTGACCTTGCGCGTGGATGGGCGCGCCGTACGTGAGCTGTACATTTGGACTTTGCGCGCGCATGGCGCGATATGCACAACTGTGCTTTGTGTGTGCAAGACGCAAGGTATGTGACGTGTGCACGAGGTATGATGTGCACGATATATAATGTGTACGTTGGATATTGAGTGATGCGTGCGCAATGTACGCTGCATATGCGATGTGCGCAAGGTGTAACATGCATGACGCACTAAGCGCCCAAGGGAAGAGATGTGGAGTTTCTGTTGCCCCCCCGAGTGTACCACTACCACCGAGTACTTCTTGTACAAGGTCGGAAGGGGAAACTTGCTGCGGCGAGGTTCCCGGATGCAGAGACGGTGCTTCCAGAATGGTACCCTAGTTGACAAAGTTCATGTTGTTTCGCGTAAGTTTGACGTGTAATGTTGTTTTGCGCGAGACTGACTCGCGGCCTTTGCCCGCACGAGACTGACTCGTGACTTAGTTTGCACGGCTCCTGTCCGCGGCTTTGTCGCGAAAGGGGGCAGACCCCTGCAAGGTTGCACGATGAGTAACGTCGGAGAATGTAAATACTCAATCCGACCGTCGTAGGTGCTCAATTCGGGCGCGTGAGAACGTAAGTGCTCAATCCGGGTGCAATCGCGAGGGGGGTAGGCCCTGGCGATGACACGAAGAGTGACGTCGGAGAATGTAAGTACTCAATCCGACTGCCGGAGAACGTAGGTGCTCAATCCGGGCTGGAGAACGTAAGTGCTCAATCCGGGCTGGAGAACGTAAGTGCTCAATCCGGGTGCAATCGCGAGGGCGGCAAGCCCTGGCGTTGGCATGAAGAGTGACGTCGGAGAATGTAAGTACTCAATCCGACTGCCGGAGAATGTAGGTGCTCAATCCGGGTGCAATCGCGAGGGGGGTAGGCCCTGGCGATGGCACGAAGAGTGACGTCGGAGAATGTAAGTACTCAATCCGACTGTCGGAGAACGTAGGTGCTCAATCCGGGCTGGAGAATGTAAGTGCTCAATCCGGGTGCAATCGCGAGGGAGGCAGGCCCTGGCGTTGGCATGAAGAGTGACGTCGGAGAATGAAAGTACTCAATCCGACCGTCGGAGAATGTAGGTGCTCAATCCGGACGCCGGAGAACGTAGGCGTTCAATCCGGGTGCCGTAGAACGTAAGTTCTCAATCCGGGTGCAATCGCGAGGGGGTAGGCCCTGACGATGGCACAAAGAGTGACGTCGGAGAATGTAAGTACTCAATCCGACTGCCGGAGAACGTAGGTGCTCAATCCGGGTACCGGAGAACGTAAGTGCTTAATCCGGTTGCAATCGCGAGGGGGGGCAGGCCCTGACGATGACACGACGTTGAGGGGCAAAGTTGGTGAAGAACCTGCTTGTTCGGTTTGTAAGCACAGCTTTACCTTAAAACAAATATGATATTGTACTTAGAAATAAACATGGTTTGTGCGAGTCTGAGCTCGTGACTTTTATTGTTCTAAAGTGACGAAAACAAGATGATGAAAAATGCAGACGATAAATAACATTAATAAAAGATAAAAATGCAGAGGGATGGATGCGACGCAAATTCCAGGCTGCAGGTGTGCTGTAGAGGGTCATCCTGCGTCGGGGAGAGCGCCCATCCTAGGTATCCATTGCCGGGGATCCGACAATGGTCTCTATGTTGCCCTCCATCTGCCTTCCTCCACCGTTTCCTTGTGCTGGGATCTGTGTTTGTCCTTGCAAAAATCTCCCGAGGAGCCCCTGGCGGACAAGACGTTCAATTTCATCTTTTAGCCCGGCATACTCTTCGGTGTTGTGACCCGTTACGCAGTGGAACTCGCAGTATCTTGTCTGGTCAGCCTTGGGGTTTGGCCGCGGTGCTCTTGGTCGTTGGAATGCCAGATCATTTTGAATTGCATACATCACATTAGTGCGGGTGGTATTCAGAGGGGTGTATTACTGAAGTGGATGTTGTCCCCCATTCCTGGGAAGGTCACGTTGACAGCTATCGCGGCGACGCTCACTTCGACATCGTTCTTCTTGTCTTGTGAGAGTTGGTTCCTCTTCTTTCTTCCTTTTCTGTCTTCCTTCAAACTGCTGGCGTTGCGCTTCAATAGCCTCGTCGGCTGCTATCTGGGCCTCGACCCGGTGAACGAGATCTAGATAACTGGGCACGGTCTCTCTCATGAGTGCTGAATAGAAGCCGCTGGGGCGGAGTCCGCCAAGGAAGATGCCTCTGAGAAGTTCGGGGTCGACGCTCAGAATTTGACGTGCCTCGGAGGTGAAGCGGCGAAAGAAGTCCTTGAGGGATTCTCCTTCATTTTGTCGAATACCTGAAAGGTGTGAGGGATCGCGAACATTCTCCGATTTGCGATAAACTGGTCGGCAAACTGCCTGGTCAGCTCTGCGAAGTTGGTAATGGTGCCAGTTCTCAGGGAATGAAACTATGTATGGGCATGTCCTTTGAGTGTTGCTGGGAACACTTGGCAGAGCAACTGGTCTGGAGCGTTGTAAATCCTCATGATGGTGGTGAAGTGGTTGATGTGTTCCAGTGGATCATCGGTCCCGTCAAACGTCTCGATGTTTGGAAGCTTGAATCCATGTGGAATGGTATGATCGAGGATTTGCGCCGTCAAGGGGGAGCCTTGGCAGAGCTGTCGGTGAGCATGAAAGTCTTTTCTTCCGGCCTGGCGGTATTCTTCGACTATAACTTCCCGAATTTCCTCCCGAGTAAACCTTTCGAGAGGAGGGGGCGAACGTCGTTGGCGGGATGGTGATGAAGATGATCTGCTCTTACTCCTCTTACTCTTCTTGGACCCTTTCCGGGCTTGGTTGCAGCGGAGGATTTGCTGTGGCCGGCGGCATCGGGGGAGCAGGAGGTGCTCCCATGTTTCGGAGTAATGCAAGCATTTCAGTTTGTTGTTCTTCCATTTGGCGGACGCGCCCCTCCAGGGAGTTGACGGGGGCGAAAGCTACTTCGGCAGTCAGTGGCACGTCCACTAGTGAGTGGGATCGTGCTGGTTCAATGTGTCCGCCAAGTTCTGATCTTTCAGCGGTGCCGGTACTTCTCTTCGCCATTGAATCTGAGCTTTGGAAGCGGTAAAGATGAGGGACTTATCTTCTGAAGGATGTTGAGAATGTTCCCACAGACGGCGCCAAACTGTTGCGGTCTAACTCGACGCCCCGGCCGGACCAGATTTAATTGGACCGCCTTAGCCCGTGGAGCGGTCGAGCGCGCACACAGTCAATTTGCAGTAGAAAGTAACACAATGAGTTTTGACGTGGAAAAACCCCTTAAATGGGTAAAAAACCACGTGATCGGTTCGGTGTCGGTCAAAATCCACTAGCTGCTTGAGATTACAAGGTGTTTGGAGAATCGAGGGCGACATGCCGCTCCTCGTTACAATTTGGGAGGTGAGAATGAGGCTTGCACTTCCCGGGGGCAACAGGCTACGCCACGGAAATGACTTGAACGGTGGAATCCGCGGGTGACTTTGGAGTTTGGAGGATGGAGTGCGTCGCTTGGAGGCCACGGGCGTCTCTCTCATTCTCCTTCTAGTCCGGAGACTTAGGCATTTTTTGGTTGGTGGTTCGGTGGGGACCCGCGCTGGCAGGATAATCTTCCAAGGGAAGAGACCGGCAGAGCTCTGGCGCGAGGAAGAAGAAGGCTGCAAGCAAAAAGGTGAGAAATGAGGAGGAAACCACCGCCACTCGACGCCAACCACCGCCGGCCACCGCCGGCCGCCGGCCAACCACTAACTAGGTGGGTTAGTGGGTGGTTACCCACGGATCGGACGGCTATGGATGCCCCATCACAATTGGACGGTGGAGGCTCGGGCGGCGTGCACCCGGCCGGCGGTGGTCGGCGGGAGGCGGCCTGCGGCCGGTGGCGGTCGGTGGCGGGAGGCGGCCGGCCGGCGGCGGGAGGCGGCCGGCCGGCGGCGGGAGGCGGCCGGCCGGCGGCGGGAGGCGGCCGGCCGGCGGCGGGAGGCGGCCGGCAGTGGCCGGCGGCCGGCGATGGTTGGCCGGCGGCCGGCGGTGGTTGGCGTCGAGTGGCGGTGATTTCCTCCTTTTGTGATGAGAGAGGAATTAGTGGAGAGATAAAAGGGGAAGTGGGCCCTCCCACTCTCCTCCTATCATGATGAGGATCTTGGGGAGTGGGTTGACTAGTCAACCCCATGATCCCCTCATTTAGAACTGCAATACGCCCCCCAAATGCTTTAAAAATGGGTTAATCCCCATCACCGGGTAAAAGATATCTTTCATAGCCAGCTTGCCAACTAGGTTCTCAGATTGATGCTCATGCAACATCTTGGTAAGAATGTTTGCAACTTGATGAGTTGTGGGAATGTGTAAAATACAAATTATATTATTGTCAATCTTCTCCTTATGGAATGTGTCAACTCCAACATGTTTTTTTTTCTTGAAGAACATGATTATGAGCAATAGACGCCACAATTTTGTATCGCTGCAGACTTTTACAAGCGAAGGTGTGAAGATCTTAAATTCTTCAAATAACCCTTTTATCCGGATCAATTTACAAATCCAAGATTCAGCCGAGCAAAACTCAACTCAACATTGATCTTAGGTACAACATTTTACTTCTTTCTCCTACAAGTGACCAGATTACCTTAAACAATTGTACAATTGTTAGAAGTGAACCTTCTATCCATTATACTTCTAATATAACCAACGTTAGTATTAACCTCAATTTGCAAGGCTCCTAAATCAACCATCTTGTAGATATCGAAAGACGGTCCAAAATGCTTTACTCCTGGTAGGGTGCATAAACTGACTCACCACACTAACATAAAATTCTATATTAGGATGAGTAATTCTATATTAGGATGAGTATGTGATAGATAAATAAGTTTACTTACAAGTCTTTGGTTCTTCTCTCTATCTATCATGCTGTTGGCATGACAGACTGCAACTTCAGGTTTAGCTCTATGGGAGTTTCAGTTGGCTTGCGACCTAATATTCCAATTGCAATGAGTAAGTCCAAGACATTCTTTCACTTATTGGGAAAATTCAGTCATTTGGTCTTGCAGACTACATAATAAAGAAGTACTTCAGAGTCCCTTAAATTTATGATCTCAAACTCTTGTGAATGTCTTTTTTTAAGTTCTTCAATTTTAGTACCAATTATTGGTAGTCATAATCGTGTCATTCATGTATACAATCATATGAGAAGTTTACTTATTTTTAAGTGTTTGAAGGGCATACTGTGATTGCATAATTCTGAACATAACCATAGCTTTTTATATTTTTCCTAAATCTTTCAAACCAAACTCTAGAGGACTTTTTGAGGTTATATAAATATTTTGTTAATCCGTGTACCTTGTTAGTCCCAATGATCTTCTTAAACAATTTCTCCAGTTATCTGTTTATTAATTGCACCTTGATGACAAAACTCGGAACTTGCATCTGAGTTTGACGGCGCGCCACGACCGACTCGCGTGTATTCCCGCAGGAGGCGGTGAACCACCGCCCGGACGAAAGATTGGAGTCTGTAGTCACGTCCGGATGTTCGAGCCGAGTCAATTTCATATTTGACGTTTTTTATTCTGAGATGTATTTAGCCCCCGATTGGTCCAAACAATCCTAGCCGTCCGATCGGGGTGGTTTTAATTCTTGTTGTACTGTTGCAGTTAGTAGGTTGTTTTATTTTTAGGGATTTAAATGGAGGCCGGCGATTCCTGTGGGGTATGGTGAGTTTTGGGAAAATCCTGAAACCGCTCGATCTCTGCCGGTGTGACGCTGAAGCTTTCGCTACTCCTTTCGGTGCGACTTCGGGAAGACATCCTCTAGTGTAACTCCAGGTAAACCACAACTAGCCCCCTTCCATCCGCTACCACGACCGTTCCGCCGATTCCGCCACTGCCGCTTGCCCATACCTGCAAAATCGCTGTAGCCCTTCTTCCTCCTTCCCCGTCCAGTCACCCCCACCCTATCCACAACCATCTGCAAGATTCCCCCACCAACATAGCCTCCTCCACTGCTGTCATTTTTCTCACCGTAACCAGCCGCCGTTCTTCTCCCGTCTGCCAATTCTTTCCTGTTGACGTCAGCCACTTCCATTTCTCAAGTCTATACTCCCTGTTAACCCCTTCTCCTCCCGTGACCAAATGTCCAAGCATAACCTTTAATTCTTTCACCCAATATCATTCCCGAGAGTCCGCCCACATCCCTATTTGAGTCAACATCATAGTCCAGGTTCCCTATCCGCTATTCAGATATTGCGGCCACCTCAGAGGCCCTCTTACAACCGTCGTGCCGCCATCTACATATGTGAATTGTGGTAAAGTTATTTCCTTTATTGTTGTTTATTCTTGTACTCATATTGTAGTGAATTTTAATTTCATTTTCCTACTAGTTCATACGTTGTGCGATTTGCAGGACTTATTCCGCTTGTGCTTAAAATTATTGCGACTCGTTCGTTTGCAAAATTAATATTTTTTTGTTCTCCTTTAATTAATTAATTGTGACGGTATGTGCCCCTGCTGATAATCATATAATAATTAATTACTTGCTGCAATTTTGGAGCGGACCATTTTGCATTTGGCATTCTAGCTCATTGCATTTAGGGTTGCTTTAGAAATCCCTTTCGAGTCGACCTACCACTGCATCAGAGTTCTATGTAAGAAAAGGTCCCAACACATTTTATCTTTTAAACTTGCATGCCGAGATAGTTCCATGGAGAGAGAGAGAGTTTGCCGCATTCTCCGAATATCTATCTCGAGGTCTTCTTGTTGAGAACCCATTGTCTACTGAGCTTCTTACTTTTTAGCACACTCCAAAATCCTGAGGCTTGCGCCAAAGTTTTGGAAACTTGCATTATTTGTTATTTTTAGCTATTATGAACCCCACTTTGTAATATAAATAAGAACACTACATAAATTGTTGATGACAATTTGAAACTCTAAATCTTTGTGTGGCTGCTAGACAATATTGTGCATGTGAACCGTTGGTTCTTGGCAATTGTGTTTTCCTACGTTGCATGAGTGTTATACTGCATATTGGCTAAGCAAAACTTGTCTTCAGAGTTTCTCTTGTATGTTTTATTTTTGGTATTGTTTCATGATGCCACAATTTTCACAATTGATCATGCTAGTTGTTTGATAATGCCTGCCTCAAGCAAGAGACTCCTTTTAAGATTGATAATGACTGTCTCCTTAAATGATTGTTCATGGTTGTGTTTGAATAGCTCATCATATATGGCCTACTATTAGTTTCTCTTGGTATAAGTATAGTTTCAGTTACACCTCAGCTCAACTTGTGCTATTTTTTTTTTGTTCTTAGGTATCATGCAAACAGAATGCTGAGCTTTTATGCACCAGGTATGCATCTCAGCCTATATACATGAAGTGAATCATGCTGTTGCTTTTCTTCATATATCCTCTGGGGCATTAATCTCTCCTGTAATCATCTTTTCTATGAAAATTCATCATAGCTGTTAGAAAAGCCCAATTAAGGGCCCATGTTTTTCTCTCTTTTCTCTCTCCATGTATTAGTCCCACATCTTGTATTTAGGATTTCTCTTCTCATTCTTCTTCTATATAAGTGTATTCATACTTGTAAGTTGTAACTATTCATTCAAGAAGTATATACAAGCTTTGAGGTCTTTCTTTACATGGTATCAGAGGGAAACCGGTCTCCTCCTATGGTATCCGGCCTACCCGGTTTCTTCTCCTAACCGCCACCAGTCTCTTCTCCTAACCGGCTGTCCGCGCGGTCTCTTCTCCTAACCGGCTGTCCGCGCGGTCTCTTCTTCCCGCGGACTTCTGCGGCTTGTTCTTTTCTATCTGCTTCCCCCCATCCCTCACCTCTCTTTCTTTCGTGGCCTCCACCTCCTCCCTCCCTCTCCTCTTTTTATACTCTTCTCTCACGTGGGTCCACCTTTCTCTCCCCTTCTCTTCCTGGCGGACTCTTTCTATCTGTTGCGGCCTCTCCCTGCTTACTGATCGCTGCTCGCGGCGACCTGCCTCTCCTGCTCACCGCGTGGTCTCTCTATCCGCTGTGGTCTCTCCCTGCTCGCTGATCGCTGCTCGCAACGACCTGCCTCTCCTGCTCGCCGTGCGGTCTCTCTCTCTCCGCTACAGCTTCTCCCTTCTCGCTGCCCGCAGCTACCTGCCTCCCCTGCTCACCGCGCGACCTCTTTCTATCCGCTGTGTGTCCGCCGAGACCGTGCGGCTACCTTTTTCTTGCCCCCGGCCTTTCTCTACTACCCGCGCGACAATCCTCTTCTAACCTTCCGGCCTCTTCTGCTGGCCGTGCATGGCTTCCGATACTTCTGCTGCTACTTCTGCTCCGCCAGCCCGTGCGGCTGCCTCGACTTCCGACCTTCGTGACGAATTACGGATTAAGACTTTCTCCCTCACTGTAAAAAGGAACTTTGTTGAATGAGTTCACTCGGTTCGCCATGTTCTGCAGACGAAGGGTCTTCTTCACCACTTGAGTCGGGCTCCTCCGACTGCTCCCTCCGATGACTGGCTTCGCGACGATGGTCGGGTCCAGTCCTGGCTTCTCAACTCCATGGACACCGAGCCCTACCGAATGGCCATGTATCATGACACGTCCAAGACCATGTGGGAGGAGCTTCATTCATTTTACTCCGGGCATGACAGCCTACAACACCTATATGATATCATTTCTGATCTTCAGAATCTTGTCCCCGGTGCTCCTGGCGATATGCTTTCCTTTGTGGCTAAAGCAAAGAGTTTGGCCGAGGCTTGGATTCAACATCAGCCTCCTACTACTGATCTCGCCACTCAACGGAACCAGAAAGAAGCTGTCGTCATCGCCATGATGATGTCTCGTGTTCCTCCCTACCTGCATAGTGTTCGAGCACAGATCCTATCGTCCTCCACAACTCCGTCCCTGTCCGATGTATACTCCATGTTGCTAAAGGTCACGCCTCCTTCCGAGGCTCCTTATGATTTTGCTCCAGCTCTTCTTCAGCAGCCTCTCCTTCCGAACCCTCCTACTCGTGGATCTTCCACTCGGGGGGGGGGGGGGGGGGCGACCATCGTCTCGGGGACGAGGACGTGGTGGTCGTTCTTCTATGAAATGCACTTACTGTGGTCGCGATAATCATCTCGAAGCTACTTGTTACCGCAAGCACGGCCTACCTCCTCACCTTACTGCCACTGCCTCTGCTGCTCCTGCTATTACTGGGCCTTCTGCCCCCGATCTGGCTTCCACTACCCGCCAAGATATTGATGAGCTTCGCACCCAACTCCAACAGCTTCAAGGTGCCCTCAGCCGCTCCTCCGACTCCGTCACGTCTTTTTCTGCGGAAGGTATAACATGTCTCTCTCATAGTCCCTGTTGGATCGTTGATTCTGGGGCCACTCACCATATTACCTCCCAGAAGCCCACCAAGTACCAACGAACGCCTCATCCCCTTTGCATCACTGTGGCCAACGGTGATACCCTTCCTGTCTCTGGCACCGCTGCTCTTCAGCTTACTCTGACTCTCTCTCTTTTCTCGGTTCTTCATGTTCCGGGATCCCCTTTCAATTTACTTTATGTTAGTCGTCTTACCCACGACCTTGATTGTTGCATCACATTTTCACCTTCTTCTTTCCTTATGCAGTATCGTTGCACCCGGAGTACCATTGGTAAGGGGCAGCTGTTGAACGGGCTTTATATCTTGGACATCCCACCTACTATTCTATCTGCTATCTCCACAGTTGATTGACATCGCCGTCTTGGGCATGTCCCCCTACCGATTGTCAAGCGGACTCTTCCTGATGTACCTCTGCAGGAGTTCTCTTGTGAATCCTGTATCTACGGCAAACAACATCGCTCTTCCTTTCCCCCTGCATGTACCAGGAGTAGTACTCCTCTCTCTTTAGTACACTCTGATGTATGGGGTCCTTATCGTGTCCCCAATATTTTTGGTTATCGTTATTTTGTCACGTTTATTGATGACTACTCGCGTACTATATGGCTTTATTTACTACATGATCGTACTGAACTTACTTCTGTGTTTCGTGCTTTTGTGACTGAGATGTGTACGCAGTTCGCCACCCCCCTCCAAGTCATCCGCACCGATAATGCTCGCGAATATACCGGGCGTGCCTTCTCTACTCTTTGCACCGAGTTCGGTATCATCCATCAAACTTCATATGCCTATACCCCTCAGCAAAACGGGGTCACAGAACGGAAAAATCGTCATCTTCTCGATGTTGTCCGCTCCCTTATGTTCCAAATGCAGGTTCCGATCGAATATTGGAATTTTGCTGTCTCCACAGCCTGTCATCTCATTAACCGCCTCCCCTCATATGTGCTAAATTTTGCCTCACCGCTCCAACTTCTCTATCCCTCCAACAACCCCACCTCTCTCACACCCTGGGTCTTCGGGTGTGTGTGCTATGTCCACCATCTTGGCCCTCCTTCCGACAAACTTGCTCCTCGGGCCGCCAAGTATATGTTTGTTGGCTACTCTCGGACTCAAAAGGGATATGTCTGCTACTCTCCTTCCGATGGTAGGCTGGTTGTCTCTACAGATGTCACCTTCTGCAAACACCAGCCATTCCACTTACCTTGCCCCACCTCGTCTTCTGCTCCTCCACCTCTTCCCCGGCCTGCCGTACCAGTCACGCCATTGTCTCTACCATCTTATTCCTCCTCTCACCCAGCTCTTCCTCGGGTTCCTCCACCACTTATCCGGGTCTACTCTCGACGTCCATCCAAGGATACGCCCGTGAACCGGCTCCCCGCTACCAGCGATACCTCGGCTACGGCAGATCCGGCTCCCGTCTCTACAACTCATCCCTTGGCCAACTACGTCTCTCTCCATCGGCTGACACCACCTATCTACGCATTTGCCACCTCTCTTTCCTCTATCTCTATTCCTAACTCTGTGCAGGAGGCGCTTACACATCCAGGGTGGCGGGCAGCCATGGACGATGAAATGCAGACTCTCTGGGCTAACTAGACCTGGGATCTGGTTCTTTTTCCTACTGACCATACCTCTGTGAGCTGCAAATGGGTCTTTGTTGTAAAGCATGCGGCGGATGGTACTGTTGACCGTCTGAAGGCATGCCTCGTGACCCGGGGCTTTACTTAGCAACATGGCCTTGATTATGAGGAAACTTTCTCTCCAGTGGCCAAATTGAACACGGTCCGCGTTCTTCTTTCCTTGGTTGTTCATCGTCACTGGCCGCTTGATCAGCTGGATATTAAGAATGTATTCCTCAACGGCGATCTGCGGGAGACAGTTTATATGCACCAACCTCCCGGGTTTGAGACCACGGGGGAGTCTCTGGTCTGTCATCTTCGAAAATCTATTTATGGTCTCAAACAGTCTCCGCGTGCATGGTTTGAAAAATTCAGTAAGGTCGTCTGTGCTATTGGCTTCACTCGGAGCTCGGCTGATTTTTCTCTCTTCACCCGACACTGGTCAACCGGGACTGTGATTCTTCTGGTTTACGTTGACGATATCCTGATTACTGGCAACGACACGGTGGGAATACAACAGCTCAAGGAACAGTTAAACTCCGCTTTTCAAACCAAAGATCTGGGCAACCTTCGGTATTTTCTCGGGCTTGAGGTTGCACGACGCTCTGATGGTCTTGTATTATCCCAAAGAAAGTACTATATGGACCTACTTCATGATGTCGGTTACTCTGGGGGCAAACCTGCGGAGACTCCTATGGATGCTAATCACAAACTATCGGCCCACAGTTCTGACTCCGACGAACTGCTTACAAATCCGGAATATTACAGATGCTTGGTTGAGAAGCTGATCTACCTTACGGTAACTCGACCTGATATCTCCTTTGTCGTAAGAGTTGTGAGTCGGTTCATGCATTCTCCTCGGACATCACAACTTCAAGCTGTCGAGCGCATTCTTCGATATCTCAAGATCGCCCCCGGACAAGGACTTGTGTACAAGCTATTAGAAAAGCCCATGTATAAAGGCCCAAAAAGGCCATAGTATTCTCTCTTCTTTAGTCCCACATCTTGTATAGGATTTTTTCTCTCTTCTCATCTCCTATATAATTGTATTCTCTCCTTGTATTTACTTACTCAAGCAATACATACAAGTTTTGGCTTCTCTCAACATGGTATCAGAGTCAGGTTCCGACCTCTAACCGACCTGTGCATTTTTAACCGCATCTACCCGCCGCCTTCTGGCGGACTCCGCGGTTTCCTCGCGGACTATTTGCGGTCTCCAGCGGTCTGCCTCCTTTTCTATCCGCCGCTACTCGCTCACTGTCCGCGGCCTCAACGGACAGTCCGCTGCTTCTCCCGTGGATCCAGGTTCTCTCCTCTTCCCCCCTTTTTATAGTTTTTTCTCCTCTCTCCCGTGGACCCCACCTCCCGTACGTCTCGCGCGGTCTCTAGTTCTATCCGCGCGGCTTCCCCTCCTATCCGCTCGGCGTCTGCTCCTTGCGGTTTCCTTCTCGCCAGGCGATTTCTTTTCTCTTTTCTCCTATCCGCTCGAGTTCGTCAACTCGCGGTCTCTTTTCTCCCTCCCGCTCGAGTTCGTCAACTCGCGGCTTCTCTCTCTCCTATCCGCTCGAGTTTGTTAACTCGCGGTCTCTTCTCTCCCTCCCGCTCGAGTTCGTCAACTCGCGGCTTCTCTCTCTCCTATCTGCTCGAGTTTGTTCACTCGCGGTCTCTTTTCTCTTATCACCGCCTTCTCGCGGTCTCCAGAACGTGCGGTCTGTTTCTTACCCGCTCTGGTCGTGGCCTGTCTGGCCGCTGGTGTTCGCATCGTGACCGTGCGGGTTCATTCTCCCGACCTTTTTCTGCTCGCTGTTTCGTCGATGCGGCCTGTTCCTAGTCGCGGCGGTCTCCTCCCCTCTCTGCGGCCTGCCTCTCCAGCGGACCCCTGCCTGGTCGCTGCGGCCTCCTTCCAAGTCGGTGCGGCTTGTCTTCCTGGTCTATGGAATCCTCTCTTGACTCCACCGGCCCGGCGGCTAGTCCGCCCGCAGACCGCCCGACTTGTCCTGCAGACCTGCGCGATGAATTACGCATTACCACCATCTCTCTCTCCGGGAAGAAAATTTTTCTCCCTTGGGCGCATTCTGTGCGCCGGGTTCTCCAGGCCAAGGGTCTCCTGTCTTACCTCACACAGGCTCCTCCGGCTCCCCCTACGGACGAGTGGCTCCGCAACGACGGTCGTGTGCAGACTTGGCTCCTCAACTCCTTGGATGGTGAGCCGTATCAGATGGCCATGTATCACGAGACGGCCAAGTCTATATGGGATGAGCTGCACTCACTCTATTCCGACAAAGACCTCCTTCAGCACCTCTACGACATCCTCACAGATCTCGTTGCTCTCGACGCCGGTGGCGCCCCGGACATGACGTCGTTTGTTGCTCGGGCTAAGACTTTGGCCGAAGCCTGGATACTGCATCAGCCTTCTACCAATGATCATGCTGCCCAGCGTGCTCAGAAGGAGGCGGTTTGCATTGCTATTATGATGGCCCGTCTTCCGTCTCACCTTCAGACTATCCGGACTCAGGTTCTGGCGTCTCCCACCGTTCCATCCCTTTCTGAGATCTGTTCCATACTCCTCCGCGTGACGCCTCCTCCGGATGCTCCTGCGCCGACTTCCTCGGCCCTTCTTCAACAGGCCCCTCCGCCCCTGCTTCCCTTGCCTCCTACTGCTCGTGGTGGCCGCTCCGGCTCTCGAGGCCGCGGGCGTGGTGGTAGGGGGCGGCCGAAGTGTTCCTACTGCGGCAAGGACGGACACCTTGAAGCGACCTGTTACCGCAAGAATGGATATCCTCCTCGACCGACGGCTTCGGTGGCCGCAGATGCCTCCTCTCCTGCCTCTCCGGACCTTGAAGCTGTCCGCCTCCATCTCCAGCACCTCCAGGGACTGCTCAACCCGCCTCCTGCTTCCCTGGCCTCCACCTTCGTCTCCCAAGCAGGTACGGCCTGTCTCTCCACCGGTCCGTCCTGGATCATGGACTCCGGTGTCACTCATCACATTACGTCCCAGCAGCCTGCCACATACTCGGACTCTCCTCATCCGCGGTCTATCACCGTGGCTAATGGGGCCCTTGTTCCCGTCTCCGGATCGACGGACATCTCTCTCAGCCCGTCGTTTCCTCTCCGCTCGGCTCTTCATGTTCCGAGTTCCCCCTTCAATTTACTTTCTGTTGGTCACCTTACTGCTGATCTGGATTGCTTTGTTATATTCACTTCCTCTTCTTTTGTCATACAGGATCGCAGGACGCGGACTACCATTGGTAAAGGCGGATTACGGAACGGGCTCTACCTTCTCAACACACCTCCTACCATCCTCTCCTCCGTCTCCTCCACCGAGTGGCATCGCCGTCTTGGCCACGCTCCTCTACCTGTTCTCCAGCGGGCTCTCCCTGATATCTCTCTCCATCCGTTTCAGTGTGAGTCTTGTATCCTCGGCAAGCAGCCGCGTTCATCTTATCCTGCTCATTGTACCCGGAGCTCTGCTCCGTTTGATTTATTGCATTCTGATGTATGGGGACCGTATAAAATTACTAGTATTTCTGGTTTCCGGTATTTTATTACTTTCATTGATGATTATTCTCGCATGACGTGGTTATACTTACTTCGTGATCGCTCCGAGCTTCCTCGCATTTTTCGAGCCTTTGTCGTTGAAACTCGTACCCAATTTCATACAACTATCAAAACTGTGCGCACGGGTAATGCTCGTGAGTACACTGGCCACGACTTCGCTACTATATGCTCTGAGTTCGGGATTATCCACCAAACCTCTTGTGCCTACACGCCTCAACAAAATGGCGTTGTCGAACGTAAAAACCGACACTTACTTGATGTGGCTCGCTCCCTCATGCTTCAAATGCATGTGCCCAAGCATTACTGGAACTTTGCGGTCTCCACGGCTTGTTTTCTCATCAACCGTCTCCCTTCCTCCGTCCTCCACTATGCTACTCCGTTCAGCCTGTTGTTTCCCTCGACTCCGGCCTTCCCTCTTCCGCCCCGTATCTTTGGTAGCACTTGTTACGTCCACCATCTGGGCCCGCCCTCGGACAAATTGGATCCCCGGGCGGCCAAACACATATTCGTGGGATATTCCCGTACTCAGAAGGGTATCTCTGTTATTCTCCCGTCACTCGGAAGCTCTCCGTCTCTGCGGATGTCACCTTCCGCGAGACTGAACCATATTTTCCGGATCCTCTCACTACTCCTATCCCTTCGGCTCCTTTACCTCCATCCATCCCACGACCAGTTCTCCCCGTTATAACGCCGCTGCTACCGGTTCCACCAGCTCTACCTCCTGTTCCCCCCGCACCACCCATCATCCGGGTCTATACTCGTCGCCCCCGTTGCTCTATGGCCCCACTGCAGTCCGCCTCAACCACGGTTACTCCGCGCCCGGCAGATCAGGTACAGACATCCACCGCTCATCCTTTGGCTCACTACGTCTCCCTACATCGCCTCTCTCCCCATCTTCACACTTTTGCTACTTCTCTTTCCTCGGTTTCTGTTCCTAATTCTGTGCAGGAGGCGCTCGAACATCCTGGCTGGCGGGCTGCCATGGAGGAGGAAATGGCTTCTCTCTGGACTAACCAGACCTGGACTCTCGTCCCTCTTCCTCCCGGTCAGAAACCCGTTGGGTGTAAATGGGTCTTTGTTATTAAACATGCTGCTGATGGCACTATTGACCACCTAAAGGCCCGTCTTGTGGCTCGTGGCTTCACCCAGCAGCAGGGGCTCGACTACGAGGAGACTTTTTCCCCGGTGGCCAAACTCAATACAGTCCGGGTTCTCCTCTCTGTTGCAGTACATCGCCAGTGGCCCCTACTCCAACTGGATGTCAAAAATGCGTTTCTGAACGGTGATCTCCAGGAAACTGTGTATATGCAACAACCTCCCGGGTTTGAGACCACGGGGGAGTCTCAAGTCTGCCATCTTCGAAAGGCTCTTTATGGTCTCAAACAGTCCCCCCGGGCATGGTTTGACAAGTTCAGTAAGGCCCTCCGGGAGATTGGTTTTACTCGAAGCTCCGCCGACTTCTCGCTCTTCACTCGCCACCGATCTACCGGGACCGTCCTTCTGCTAGTCTATGTGGACGACATCATTATTACTGGGAACGACTCGAATGGTATACTGACGGTCAAACTTCATCTGAGCACCGTTTTTCAAACAAAAGATCTGGGGCCCCTTCGGTACTTCTTGGGTCTAGAAGTCGTCAGACGGCCAGATGGTTTGATCCTTTCTCAGCGAAAGTACTGTACTGACCTTCTTCATGATGCGGGTTACTCAGGCTGTAAGCCAATTGACACCCCAATGGATGTCAATCACAAGTTATGCGCACAGGCCTCTGACTCAGATATCCTACTGGACAATCCAGAATATTACCGTCGCCTAGTTGGCAAATTGATATACCTCACAGTAATCAGACCAGATATCTCCTTCGCTGTTGGTATCGTCAGTCGATATATGCATTCCCCCAGAAGCTCTCATCTTCAGGCGGTTGAACGTATTCTCAGATACCTTAAAAAGGCTCCTGGACAAGGACTGGTGTACAAAGTCTCTTCTTCCACTCCTACTCTGGTAGCATACTCTGATGCTGACTATGCTGGGTCCCTCGATGATCGAAGGTCCACCAGTGGCTTCTGCACGTACTTTGGAGGACATCTGATTACCTGGCGAAGCAAGAAACAAGCGGTCGTTGCTCGATCATCAGCTGGGGCAGAATATCGGGCGATGACATCTGTGGTGTCGGAACTAACGTGGCTTGAAAGCCTTCTCACCGATCTGGGGGTAAAGCTTCCTTCACCGGCTCTTCTCCTCTGTGACAGTCAAGCTGCTATACACATTGCCAAGAACCCAGTCTTTCACGAGAGAACTAAACATATTGAAGTCGACTGTCATTTTATCCGGGAAAAGGTACAACTAAAGAAGATCGACCTCAGACATGTTCCTGGTACTGAACAAGTTGCGGATGTCCTCACAAAGGCCTTGTCAAGTACCCTCTTCTATCAATGCCTGTCCAAGCTTGGTGCATACGATTTGTACGCTCCAGCTTGCGGGGGAGTATTAGAAAAGCCCATGTATAAAGGCCCAAAAAGGCCATAGTATTCTCTCTTCTTTAGTCCCACATCTTGTATAGGATTTTTCCTCTCTTCTCATCTCCTATATAATTGTATTCTCTCCTTGTATTTACTTACTCAAGCAATACATACAAGTTGTGGCTTCTCTCAACACAAGCCATCCACATCTCTATCACTCGTCGCTTACTCTGACGCTGACTACGCAGGATCTATAGATGATAGGCGCTCCACTACGGGGTTCTGCACTTTCTTTGATGGTCATCTCATAACATGGCGTAGCAAGAAACAATCCGTGGTTGCACGCTCTTCTGCTGGACTGCTGAAGCCGAGTACTGAGCTATGGCTGCGGTTGCTTCTGAGCTAACCTGGCTTGAGAGTCTTCTGGGAGACTTGGGTGTTCGTCTCTCATCACCGACTACCTTATTTTGTGACAGTCAGGCAGCAATACATATTGCCAAGAATCCGGTCTTTCACGAACGCACAAAGCATATCGAAGTTGACTGTCACTTTATCCGGGAAAAGGTACAGTCAAAGAAGATAGATTTGGAGCATGTTCCTGCTAAAGATCAAGTTGCGGATATCCTGACAAAAGCTCTCTCCGGGCCTCTATACTATCAGTTTTTATCCAAGCTTGGTGCCTACGACTTGTACGCTCCAACTTGCGGGGGAGTGTTAGAAAAGCTCAATTAAGGGCCCATGTTTTTCTCTCTTTTCTCTCTCCATGTATTAGTCCCACATCTTGTATTTAGGATTTCTCTTCTCATTCTTCTCCTATATAAGTGTATTCATACTTGTAACTATTCATTCAAGAAGTATATACAAGCTTTGAGGCCTTTCTTTACAATAACATATAGTTTTTCTTCTAGTTTGTATTTTACATTTCCAGTGATGTAGCTTCAACGGCAAATGTCAGGCCATTAGGCTGCTCCTTTTGTTTCTTCACTCTCTGCATTTTGTAGTTGGGTGTGTATACATAGTTATTACCATATTTGCAGTTGGAATAATTAATGTAGCACATGCAGGAGAAAGGATAAATCGAATGTACATGGATGAAAATTGTTGAAGTTTTTTTGCTTAGCGTAGGTTTATCATCTCAGTGGGAACATTCATACAGCTGCTCCAAATAGTTGGGATAATGTCATTGATGATGATGACATATTAACAATTATAAACATCCAAATCATAGTTAAATACATCTTTGTAATTCTAATTCTGAATTTCATAGCTGAAAGCTCAACAAAAAATGTGGTATGAATGGTGGAATGCATCAAAATTGTTGTTTGAATGATGTTTGGTCGATTTACCGGCTTATTGCCATGGTTTTCCATATGAGCGGGTGGGGAGTCCTTTTATTTTCCCTTTCAAATCTGATAGGTGACCGACTGGATGGTTAATATTTTTAATTGGGTTAATTACTGGGATCCCCCTAGGAATCTAGGAATTTGTATACTTACAAGGACCTCCCCTATAATTTTTAAAATTACCAAAAACCTCCCCTCCTATTTTACATTAACTACCCCTCTGTAGTAGTGCACTCACAGTGTATGTTCACTTAGTTGGGTGTCTTGTAATATTGCAAACTCATAGAGAAGATCCATGTAATTATGCATAGTCCTTGGGGAGGTCCCGGTAATTAACTCTTTTTAATTTTATAGATTTCTTGTTTGTTTGACAATCTTCTTCATTGTTAAATTTTCTTCAAGCTCTACTTTGTTTTGCATGTGAGCTTCCTGATCACATGAAAGAACCTATATTTATTTGTGCAAGGCTGGTGCGGTGAAGTACGTGATGTTATCTTCTCAGAGAGCGGAGGCGTGACTGTGGTGTATCGTGTTACTATACGAGGATCAGATGGCGAGGTAAAGTTGAATTTTGCTAGTTTCAATTTTCCATTCCCTTTTCTATTAATAAAATGGCCCAATTTTTGTCTACATTTATTACCTCATTTGAAAGTTGTGACTACGTAAGCTATGATGTTAGGGGCAACAAAATTTAGAATTGAAAATTTCTTTGAAATGGAGACATTGGGAGCTTTGTCTGTGCTCCACTTTCTTTGATATATAGTTAACATGAATACGACCTCATTCACATCTGTCCATAATAGAAACATTAATTTGAAACTTATCTTCATAGTGAACTTTCTCTGTGTTGGATACTATTAGAAAAGACCCATGTTTAGGCCCATGTATAGGCCTATTTAGTGTAGATTCTACTAGTCTTGTATTAGTCCCACACCATGTAAATGGGACTCATCTCTCTCTCTTTTCTCCTTATATATATGTACTTATACATTGTTTTTATACATTGAAGAAGTATGTACAAGATTTCAACATTTTCTCTACGTGGTATCAGAGCTTGCGGCCCTCCTTGGGAGGTCTCTGATTTTTTAACCGCCTCCCCCTGGACGGTCTCTTCCTTCCTTCCCGCGGACTCGGCGAGCTCCCTCTTTGGCGGATAGTAATTGAGTAACCACACGACACTCCTTGCGGTTTAGTGTCCGCACCTCTCTGCGGTCACTACTGCTTCTCTTGTGTAGTTTACTCCTTCTAACTGCAAGTTTCTCTGTTGCTACTTCTCGTGGAACCACCCTTCTCCCCTTCTTTTCCTCTTCTCCTTTTATAATCTCTCTGGTCTGCTCCGTGGATCCCACCTCCTCTCTTACCGCGCGGCTTTCTCCTCTAGTCACTGCGGACCTTCTAGCCTCCCTGCGACCTGTTGCTTCCCTCTTTGGCTTGTTGCTTGCCGCGTGATCTGCTTGTGCCGACTTAATCTTGTCGCACGCGCTGTCCCGTGTTTTCTTCTTCTCTACGTGTTTGCACGGTTTGATCTTATCGCACGACCTGTTGCTTCCCTCTTTGGCGTGTCTTCTAGTGTTCGCCGCGAACTCCTGTCCTCCTGCTGACTTCCTTAACCGCGGCGGTCTTCTCTTTTAACCGCGTGGTCTTCCTTAGCCGTGCGGTCTTCCTTTTTTAATTGCGCGGTCTTCTCGTGTCGTCGTGGACTCCTGACTCCCACTGACTTCCTTAGCCGCCACGGTTTTCTCTTGTAACCGCATTGTCTTCCTTAGCCGTGCGGTCTTCTCTTTTAACAACGTGGTCTTAGCAGTTTGATCTTCTCGACCGGTTTTCCTCATCCGCGATTTATTTCTCTTGCCACGGTCTTCTCTTTCTGATTGTACTGCGTTCACGAGAAAGTGCCTCATTGGCTCGCGTATAGTGCTTCATTCATTTCATATGTTCACGCTGCTCGCTGAAGCTTGCTTTCTCTCAGCTTTTGAGGGTATTGATTAATCTTCAAGGTCAGCTTTTTCGATAGGCTTTCTCAAAAGGAAAGGGCCCTTATGGGTCCCCTTTTGGTCGCATAGCGATGCTTCGCTCACGCCTTCGCCGCCACGCGCTTCACTCACGCTCGCCTTCGCTTCCACAAGCAGTGCTTTGTTTCCTGCCCAAATCAAGAATTTTGGGCTTCTTGCTGAATCTATATTCATCGAAAGAGAGATCCATCTATCCAAATATCTCAAAACAAATCATTCAACGTTTGCGTTTGATTCAAAGAACTGCGCTGAGCCCCCTGCTTATGAAACAACTCTGATGCAATGGATGGCAAAGGGCCCGTAGTACCCGAAGCACTAGAGTGATCCGTTGGCCGGGAAGGTGCCTAGAAGTGCCTATTACCACACCACACTACATTTGGCTTGACGATGAAAAAGATACTTTTATCATCTATATAATGAAACAAAGGAAAAAGAATTGAACTTGAAAGAGTTTAGTAAATCAGAGGAGTATACGAACATAACGTTTTATCGTAAAATTAAAGTATCGGAGGTAAAAGATGCTCTAAATAAGATGAAAAATGGAAAGACGGTCGAGGCAGAAGATATGTCCATCGAAGTATGGAAATGTCTAGGAAATGAATGAATTTTGTGACTTACATATTTTTTCAATAAAATGCTGAAGTCAAAGAGGATGTCAGACCAATGAAGAGAAAGTATCTTGGTACATTTGTATAAGAATAAAGGAGATATAGAAAATTGTGTTAATTACAGAGGAATTAAATTGATGAGTCATACCATGAAACTATGAGACGAGTAATAGAAAGAAGATTAAGGCGGGAGACTAACATCTCGGAGAATCAATTTAGATTCATGGCAGGGAGGTCGACCATGGAAGCTATGCATCTCTTGAGGAGACTCATTGACAACTATCGAGAAAGAAAACAAGATTTGCATATGCTGTCTATTGATCTTGAGAAGGCTTATGATAGAGTTCCAAGAGAGATCTTATGGAGAGTCTTAGAAAAAAAGGTGTAAATGTATCATATATTGACATAATCAAAGATATGTATACAAATTCAGTGACAAGAGTGAGGACATCTAGAGGATTAACACAGGAATTCCCTATAACTGTTGGATTATATCAAAGTTCAACTTTAAGCCCTTATCTCTTTACCCTTATCGTAGATGAGCTCACCAGATATATCCAACAAGCAATACCTTGGTGTTTATTGTTTGCGGATGATATCATTTTGGTTGATGAGACGCACAAGGGTGTAAACGCAAAACTTGATCCTTTGCGAGATACTTTTGAAAAGAAGGGTTTTAGGTTGAGCAGGGCAATGACAGAGTATATGGAGCTTAAATTTAGTAGTACAAGAAGGACAAATGAATTCGTTATTAAGTTGGGTGATCAAGATATTTCCCATAGTGAGTGTTTTAAATATCTTGGATCGATAGTTCAAAAAGATAGAGGTATTGATAAAGATGTGACACATAGAATCCAAGCGGGTTGGTTGAAGTGGAGAGGCGTTTTAGGGATCTTATGTGATCGTAAAGTACCACTAAAACTTAAGGGCAAGTTTTACCGTACTGCAATTAGACCCGCGATGCTCTATCGTTCTGAGTGTTTGACAGTGAATTGTGTACATGAGCAAAAAATGGGAGTTGCGGAGATGAGAATGCTTAGGTGGATGTGTGGACACACGAGATTGGATAAAATTAGGAATGAAAATATCAGGGATAAGACAGGTGTTGCACCAATTTCAGAGAAGATGCGAGAAGCTCGTCTAAGATGGTTTGGACACGTACAAAGGAGACCATTAGAGGCACCTGTTAGGCGTTGTGAGAGTCTAGTCACTAGGCATGTTAGACGAGGGAGGGGTAGACCAATCAAGACTTGGAATGAAACTATAAAGAAAGACATGATGTACTTAGGCATTAGTGAGATTATGACAAAAGATAGGGCACAATGACGACAAGGGATTCATATAGCCGACCCCACTATAGTGGGATAAAGGCTTGAGTGTTGTTGTTGTTGTGTTGTTCTCTTCTCTCCCTTCTTGGGCCTCCTCTCTCCCTCTTCAAGGTTCTTCTCTCCTCACCCCTCCCTTCTAGGGTTCGTCTTCTCTCATCTCCTACACCATTTCTAGGGTTAACACCCTTGTATACTCCACCCGCCGCTCTCAGACAAACCACCCAAATAAGAACGTAA
Source organism: Platanthera zijinensis (assembly GCA_039513925.1). Lineage (NCBI taxonomy): Eukaryota > Viridiplantae > Streptophyta > Magnoliopsida > Asparagales > Orchidaceae > Platanthera > Platanthera zijinensis. The sequence goes on along the minus strand of CM077098.1, from coordinate 104,487,146 downwards.
GAAACTTGGTATCAGAGGGTCTTTCTTCCCCTACGGCGCCGCCGCTACTCGCCGACCCCGCCACCGACACTATGCGCTACCTTGTTCTGGCGGGAAATCAAGATGCCAAATGATCCGTCCATCCATGTGGAGTTCGAGCTTGCGGTCAAGCTTGATGTCAAGGACAGATGGAGTGTTACGGATCCACTGTCAGTTATCTTGTATTGTTATTATTTTTTATATGTTGAGTCGTGTTGTAACGAGTCGTGTCGTAGCGTTTAAATGTTTTAATATCTGTTGTATGTTGTGTTATTTACGGTTATGTCATTGACGCCTATATTAGGGTCCTTGGGGTCATGTAATCATTGTGAAATAAATTAATCAAAGCTTCTCCTCTCCCTTCTTGGGTCTCCTCTCTCCCTCTTCAAGGTTCTTCTCTCCTTACCCCTCCCTTGTAGGGTTCGTCTTCCCTCATCTCCTGGACCATTTCTAAGGTTAACACCCTTGTATCCTGCACTTGCCGCTCTCCGACAAACCACCCAAATAAACACGTAACATAACAGAGCCCAACTGGGATATTTGGGAATCTAAAGCCTTGAGCACTGCTCAGTAGTTTTAATTACATGTTTTCTTTAAGATATTATCTTTAATTGCAACCCATATATGGGATAGAGATAGTGGGGAGGGGGGGGGGGATGATATACTACGCTGGCGCGTAAGGCACATTCATTTCTCATCCTAACAGAGGTTGGGGGTTGTGTTACTTTTCTTTCTCTTAGATCTAAGGTTCTCCTGAAATGATTAAAGAGTGTATTCAGGAGGATGCCTTACTGCCTTAATTGCTATCATCATTTCGGTAGCATTTAAATGACAGCTTCTTATAACACTAGACCCTAAATTCTTTTGCATAAGAAGAGTGTTTGGATCAACTTAGGAGAATTTACTAAACTAGAACCACACAAATTAAATAAACATATAATTCAACTTATGAAGGCGTTAATTCTGGATTTATGTGGTTTAGTTAAGGAATTTATCTAAACCTACAGGAGGGGGAAACATTCGCCATACAGAGATTGATAAAGTACAAATCAGGTATCATACCTATCATGAACAAAAAATCTTAATAAGAATTTTGATTAAGAGACGATACTGCGAGATCTTCCCCCCTCCTTATTCTCAATACTGCGAGATTTTTCCCCCTCATCATTCTCAACAATGAACTTACTTGCACTACGTATTCTAGTATATTTCTTGCTTATCTTATGGTTTATTTTAGAATATTGATACTACATTTTTTTTTGAGAGAACAAGTTGTAGATAATAATGTAATGTTTAGATCATTTTTTGAATTTTTATCAATTCAATACTATATAGCCTTGTTAAGTATTTATATGCTTAAGCCAAGGTTACAAATCTCATATTGCGAGGATTTATTGGCGACATTTTAAAATATCAAATTTAATTATTTAAAATATCTAAGATCTGTTTCTTTACTTTTGTTAGAAAACAAACTTGTAAAGGCCTATTTAGTGGCCCATTATAGCCATTCCTCTTCCTCTTGTAATAGTCCCAGTTCCCACATCTTGAAAATGGGATTACTCCCTCTCTCTTCTCCATATATATTTGTACTCATACTTGTATTTTAAAATTCAAGAAGTATATACAAGGTTTACTCGGTTTTTCTACCTGGTATCAAAGCCAGCCGATTTGCCTAAGCGGTTTGTCCGTTCTTAACCGCCTCGCCTATTGCGGTCTGCTACATTCGGTAGTCTACTCGCTTGTTACCCGATTCTCTTGCAGTTTGTCGTCCGCGGATTTCTTCTCGCCTTTCCAGCAGACTGCTCTCTCTAATCCGCAGGCTTCGTGAGACGCTGCTTCCCACCGTTGTGGTTGGGTTTCCTTTTGCTTTTATAGCTTTGACGCCAGGGTCCCACCGCCAACCCTTCAAGTGGTCTGCCTTACCCGCTGCGGCCTGCCATCCTACTCGCGCGGTTTGGTTGCGCGGTTTTCTTTTACCCAAACCATCCCGCGGTCTGCCTTACCCACTGCGGTCTGCCATCCTACTCGTGCGGATTGGTTGTGCGGTCTTTCTTTGTCCGCAACACTTTGCCTAGTTCGGCGTGGTCTGTTTGCCCGCCTTATTTGCAGCGGTTCCCTGCTTGAGTTGTGCGGTTTGGTTCCTTGTTCTTGCAACCGTGGTTGATCTCTCAAGTCGTGTCTGCTCCTCTCTATCGCTTCGCGACTTCTCTCTTTGTGGCCTTCTCTAGCCGCTACCGGCCTTACTTTGTTGTCCGCTGACCTCTCCTTCTCTAGTGGCTACCAACCTTGCCTTGTTGTTCGCTGGTTTCTCCTTCTCTAAATGTACTTACTGTGGTCGATATGGTCATCTTACTGTGGTCGAGAGGGTCATCTTACTGCGGTCGAAAGGGTCATCTTAAAGCTACATGCTACCGCAAGCATGGTCTGCCTCCACACCTTGCTGCTTTTACTACATCTGCTTCTAATCCCACTGGTGCTCCTTCATCGGATTTTGATTCTTCTACCCGGCAAGATATCAATGCTCTCCGCACCCAGCTTCAACAGCTCCAAGGCGTTATCAGTCGCTCGTCTGCCTCGATTGCGTCTTTCTCTATTAAAGGTATCTTTTGCCTCTCCCATAGCCCCCACTGGATCGTGGACTCGGGTGCTACTAACCACATTACATCCCAGAAACAACCACAATATATCCAGTTTGCTTATCCCAAGTTCATCACTGTCGCAAATGGCGACATCACTCCGGTCTCTGGCGCAACTGATCTTCGGCTAACCCCCACTCCCCCTCTATCCCCTTTTCTTCATGTTCCAGGATCCCCCCTTCAATCTGCTATCAGTTAGTCGTCTTACTCAAGAATTTGACTGTTGTATAACATTTTCTCCTTCTTCTTTTGTTGTGCAGGATCGCTGCACGCGTAGTACCATTGGTAAAGGGCGGCTGTCAAATTGGTTGTATCTCTTAGATGTTCCACCCGTCATTCTCTCTGTTGCTGTCTCCATTGATGATTTACATCACTGCCTTGGGCATGCTCCCATCTCGATTCCCAAGAAGGCTCTGTTGAGGCTCCGCTCAAGATAGTCCACTAAGGCTCATCAAATGTGGAATGGCCTTATATAGTATCTCCAGCGTAGAGCCGTTACACCCTAGTGACACGAAACCCATTGGGTCGTTCCGAGTCGGTCCTTACACGCGCGGACATATAACAAAATACCCTAACAATCTCCTCCTATGTCCGTGGTGAGACCGACGTCGGAAAAAGGGGTGGTGTGTGTAATGTTCAACTAGAATTCGACTCAATACACAACCGTGTCCATAACATCTGTCAGAGTAAATTGGACTTAAAGAAACATAAGTTTGTATGCACGCATAAGAATAAAACATAAACTCAGCAGCATCACATCATAGTCAAAAGTACAATCAGAGAATCAGGTACTAAAACACCTAGTGTCTCATGACCAACTGAAGAGCAACAAAGGAAAAATTAGTCCAAACAACAGATGGAAAAAGAGAGAGCTAAACAGTGCTCTAAAGCCAAAGACAAAAAAGACCAAACAAACACTCTAGTAGTCATCGCCCAACAGGTCATCATCCTCAGGATCCCAGACTGCAAATGCTCCTCCATCAGCAACAGCCCCTGTAATTTCCAACAGAGAAGTTCATTCAGAATGAATTCAAACTTGGAAAATGTACAAGTATCTAGTTCTACTTATATGAACGTAGTACAGTATGAGGAAGCATGTGTAGAGTATTTAGGTTCTACCTCAGAATCTGTTATCTGTTTCCAAAGGAAACGATTTCCAGACTTCTGGACACCGCAGCTGTATCTGTGTTCCTATGTGGAATGTCACGGTTACTGTTCTTCTAAAGTTGATTGGAACTCATCAAATGTGGAATGGAACCAATAAACAGAAGAAGAGCCAAACCTAGTCAGATTGTGTTATCAAATGTGGAATAACACTCTCCTCCTAGATAAGGAAGACGAAACCAGATGAAGTTGTTAACATCAAGTGTGGAATGAAACAACTCACCAGATTCGTACTCAGCAACCCCGAACATCAGCGGAGCACAACACGCTTGCTTTGACAAAGGAAAGTGGAAAAATCAAAACATTTGGACAAAAGGCGGAACTGAATCGCCTAACCTTGAAACTAAGGCTGAACTTACAACGCCTTGAGTCCCATTTCCCCCACTGTTTTGATTGATCGGTCTTTAGGCATTCCTTTCGTCAGTGGATCAGCCAGATTATCCTTCGATCGCACATCGATCAGGGTGATAATGTCTTGTTCTTTCAGATAATTCAGTAGAGCGTGTCTCAATCGTACATGTCGTCTTTTAGTATTAAAAAGGACATTCTTCACGACTTGGACTGCTGCTTGATTATCACAGTACAGGCTCAAAGAATTGACTTGAAGTCTAGACAAGGGAATGTCTAGAATCAAATTCCTGATCCAATCTGCCTCTTCACCAGCTGAAGCTAAGGCAAACAACTCGGCTTCCATAGACGACAAAGCTATACAAGTCTGTCTTTTGGATTTCCAAGTGACTGCAGCGCCACCCAAAGTGAAAATAAATCCACTGGTGGACTTGCTGTTCCCAACTTCTGAACACCAGGAGGCATCAGAGTATCCTTCCAAAGTAGGAGGGTAACCAGTGTAGCACAGAGCGTGATCTTTAGTACCTTTCAGGTACCTCATCAGCCGATCTAAGGCATCCCAATGCTCTTTGCCTGGACTACTGGTAAAGCGACTCAGCATGCCAACCGAGAAGGCAATGTCTGGTCTTGTACAGCTTGTGGCATACATGAGACTACCAATGATCTTCGAGTACTTTACTTGATCAACGCTGGTCCCTTCATTCGGACTCAACTTGACATTTGGATCAATTGGTGTTTCAACAGGCCTACAATCTTTATAACCCCAGGTAATGAGAATCTGCTCAAGGTAATGAGCTTGACTTAGAGTGACACGTTCATTGTGTGCTCTAACTTTCATACCTAACAGGGTATCTACAGGACCAAGGTCCTTCATATCAAACGTTTTCGCGAGAGCGGATTTAGTATCCCTTACTGCGGCAAGGTCTGAACCCAGAATCAACATGTCATCCACATATAGGCATATGATGACTGTTTGATTTGACATCGAGCGGTAGTAGAGGCACTTGTCTGAAAGACTGGACTGAAATCCAATGCTCTTTACCACTTGATCAAATTTCATGTGCCACATCTTAGGTGCTTGTTTAAGACCATAGATCGATTTATCGAGTTTGCACACTTTTTCTCTTAGATCCTTATGTACATAACCTTCAGGTTGTGCCATGTAGATCTCCTCATCAAGCTCTCCATTTAAGAAGGCTGTCTTTACATCCATCTGATGAACTATAAAGTTCTCGATAGAAGCTAAGGCAAGAAGTATCCTAATAGTGGATAGGTGGCAAACAGGTGAATAGACGTCAAAATAGTCAATTCCCCTCTGTTGTTTATAACCTTTAGCTACTAGACGTGCTTTATATCTGGCTATAGACCCATCAATGTGTAACTTCTTCTTTAATACCCACTTGCATCCTAGGACTTTAGCTCCTTTCGGCAGGTCAACTAGATGCCAAGTATTGTTTTGTAGCAGCGAGTTCATCTCGTCATCGATGGCTTCTGCCCACATTAACGCATCTCTAGATCGCATTGCTTCCTGATAGGAGAATGGATCATCCTCTAAGTGGTAGGTGACGAAATTCTCACCAAAATCCTTAGGGATTCTGTCTCTTGTAGATACTCTAAGAGGAACAGGTTCCACCTCTAGAGGTTGAGGAGCAGTGCCAGAGGGGCCAGCTTCAGGTTCTACCGTAGATTCTGAAATCATGTCAGTAGACCCAGAGACGGTCAAGCCATGATCTTTGATAAATTTGTGTTCAAAGAAAATAGCGTCTCTAGACTCTATCACTGTATTAGTGGATAGATCCAGAAACCGGTCAGCTGCACTATCTTCTGCACTACCTAGATAAACGCAGGTCGTTGTTCTAGGTCCCACCTTAGGTCTCTTGAGGTCTTGTATCCTTACATAGGCGATGCAACCCCAAGTCTTTAGAGTGTCATATCTACAAGGATGTCCATGCCACAACTCATACGGAGTGGAGTTGAGCTTTGAATGAGGCACTCTATTTAGAATGTGATTTGCAGTTAAGACTGCTTCCCCCCAAAAAGAGTTAGGCATGCCAGCTGTGAGGAGCATAGAATTCAACATCTCTGTTAAAGTTCTATTCTTACGCTCAGCTATGCCGTTAGACTGGGGTGAGTAAGGAGCTGTGGTTTCTAGGATTATGCCCTCAGAGGCACAAAAGTCCCTAAACTCAGTTGCAGAGTACTCTCCTCCTCGATCACTTCTAAATCTCTTAATCTTTAGATTTAATTGATTTTCTACCCGAGATTTGAAGATCTTAAAGGTCTCGAATGTCTCGTCTTTCGATTTCAATAGGTAAACATGACAATATCTGGAAAAATCGTCGATGAATGTAATTAGATATTTCCTTCCCCCTCTAGTGGCATGACTACGAAAATCACAGAGGTCGGAATGTATCAACTCCAGAAGTTGTGTGCTCCTAGAAACGGTCTTGAAAGGGTTTCTAGTGATCTTAGTCTGGGCACAAACCTCACACCTATCAAATCGAATAGACAGATCTAATGGAATGTTTTGACTTTTAGCTAGATCTCGCATTTTCTTATAGTGAATGTGTCCAAGTCTATTGTGTAATAACTTCGGATCAATCAGAGTTGAACTCACTTGATTTATGCACTCGTTATCTAGGCTAAGTCTATACATACCATTGATCAGATAAGCGCAACCAAAGTGAATTGACAGATAAAGTCATTCTACCGTTCATGGTTGTGAAATACATTCCAGCTTTATCAAGCAAACTCATAGAAATCAAGTTCTTAGTTAAATTAGGAACTACTTTAACATGTTGTAAAATTAAAGTTTTACCTGAAGAGAGGACTAGCTCTGCAGTCCCAGCATGAGTAACATCTGTCGCTCCTCCATTGCAGTTCTCGACTTTTTCCTTGACCGCTGTGACCTTTGAGAGAAGACCCCTGTCATTTGTGACGTGACAGGTAGCACCACTGTCCAGCCACCACTCAGACGACGCACTGCGGTGACTACTCCCAATCATAGCCACGAAGGACTTGGAATCAGAGTTGTCGACCACCATGTTCGCCACATTTTGTGGGGCTTCCTCTTTTTGTCTTTTCTGACCCTTGCATTCAGCGGCCCAATGACCCCATTTACCGCAGTTATGGCATTTGCCCTTCTTCCTTTTGAGAGAAGGCTTTTTGACCGCCAACGGTGCGTGGGTATCACCCTTAGGTGCCGGGGGCTTCCGAGAAGGCTTACTAGGACGTGAAACGAAATTGACAGCCTGTGAGGGCTGCGCAACCTGCTCCATGCTTTTCCCAGCGATGTTCTGGTCCTCAATGTGGATGAACCTTTTGAGTTCATCAAGACTTATCTTCTCTTTCAGTCGGTGCATCTCGGTCTTGAAAAAGAGCCACTCAGGAGGCAGCTTGCTCAGAATCATGTACACAAAGAGACTGTCGTCCATCTTCGACTGATCATCATCCAGCTTCTGACGCAGGTTGACCAGCTCCAAGAGTTGAGAAGTGATAGACACGTTCGCCTTGAATCTGAAGTTGAAAAACTTCTCTCCAATGAGCGACTTTGACAGTCCTTCCTCCTTCTGAAAGTGCGCGTTCAGCCGATCCCAAATTTCTTTTGCAGTTTTGTAGGCGTGGTAGGTCAACGCTAGACGAGGATTCAGGGAATTCAACAGGTAATCCCTGCAGAAATCTTCATCCTTGTTCCACTGGTACTCGTCCACGTCCTCGACGGTAGAAGCGAAATCACTCTGAACAGTATAGAAAATCTCGCGTTCCTTCATTCCTAGTTGGACTTGAATTTTCCAACTGAGAAAATCGGAGGCGTCGAACGATTGCAATTTAATTGTGTCGAGCGCGCTTTTCTTCGACATATCTCTAGATTTAAACAGAAATAAAATGCTAGAACGAGGTCACCTGAGCCGTGTGAAGATGTCGAAAAATCTTCGGATCCAATTCAAGTAATATTAGCACCACCTCTCAGCTGAATACAGTCGCCGAACACACAAATCCGAGCAAAATTCCGCAGAAAACTCACCTCCACCAAGAGAGATCCAAGAAGTCAAAGTTGGATCACAATTCAAAAACAGAGGAATAGCAAGAAAATTTCTCTCACAGATCTGCAAAGAAGACAACACATGAATGCATCCACTGATCCTTGCAAACACTGACTGTTGTTGTCCTTATGAATAAGTCTGGATTGGTATCTACAGTGAAGCAGATCAGCACTTCAAATAGATCTGAATCTGGAATAAGTCTGGATAGAGAACTAAAATTTGCTAACTGCTATTCCTTTCTTTAGATCTTAACTGGCCTAGAAATCAGAAGAATCGGTAGATCTGGAAGTTCTACTCCTTCGCGATCTAGATTCTTTTGTTCATATCTGGACATTAACAACTTCCTTGATCACAGTGCAGACAAAAAAAAAATAACCTTTTCCGATCTGTGATAGAAAAGAGGGGACGGGAAAAACGCGAGTAGAACCCTCTTCCTCCTGCGATCTATCCCAAGCAGCAACGACAGATCTCCGACTGTAGCGGTGGTGGTCGGATCTACCACTATCGGCCAGATCTAGAGCAGGAAATAGACGATTTCCCCGGCCAGATCTACAGCGGGATCAGAGGCTGCCGGATCTGGGGCGCGACGGCCGGATCTGAGCCGGAGAGAGCTAGATCTGAACGGCTCTTGCGGAAAAGAACGGAGACGGCGACAACAACTCGCGATGCAGAGCACACCCCTCCTTCGAGATCTGTAAGGAAACGGCCGGCGCCTAAGTCGGCAACGTCAACCAAAAAAAAAAAAAAACTCGATCGGGAAACACGCGAAAGGGAAATCGCGATCTGTGATTCCCGGCGGTTGCTGTTATTGCACAAAATCTGCGACAGAAATAGGGGCAGCACTCGACGAGAAGATTTCGCGATCTTACTCCTACAGATCCGGCGACGGGGAGAAATCCCAAACGAAACTTCGGTAGCGACAGTGAAAATCGCGAACGGGAAAGCAGTGAAGCGGGAGAGCGGAAAACCTAATTTCTTATCTTGAGAATGTTGAGGCTCCGCTCAAGATAGTCCACTAAGGCTCATCAAATGTGGAATGGCCTTATATAGTATCTCCAGCGTAGAGCCGTTACACCCTAGTGACACGAAACCCATTGGGTCGTTCCGAGTCGGTCCTTACACGCGCGGACATATAACAAAATACCCTAACAGGCTCTTCCTGATGTCTCATTGCGAGATTTTACTTGTGAATCATGTATCTATGACAAGCAACATCATACTTCTTTTCCTTCTACATGTACCGTGAGTGATACTCCATTCTCTTTAGTTCATTCTGATATTTGGGGATCCTGTAAGGTCCCCAGGGGTTTTGACTATCAATATTTTGTCACCTTTATTGATGATTACTCGCGTCTCACTTGGTTATATCTACTACGTGATCATACTGAACTGACATCTGTATTTCATTCTTTTCTTACTGAGACGTGTAAGCAATTTTCCATTATATTAAAAATCATTTGCACTGACAATACTTGCGAATATACTGGTCGCACTTTCTCAAATTTATGCACCGAGTTCGGTATCATACATCAAAGCTCGTGTGCTTATACCCTCCAGCAAAACGGTGTGGCCTAGCCACAAAATCGCCACCTCCTCGATGTCGTCCGGTCACTCATGTTTTAAATGCAAGTGCCCACCGAATATTGGAATTTTGCGGTTTCTAATGTCCGACATCTTATCAACCACATGTCTTTATCTGTACTCGACTTTGCCTCTCCATTTAGTCTTTTCTTTCCTTCCAAGCCTCCTTTCTCTCTCACACCTCGTGTCTTTGGCTGTGTGTGTTATGTTCATCTTCTTGGTCCGCCTACTGACAAGCTCGCTGTTCGCGCCACTAAATGTATGTTTTTTGGCTACTCCAGCACTCAGAAAGGTTGTGCTTGTTACTCTCCTCCCGATGGCAAGCTAATTGTTTCGACTGATGTAACCTTTTCTGAGGATCAACCATTTCACTCCTCTCCTTCCACCCATCAACCTTCCAATGCAGCTCGTCCTGCCGTCCCGATCACGACTCCGTCTCTCCCAACTCTTCCCTCCTCACTGCCTGCGCCTTCTTTACCTCCACCACCTCTCCGTGTTTATACTTGTTGTAAGTCAAAGAATACTTCCCTACAGCAAGCTCCCTTCTACCGGTGGCATCCCGTAGCCTGCTGATCCCACATCAATCTCAACGGTTCATCCCTTGTCGAATTATATGTCTTTGCATCGCCTCTCTCCGCCACTCACCAATTTGTTGTTTCTCTTTCCTCCATTTTTATCCCTAATTCTGTGCAGCAAGCGCTTCAGCACCCGGGGTGGCGGGCGACCATAGGTGATGAAATGACTGCTCTTTGGGCTAACCATACCTGGGATCTGATTCCTCTTCCTCCCGGCTAGTCCTGTGTCAGTTGCAAGTAAGTATTTGTTATTAAACATGCTGCAGATGAGACTGTTGATCGCCTAAAAGCTCAGCTCGTGTCCCGTGGTTTCACTCAACATCACGACCTTGATTATGATGAAACTTTCTTCTCGGTTTCCAAGTTGAATACCGTTCGGGTCTTGATCTCCTTAGCTGTCCATCGTCAGTGTCCCCTCTATCAGTTGGATTTTAAAAACGTTTTTCTCAATGACGATCTACAAGAAACTGTTTATATGCACCAACCTCCCAGGTTTGAGACCACGAGAGAGTCTCTTGTATGTCATCTCTGAAAATCTATATACGGTCACAAACAGTCCCCGCGTGCTTGGTTTGAGAAATTTAGTAAGGTGGTTTGCGACATCAGTTTTACACGAAGCTCGGCTGACTTTTTCCTCTTTACCCGTCATCAGCCAACCGACACCGTGATTCTCCTCGTGTATGTTGATGATATCCTAATTACTGGCGACAACTACACAAGGATACAAGTCATACAACAAATCAAGCCACATTTGAACTCTGCATTTCAGACGAAAGATCTGGGAAATCTTCGATACTTCCTTGGGTTTGAAGTCGCAAGATGATCTTATGGTCTTGTCTTATTCCAACGAAAGTACTGTATTGACCTCCTACAACTCTGCAAGATGCTGGCTACTCAGGCTGCAAACCCACGGACACCCCTATGGATGTAAATCACAAGCTTTCTGCACATGGTTCTTGTTCCGACCAACTGATTACGAATCCAGAATACTATCGACGCTTGGTGGGAAAGCTGATTTATCTTTCGATTACTCGACCTGATATCTTATTTCCTGTGTGGGTTATGAGTTGTTTTATGCATGCTCCTCGGACATCTCATCTCCAAGCTGTTGAGTGCATTCTTAGATATCCACGACAAGGTCTCGTTTACAAACCATCTACCTCTCTATCTCTTGTTGCGTATTCTGACGCTGACTACACAGGTTCTCTTGATGATCGGCGTTCCACAACTGGTTTTTGTACATACTTCGATGGAAACCTTATTACCTGGCGTAGCAAGAAGCAGACAGTAGTTGCTCGCTCGTCTGCTGAGGCCGAGTGCAGGGCTATGACCGTTGTTGTATCTGAGTTAATCTGGCTTGAAAGTTTTTTTAATGATTTGAAACTCAAACTCTCATCCCCGGCGAGCTTATTTTGTGACAATCAAGCAACGATACATATTGTCAAGAATCCCGTCTTTCATGAACGAACAAAGGATATTGAAGTTGACTGTCACTTCATTAGAGAAAAAGTTCAATCAAAGAAGATAGAATTGGAGCATGTTCCCGCTACCAGACAAGTTACTTATATTCTGACTAAAGCTCTCTCTCGACTGTTATACTATCAGTTCTTATCCAAATTTTGTGCCTACGACTTGTACGCTTCAGCTTGCGGGGGAGTGTTAGAAAACAACCTTGTAAAGGCCCATTTAGTGACCCATTATAGCCATTTCTCTTCCTCTTGTAATAGTCCCACATATTGAAAATTAGATTACTCTCTCTCTCTCTCTTCTCCCTATATATTTGTACTCATACTTGTATTTTAGAATTCAAGAAGTATATACAAGGTTACTCAATTCTTCTACAACTTCGATGGAGCATTATTTCACCCTTTATATTTTACACATCCCATTTTTCTTTGTTTTGCTTGCTATTATTGTCTCTTTCCTTGAAGGTCTAAATCTTATGTGGATTTCTATTATAAATTGTCTTTTCTCGACTATCATGCACTTGGAATTGAACTGCATTGTTATTATTATTTTTTTTAAAATGTAACTTGAACTATGTAAATTTCGACTGAAATTTGATTGCTTTTAAAATTGTGATCAAATACCTGAACTCGTAGTTTCAGAAGTAGTTCATTCATTCACTGCTGTCCTCCTCTTGTGTGTGATGAGATAAAAATGGAGGGATATTGTTCCGAACCCGGATGATGCACAAACACAAACAAGACAATATTGCATTAACAAGAAAATAACACGAATATAATTCTAAGCGAACTCCGACCAAGACCAAGGAGGCTGGGTCCTCCAATGATCCCTCTCTCCAAAGAGAGCCCAAAATCAAAATACATCCAAGATGCCTAAACACATAAACCCCTCCCCATTGTATAGATGGGAGAGGGCAAACATAAATGGAAATACAATAATATTAAAGTAATTAATTAATCTAATTAACATTAATCAATTAATTAATGCCATTTAATTAATAACGGCAGCTTCCATACACGTGCTCCTTTTTTCGTGGCGAGGGGTGGCTCCACCGGCAATTGTGTCATTGTATGAGGGTAACATTATGCCGGTCTTGAAAATCGGCCTTGCCCTCAAGGCCGAGGTTTAATTTTTTGTTGGGGTCTTTAAGAATGGGAGAGACAAATAATTTGTGGACTGGGTGCGGAAGGGAGGCAAAATGATGAGAATTAAAAATTAAAGGTGAGGTTAAAGTGGAATGGAGAGGGAAATGGGGAAGACAACTAGTAAAAGATGGAGAGGGGGGTCTGGCTGTGAGAAAAATAAAGAGAGGTTGGGCAGTGATTTGTTTTTTTTGTGGGGGCAAGAGTGGGTGTAAAAAGAAGTGAAGGAGAAGGAATTTGCGGAGGACAACGTCGTACGAAGGATCCCCAACGACGCTGGGGGTGCGGGATTCTGCTGCGGCAGCCGGAAACAGCGTTGGAGGTGTGGGCTTCTACTGCTGTCGGAATTGGCGTTGAAACGGCGCTGGAGGTGCAGGCTTCTGCAGCTGCCGGAATTGGCGCGAAAACAGTGTTGGGTGTGTGGTCTTCTGTTGTTGTTGGTTGCGAGAATCGGCGCAGAAACGACGCTGGGGGTGCGGGCTTCGGTTGCTACTGCTGAACGGCGCGGGCTGGATCAGGTAGTCATCAAGGCACCAGAGAAATGCCTGCAGTGAGGCAGACAGCGAGGCGAGTAATTTGGACTGGTTGTCGAGGAGGCGTTCGCCGACGGCTAGTGTGTCCAACGTGGCTTGAGACCCGACGGCGCGAAACGAGCAGATGGGGGCGGCAGGTCGGACCATTGTTATGAACCCAGACGATGCATGAACACGAACAAGACAATATTACATTTAACAAGAAAATAATACAGATACAATCCAGAGCGAACTCCGGCCAAGACCAAGGAGATTGGATCCTCTAATGATCCATCTCTCCAAAGAGAGCCCAAAACCCTAATACATCCAAGATGTCTAAACACATAAACTCTTCCCCCTTATATATATGAGGGAGGGCAACATAAAAGAAATACAATAATGTTAAAGTAATTAATTAATCTGATTAATATTAATCAATTAATTAATCACGACAGCTTCCATATGCGTGCTCCGGTGGTCCCGATGAGGGGTGGCTCCGGAAAATGTGCGAGGGTAACAAATATTAAAAAAAGTGGGACCACAATAGTGATCTCTACCATATTCTTTCATCGTTATCATGAATATATCCTAATTATTTGAAACCAGCTTTGTGAATCTTCGTTTCTTATCGAAAGCCGCACAATGTGTTAAATCTAAACTTCATGGATCATCTCGAACTACCTTCATTATCTTGGGTCTGCCTGCCCCTTCTCTCGCATAATAATTCAATAGTAACTCTACCTACTCTTCTAATTGGTACATTTTGTAGCCTTCATTTATTAATTTTATGTGTTGTGATCAAGGTTTTGAAAATCGGACCGAATATCGAACCGACAGAGAGAAAGGTTCATGGTTGAACTGGTCCAATCAAATTTACCGGGGTCGAACCCTTATATATATGTATTATCATTATATTTTTATCTTGAATATATATTCATTTGTAAATAACATTTTGGGTATACCCTTGCTAGACCGGCTGGGGGTCCAGTCCGACTGATCGGTCCGATTTTCAAAAACTTGATTGTAACACATCCATCTTGATATTCTTGTATCTATCACAGTCAACTTGGATCTCAATGACGTCTTAGTAGGCAACATTGTCGGCTCAACCATGGTTAGATAAAATTTATTTCTAAACCATCTTTATCTCATGGTATTCTTGAGAGACTTCGCCATTTTAACAATTATCCTAAACTCTAAAAGAGTATAACCTTTGGACTGATGACCCATGGTACTATTTAGGTACTCCTTTGCTTATAAAATAAATTGATAATTGTTTATGTCACCCTTTCCTTTGGGACTGAAGTGATTTGATGAAACTAATAAATTTTCATTCCTGAAACTCACCTTAACAAATGCGTTCATATGCCAACATTAATCTGTGCGAAGGTGCGAATAGACTGCAGCCGTCCGATTAATCTGCTACAGTGTTTCTTCTCATTTGCATTTGATTCAGAGCGGCGGCTGGCGGCTAGGGGCGGCGGCTGGCGGCTGGGGGCTCGCCGGCCGCCGCTCTGTGAATCAAATTCTCCGCCGTTGTTGCGAATTTGATTCACAGAGCGGGGGCCGGCGGCTGCGGGCTTGCCGGCCCCGGCCACCCTGGGTTCGTCGGCGTCGAACCCAGGACGGCCGGTGGTCGGCGAGCCCCCATCCGCCGACCGCCGCTCTGTACACCCTTCTATTGCATTTGTGCTTGCCGGCTGCCAACGACACACAGAAGGGCGTCGGTGTGGTCGCCGGCGAGAGGGCAACCTCCGCCGGCCGTCAATCACCGGCGAGGACGCCGGTAGGCAGCGCAGGAAGACAAAATCAGGTGTGGTTTGTCACTATAGCAATCACGATGAAGCAATGAACGGCGCTAATGATACTGCTCGCACCTTCGCACCCGTGCGTATTCGCTCCTGAATATGCTATATATATGATGATAGTTTTAATTCCATTTTTTTTTACTTTTGTTAGCAATATAATACTATAAATTAATAAGGATAGATGCTAGAATATTGCACTTGGGGTTCACAAATCGAATTTAATAACTCTTCTATCGAATTCAAATTTGACATAGAATATAGAGATTCAGATTCGATTGAATATTTGGTGTCGGATTCGGATTCGTCATGAAATGTTGGATTCGAAATTGGGTTCGAATTCAGATTCAAATTTGAATTCGAACATCGATTCGAAATTCTTCGATATTCAAATTCGAATTTTATAATATTTAAATTTATATAATATTTAAATATAAATATATTTAATATTTATTTGCATATATTAATTTTATTGAAATATATATTCCAGTATTCACAAACTATTCGTGAATCCCTCGAATAGGAATAAAATTATTCATATTTGAATTTGAATTCGAATCCGGAATTCGATTCGGATTCGAATCCGGATTCGAATTCAGAAAATACGAATTTTAATCGAATCTTCAAGAACCTAATCCCAAATTATTCTCGAACTATACTATTTGTGAACTACCCTAATTGCAGCCTCTTGCAGTATTGCAAGGTAAGGTTTGCCTATATTTCACCCTTATGATGGGACCTTCCCCAGACCCTTGCAGTATTGCAAGGTAAGGTTTGCCTATATTTCACCCTTATGATGGGACCTTCCCCAGACCCTCGCTATGCGGGGAGATGCTAAGTGCCCCTGACTGCCCTTTTTTTAGATGCTAGAATATTCCTTGTACTAAAAATAATAATAAAACAGTAAGTTCATGAAGAAGTGACCTGAGATTCAAACCCCCAGGGTTCCCTATAATTTTGCGCTGAATTTCTCGATGCAGGCACACCGCGAGTCTACCGGGACGGCATCTCTGAACGATGGGCGATACGAAGACGTTGTCGCTTCAGCCGAAGAAATAGCATTCTGCAGAGCCTGCGCTCGATTTGGCTTCGGCTTGTATTTGTATCATGAAGATGAAGCTCTGTGAGCTAGAGTGATGGATCTGTGTCACATAAAACATTTTCATGTTACTCAAAGTTGTCTTCCGCTAACATAGAAATCCGGTGTTTGGGAAAGGTGCGTTGTAATAAGCTGGGTTATGTCGAACAGCTAGTAGCATGGATTTGCCATCAGTGTGATTTTGCTGTTATAGTTAGGCAACCTTTTATGCATTTTGTCTTTAAGCTACTAGATAAACTCCGAGCGCCATGTATAATTCGTAAAATATACAGAGTTTTTCGTCCGGGTTGATTTGCGAATTGTGGAGAAGTTTCCTTTGCATTTCTGTAAACAGCAGGAATCTCGCTCTGTTTCAGAGCGAAAAATACAGAAACTTCCTGATAGTATATGCCCGCTCGAGTTGATTTTGGTTAAAATCAAAGGCTCCGTTTGGCACGATGGTGGCGGTCATGAGGGGTTAAATTATCATTTGTTAACGCCCGCCTAATGAACTTCATTCACTTTTATGTTCAAACGGATGATGTTTGTTAGGTGATTCTTAACAAATGATAGCTTAACCCATGCGTTTATGACGGCATGGAGATTCATTTTATGGTGTGAATGTATTCTCACTTGGGCTCCGTTCGGCAAGGTGGTGGTGGTTACAAACGCATGGATTAAAACCGTCATTCGTTAAGGATCACCTAACAAATATCATTCATTTGAACATAAAGTAGTGGATGAAATTTCTTTGGTGGGCGTTAACGAATGACAATTTAACTCGCATGTTCATGATCGCCATCACCGGGCCAAACGGAGCTTTGACCTAATGGCACACAATTTTTTGATTAAAAGAAAAAAATAAAAAAAATGAGATTATTGAAACTGTCGAATCAGTCATTTGTACTGTGAAATGAATATTTTTCATCTCATTTCAAATGGAGAGGATCATATTCCTTATTCACACATTTCACTATTTCATTTAATTAAAATAATTACTTGATGTAGTTGTTTTATAATCTAACTACATTAAATAATTAATTTTATTTATAATAAAAATATTAAAGATCAAAAATTATTTTATGCAATTGTTCTATGTAATAAATTTCATCGCTAACAAACTAAGACTTTATTTGGCGCTCCGTTTTCGCCGGGTATTTGGAGCAAGCGTCGCCGGACGGCGGGTAAACAAACGGTCTACGGAGGCATTTGCTCCTTCCGGATCCGTCGCGTCGTGAAGAACGGAGCAAAAAGCTCCGTCTGGGGCAACTCCCCCCCACCCTTGAACCTTCCGTCTAGACCCGCCGGCTCGTCCTGCCACAGGCCGAATCAAAGGAAGCCTAATACTAAATATTATAAAAATTATATTATATAAATGTTTTAAAATATAGACCACCATCCAATTGTTGTACCATCATCATTATTATTTAAAAATAAATTAAAATAAAAATAGATGAAGTTCCTTGGATGAGATCAGGCGTTCATGAACAACCGCTCATAATCATCGCCGTGTTCACAACTGTCACCGCCAAACAAGTCCTATGTCAGCAGTGTCTTTTGCTCACACATTAATACAATACACAAATTTTATTGTATATTACTACAAAACACGCAATAAAAAAATATTTCAATAAATTAAGGGCCTAAATTTTCAATCCGCCTCCCGGATGGTGTTCGGGTTCGGGAAATTGCACACTAATCGCGCGCGAGCTGAGATCTCGCAGGTCCCACACCCAAGTTGTATCGCACTTGGAATGCTTTTATTGGTCCAGACGGGATAATCTTTCCCATTTGGGTGGGTGGTGGCGGTGATTGGAGATGAAATGATAAAATAGTGTTCTTAAATGAAGCTCCCTCCCCACGATTGAAACCAAGAAAAAAAACGACGAATAATTTAAGGTGCGAATATCACTACACGGTATGATTTGCTTTGGCCTTGAGCATTTTAACACATCAAGTCACTGTTTGGCGTAGTGTTTTTACTCTGTGAGTTTGAACAAAAACATCACCGTCATAGGACATGCGTTTGGCATGACAACGTATATGACCACCGCCGAGAAGAAAACCTACTTTTAAGCATAAAACTGGGAGAAACTCCTCCTTAGCTGAGGTCGGACGTTCACTCATGGTTAAAAACCACCGCTCGCATTCATGAGCGTCAACACCGTGCCAAACGCACCCCAGGCCAGGGTATGATAGTGTCGCACAATTGTGTTTAATCAATAGCATTTGATTGCATGATGTCTGCTAATATCAATAAATAATCACTCAATGCTTTATAAATTCATTTTTTTTATTTATAAAACTTGCAACATGAATATACCAATCACAAGAATTCAATTGAATGTTGCTGCATGGAGCTTTGCTATGTCACACTGTCATAAGCATCGCGATTTCTCGCACTTACGCCTGCTTTGTCTTTGCTCTTAAGTCGCCCTTAAAACTCATACAACATAATACCAAGGCTTCGTTTGGGGGGGACTTATTTTCACTGATTCATGCGGTCGTAACCGCTTGACTTGACTGGTGAGAATAAGGCTTTGTTTGATTGAGCGGTGACGGGAGGAGCAAGCGGGTCCAAACGGAGCTTTCGAACGGAGACGGAGTTTCGTTTGGTTACCCTCCGTCCAGTGGCGTTTGCTCCAAACGCCGCCCGAAAACGCTAAACCAAATGAAGTCCAAGTCCTCCCAAACGGAGCCTGAGAGAGAATACGATATAGCGATTTATTTCAAGAGCGTAATTGTGTTCGAAGATTACTTTTGGATCCACACTGTTATAGGCATATGGATTTCTCGCATCTATGCATGTGTTGCTGTAGATTCTTCTTTGCTCTTAAGTCGGCATTCAAACTCACACAACGCAATACTAAGAGAGAGAGAGACAATACACAATACGATATTGCGTTTTTTTTCAAGAGCGTAATTGGGTTTGAAGATCACTTTTAAATCTGGGTCTGTTACAAATAATTCGTCCCGATAAAGACCCCAGCCGGCGTTTTTTTTAACGAGGTTCTCGGTAACAAAACATAAAATTTAGATTTTTTTTGTATTTATAGGAAATTCAAGTAGGCTAGATGGCATTGAAGAAACTAGATTAAGATATTGATTCCAAGAAGTGAAAGATCTTGCCCTCTTATAGGGTTACAACATACCCAAAATGTTCCTAGAACCTTCTACACACTCATTAGGCCTACTTACACAAAATGTTTATACATTTTTAGATTACCCTAGACATCTCTGGAAGATCACAAACCCTCTTCAAGCCCCTAGAAGTTTCCAAGCCCTTCAAGAACGGTCTCCACTCACTAAGGGGATTAAACTAAATGTCTCTACAGATGGTCATGGGTGAACATTGTATTTTTCGCATATTCTAAGAATACAAATTATGAAAACTACAAATTTTGTATCGAAGGCTGTAACGCTCCCGAATTTTCGATGATTTATTTTAAATCCTTTTTCGGCGTTACGTTGACGTTTTCCGTCTCGAGCCGTTGTTAGAGTACCTCGTTAGGTGTTCTTAGAGGTTTAGCCTGTTTGCGGGTTTCCCCAGCTAGCCGGTGTCTGTTTTGGAGACCCGGTTGAGCCTTTCAGGGAATTCTCGTGTTTGGCTTCGGGCAAGGTTAGCTCGAGTTTTGTTCGTCGGAAGTCGTTTTTGACTTCGCCGTTGTTCTCGTAGCCCGGGTATTTAGCTACGGTGCGATTTTGGTCGAAAACCGAGGACGTCGCGTTTTCGCGTCGTTTTGGCGGTAGTTAGTTTGTGCGAGTCGTCATTTTTCTATGACGGCATGTCTCTTGGCGCATGTGTCGCGTGGCGCGCGACTCGTGCGAGCCGGTGCGGTTATTGTTCGGTGTGCGTGTTGTACGGGTGAGGTTATTTTATTTGTGCGTGCTCGTGCGCGTCAAAGCTTTTAATAAATTGTGTATGCGCGCTTGCGTTTATAAGTGTATTAGTATATGTATTGATGTAGTTGTTATGAGGTTAGTATTAGAGTTAGATTAGTTATTAGGTTATGAGTTGGTTAGTGTTTTTAAGTTATTAATAATTTGGATTATTAGATTTAAGTTATTAAGTTTTTATTAATTGAACCCCTCCCCCTTAATAAAATCTATACAGCCGGCTCCCCTCCCCCCTTACTTAAAGCCTAAACCGCCGGTCTCCCATTTAATAAAAACCAAAGCTGCAGCCTCCCGACCCCGTGCCCTTCCTGTGCGAAACCCCGAGCCGACGGCAGAAGCCCTAGCCGGCCTCCTTCCGCCGCCCGCCGCCGGCAGCCCCGACCCCTTCCTTCCGATCCGAGCCCGGATCCGCACTCCCCTCGCCGAGAGCTTCGAGCCGAGGTAATCTATTCGTCATTTCCTCCATGTTTTCATTTGGATTCGTTTTGGAATTTGTCCGTTGCTTTGGATATCCTTGCTCTTTTGTTTAATTAGAATGCAATCTTAGGTTATATTGGAGGTTTTGGGTGGTTGTTGGAGCCTTCGTGCTCTTGGAAATCCGCCATAGCGCCGTTGTGCCGGCGAAATTTTTGGTGATCCGTGCGAGGCAAGTGCTTCCCCTCTTTTCGCCGTTTGGCCTCTCGTTTGTTCAATTCCTTGTAATTTCATATATTGTTGCAATTAAAATTTGTTGATTTAACTTTCCCTGAACCTAATCCCTGTTGGAACGCGTTAGAAAATTAGGATTATATTCCTCCCGCTAGTAGCCTCCGATTTAGGACGGCGTCGCGGTAGGTGTGTAGCGTAGATATGGGTTAGCGTCGGGTTGAGTTTATGATAGGCCTAGGTGTAGGTCTAGGGTTTGGGATTTTTGCCTAGTTTGCCTATTTGAGGTGTTTAGGTGTAATTGTGCACGCACGGCCTATGGTCGTGCGTCTTTTGAATTGTGCGACCCGATGTCGGTGCTCGTACGCTAGGCTTAGGATCGAGTGAGTGTACTCACTCGCAGCGGCGTTGCGTAACCGCAACGATGAGTCCCTTAGCGTTGATTTCTCCCCGAGTGTTTGCTCGTGAATCGAAAGTCCTTTGTCGGCTGTTACCTTTCGAAGGCCGAATCGTGGGTTGTGGTCAGTAGTGGTGGTGGATGGCTCTTTTAGGGGTTGTGTGGCGTGATGTAGCCTTGACCACACTCTTTACCTTGACCCGAGTAGTTTTCTGGGCAAGTGAGTGATGGGTCTTTTGTGCCTTCACGTGTCAACCCTTGAGCAATTTGTTGACTTGGAATTAGTGGTTGGGCGATTTGGAACGCCTTCAACCTGATTCCAAGTTTCTTGTTTTTGCTACTGCCGCCTCTCACAGTTTAGGATGTTAGGCGTTTCTTCCGTAGGTGTTGCAGCATTTTTGGCATCATGGCCATGTTGACTCTGCAGGTTTTTAGGCAGGGTAGTTGCTGTTTATCCGCACTTGGTGCAGGTTTGCTTTTCGCCCTTCCTTGGGCATTGTTGTTTTTACTCTAGTTGTACTCTCTTTACTTTACATTACCTGTTTTACCTTGCTCCTTTTTAGCACTTGCATTCCTTTTTCCTTGCTCTGAGGTGTTCTACTTTTCTGAATGCCTCAGGTTCAGGACAGTAGCCAGTAGGTGGCTTTGCTGTGGTGCTGTTGGAGGTTTCCTTTCTGTTGACTGTTGAGACTCTCTTGAGTCATTGTGAGGTAGTTTTACTGTTTTTCTTACGGACATGTGTACTTGCCAGTGGGTTATTGTCGTATGTGACGCCCCTGGTAGTTTTTACCTTTGCACTAGATATGTTTACTTTTACTGCTACCCTGTCTTTGGGGACTTAGTTTACTTGCTCTGGGAAGTTTTATGCTAGGATGCTAGTTATTTTAAAACTATAAAACCTCAACTATATTATGTATATAAAGCATGATCAGCATGATTTCTAAAAAGAACTCACTTAGCGTACTTTCTTAATTACGTATAACAAATGATTTTTCTATATATGTATAAATTAAAACTAGAGTTTTGGTTCAGCGTAAGGGTCCTTCGGGATCACTTATGCGCTCATTTAGGATGTTGTCATAAATGAAGTATTTTCCGCTGCGTATAAAAAAAACAGTTTTGAAACCGTGGACTCTTTGGTCCACTGAGCCGAGGGATACGGCCCATAAATAAATCAAGTTTTTATAATCAATAAAGTCATGATTTGAAAGGATTTGGAGTGTCGCCTGAACGTCGGCAGTTATCCCCTGCTCGACGTGGCATCACAGCGCGTAGATTTTCTCTTACTCTGATTTAATAAATAGTGAGAAAAATGCGGGTTGTGACAGTTGGTATCAGAGGGAGGTTGCTTGACAATTGGTCGGGCAACCTTCCTTTGTTTGTGTTAGATGTTTAGAGTCATATCATACACACACCGACATGTCATCGGCACGTTTTGGCTGAAGCACGAACACTGCACTACACGCATAAGCATAACATGAAGTATACGGGGCATATTATGTATTTTACGATACATAATATGTGGTTGTATATGGATCCACCATAGGGGCAACATGCGAGGGTTATGTATTATGGGGTGCATAACCTCACCGCATGGATGCGACTAGCACGTTTTCTTTTTTTAGTTGCATGAGAATGTTATGTATTATGGGATGCATAACATTTTCATGTGTACTCCGCCATGGCATGCACTAGGGCCTTTTTAGAATGCATAGCATAACCATGCATAGCATAACATCGCATAAGCACAACGCGCCAAGCTAAAGACGTGCAGGATGACATGTGTACACACATAATTTTTTTTTGAGTCAAAATAATATAAATTCATGCATTCCCGATCTAGGCACAAGAGTTAGTGTGATGGTGGTGAACCATCTTAGGCTAAGCATATCATTTCCTTTGTAAATAAATAAAATAAAATCCCAGAGCAAATATAACAGTAGAAGATCATATTTATGTACATATTGTCTGTACGTGTCTGTTGTTCGTTCTAGTAGTTAAAGTGCGTTCTAATAATTGTGATGTTTGTTTCTTTTAGCATGCCGCCGAAGCGTAGAGTGACGAGGTCGACTCCCCAGTCTGAGGGTGAGTCCTCCGGTGCTCAAAGTGATGCGTTGGTGGAAAGCCTGAGGCAGAGTAACGAGGCCTTATCAAGGCAGGTGGTGGAGTTGCAGGCCCAGATGCAGTCCTTTTTATCCGGAGCGGCGGGTCAGACTCCGGGAGTTCAGGACCCCGCCGTGGGTACAGCTGTTCTAGCCCCTCCTGCCCCCCCTGCTCCTCTCGTGCCTCCAGTGGTGGTGCCCCCCGGGATGGCTTTCATCTCCCAGTTTCAGCGGCTGCGACCTCCTACCTACGATGGTAAGGCGGACTATATGGTACTGGATGACTGGATGATCACCATGGAGGAGATGTTCCATTACTCTGGGGTGACTGAGGACCAGAAGGTGATGTTAGCCGCCTATCAGCTGAAGGGGCTAGCGAAGAGCTGGTGGATGCGAGAGAAGGAAGGCATGGTGGGAGGATGTACTTGGGCATCCTTCAAAGAGATCCTGATGAGGAAGTTTCTACCGTCAGTAGAGCGAGACAGGCTGATGAATGACTTTATTCATCTGAAGCAGAGGCAGCTCTCCGTCAGCGATTACGAGATTGAGTTTAGCAAACTCAGTCGCTTTGGTCCTAGCTTGGTGAGCTCCGAGGAGGACAGGGTGAAGCGGTTTCTTGGTGGCCTGAGGAGCGACGTTCAGCAGCTAGCGGTCGCCCACGGAGCGGTGACTTATGCGGGAGCAGTTGAGGCCGCTTTGAAGGTAGAGGCTATCGAGAACGCGAAGCAGCGCGGACAGCAGGCGAGAAACGAGAAGAGGAGGTCAGTTGAGGAAAAGGGTCCCCAGGTTCTTGGTGCTGCTTCTGAGAAGAAGAGCAAGGTAGTATGCAGTTTCTGTGGCCATCCGGGCCACCCAGCTGAGAGGTGCTTCAAGAGGGCAAGGGTCCAGAAGAAGGAGCATGTGCATGCTATCCAGGGTGCTCCTAGGAGGGATGTTCCTTGTCCTGTCTGCAAGCGACCCGGTCACGATGCTGCTCAGTGCTGGTCCAAGGATCGTGTTTGCTACCAGTGTGGCCAGAAGGGCCATATTAAGTCGAGGTGCCCTCAGGTTCAGTCCGCTCTACATGCAGTTCCGCTTCAGGCTTTACTTTCGCCTCAGCCGGTGGACAAGGGTAAAGGGAAGCTGAATGTGGTATCTTCAGCGGAGGCTGAGACTTCGACGCAGGTCATTTCAGGTAAACCCCCCCTCGCTTGGCTTTCTCTTTTGTAGCAGTTTTAGTGTTGCTATTGTTTTGTTTATTGCTTGTGCGTTTATGGTTTTGTTTGTGTATAGGGAAATTTAAGGTAAGGAACCGCTGGGCCCGCGTTCTATTTGACTCAGGTGCTACCCACTCTTTTGTGGCTAGGGCCTTTGTCGAGCGGTGCCAGTGGGTTGTTGATCGTGTTGGTGGTGCCTTTAGCGTCAAGTTCCCCTCGGGTGAATCCGTGATATCAGATCAGGGCATTCTGGACTGCCCTATTTTGTTGGGGGATTATCTGGCCAAGGCTGATCTGAAGGTGTTGGACTTAGAGGATTTCGATGTCATCCTGGGTATGGACTGGTTGTCCCGATATGATGCAGTGATTCAGTGCAGGGGAAAGCGCTTGGATTTCAGGAAGGACAGCGGTCAGCCCGGGAGTGTTTTCGGTGATTCGCGTCGGGACTCTCCGGCGATTTCTGCGGTATGTGCTCAGAGGGTTTTTCCTGCTGGTTGTTTTGCTTGTTTAGTCTCAGTGTTGGGGACTGTTAGCAGTGTGCCGCTGTTGGATGAGATTCCGGTTGCGCGAGAGTTTCCTGACGTGTTTCCTAGCGATCTTCCCGGTCTTCCTCCAGATAGGGATGTGGAGTTCGTGATTGATTTGGAGCCTGGTACGCGTCCGATTGCCAAGGCGCCGTATCGGATGGCCCCGCGAGAGCTGGAGGAGCTTCGTACTCAGCTTGATGAGTTATTGGAGAAGGGCTTCATAAGGCAAAGCTCGTCGCCCTGGGGTGCTCCGGTTCTCTTTGTGAAGAAGAAGGATGGTTCGATGCGCCTTTGTATCGACTATAGAGAGTTGAACAAAGTCACCATCAAGAACAGGTATCCACTGCCCAGAATCGACGACTTATTTGATCAGTTGCGTGGCAGTTCTGTATTTTCGAAGATAGACCTCCGTTCGGGTTACCATCAGCTTAGGATCCGAGAGTCGGATGTTCCACGGACGGCTTTCCGATCGAGGCATGGTCATTTCGAGTTCCTGGTCATGTCTTTTGGGCTGACCAATGCGCCTTCAGC
Source organism: Platanthera zijinensis (assembly GCA_039513925.1). Classification (NCBI taxonomy): domain Eukaryota; kingdom Viridiplantae; phylum Streptophyta; class Magnoliopsida; order Asparagales; family Orchidaceae; genus Platanthera; species Platanthera zijinensis. The sequence continues at coordinate 104,461,482 of CM077098.1, read as the reverse complement.
ATTTATGCACATGATGAACCGGGTGTTCAAGGACTTTCTGGACAAGTTTGTCGTTGTGTTCATTGACGACGTTCTGATTTATTCTCGGAATGCGGCGGAGCATGATCAGCATTTGCGGTTGGTGTTATCCGCCTTGAGGGATCATCAGTTGTATGCCAAGCTGAGCAAGTGCGAGTTCTGGTTGCCTCAGGTTTCCTTCCTGGGTCATGTGGTGAACAAAGATGGTATTTCAGTGGACCCGGAGAAGATCTCAGCAGTGATGGATTGGAGTAGGCCGAGCACACCCAAGGAGATCAGGAGCTTCTTGGGGTTGGCCGGCTATTATAAGAGATTCGTCGAGGGCTTTTCTACCTTGGCAGCGCCCTTGACAAAGCTGACGCAGAAGCATGCGGCGTTCGTTTGGAGCGATAAGTGCGAGGAGGCCTTTCTGGAGCTAAAGAGCAGGTTATGTTCTGCCCCTGTGTTGACCTTACCGGCGGAGGGACAGGACTATGACGTTTATGTGGATGCCTCGCATGTTGGGCTCGGTGGCGTGTTGATGCAGGAGGGGAAGGTGATCGCATATGGGTCTCGTCAGTTGAAGATTCATGAGCGGAACTATCCTACGCACGACCTCGAGTTCGCAGCGGTGATTTTCGCCTTGAAGCTGTGGAGACACTTACTTTATGGGGCCCAGTGCAGGATCTTTACCGATCATAAGAGCCTGAAGTACGTGTTCACACAGAAGGAGCTGAATTTGCGCCAGCGGCGGTGGCTTGAGTATGTTGCTGATTATGATGTTGAGATTCAGTACCATCCGGGCAAGGCCAATGTGGTGGCCGACGCCTTGAGCCGGAAGACGGGGAAAGTCTTCAATCTCACCGCGGATCGTTTAGTGGAGGAGTTTCTATTGATGGATATCACCGCAGGACGCTGTGAGTTGCAGAGCAGTTTGGTAGTGGCAGAGCCATCATGGATTTCTCTCACCAGATTGCATCAGAAAGAGGATCCGGATTTGTTGCACTTGTACCTCAGGGCTGAGAGGGGAGAGTTGCCAGATTTCTCCATCGACGAGGCGGGTACTTTGAAGTACCGCGGCAGGTTTTGCATCCCCGCAGTTGGAGACATCAGAGTATTGGTTTGCAAAGAGGCTCACGGATCCAGTGTTTCCTACCACCCGGGATCTACGAAGATGTACCATGATCTGAAGCAGATCGCCTGGTGGTATGGGATGAAGGGTGATATAGCTCGTTTTGTCTCGGAGTGTTACACTTGCAGGCGGGTGAAGGCCGACCATGGGAGGCCTGGTGGCAAGCTGGCACCTTTGGAGATCCCGACTTGGAAGTGGGAAAGCATCTCGATGGATTTCATTACAGGCTTACCGAGATCTCCGAGGGGGTTTGATTCTGTTTGGGTGATCGTGGACCGATTGACGAAGTGTGCGCACTTCGTACCTTATAAGATCGATTACTCGATGAAGAAGATTGCTGAGTTGTACTTGGATGAGGTCGTCAGATTGCATGGCGTTCCTGTTAGCATCGTTTCAGATCGAGACTCTCGGTTTACATCTCGTTTCTGGAGGAGTTTGCAGGAGGGTTTGGGCACTGATTTGAGGTATTCCACAGCTTACCATCCGCAGACCAACGGGCAGACCGAGCGTGTGAATCAGATTGTGGAGGATATGATCCAGTGCTATATTCTTGATCATGGAGGTGCTTGGGATGAGCGTTTGCGGCTCATGGAATTTGCCTACAACAACAGCTACCAAGAGAGTCTACAGATGGCTCCCTTCGAGGCGTTGTATGGGAGGCGCTGCAGAACCCCTTTGTTTTGGGCCGAGGCCGGTGAGAGGCCTGTTTTGGGTCCTGATGCACTCGAAGAGATGGAGGTTTCCGTGAAGCTCATTCGGGAGAAGCTTCGAGTTGCTCAGGAGAGGTATGAGAAGAACGCCAATCGGCGTAGGTCCGATTTAGAGTTTTCAGTGGATGATTTGGTCTTCTTGAAGGTATCTCCGATGGTAGGAGTGAAGAGGTTCGGCAAGAATCGGAAGTTGGATCCGAGATTTGTGGGCCCATTCAGGATTGTGGAGCGTTTTGGTGTGGCTGCTTATAGGCTGGATCTGCCAGCTAGCTTCCCGGGGGTTCATAATGTCTTTCATGTGAGCCAATTGCGGAAGTGTGTGCGGAGCAGTGGGCAAGTCTTGGACGCTGTGCCCCAGTTGGAGCCAAATCTCTCGTATGTCGAGGTGCCGGTCCGCATTTTGGAAGCTCAAGCTCGAGTGTTGCGGACGAAGTCTATTCCTATGGTGAAGGTTCTTTGGAAGAATCAGGATTTGGAGAGCGCGACTTGGGAGCTAGAGTCGGCTATGAGGGAGGCTCACCCTCATTTGTTCCCCTGAGTTTTCGGGTACGTTCCCTTTCTGGTAGTTTGTTTCTTTCCTTCTGTTGTAGGAGTAGTTTTCGCAAAGTTTCGGGTCGAAACTTTTTGTTAGGGGGAGTGACTGTAACGCCCCCGAATTTTCGATGATTTATTTTAAATCCTTTTTCGGCGTTACGTTGACGTTTTCCGTCTCGAGCCGTTGTTAGAGTACCTCGTTAGGTGTTCTTAGAGGTTTAGCCTGTTTGCGGGTTTCCCCAGCTAGCCGGTGTCTGTTTTGGAGACCCGGTTGAGCCTTTCAGGGAATTCTCGTGTTTGGCTTCGGGCAAGGTTAGCTCGAGTTTTGTTCGTCGGAAGTCGTTTTTGACTTCGCCGTTGTTCTCGTAGCCCGGGTATTTAGCTACGGTGCGATTTTGGTCGAAAACCGAGGACGTCGCGTTTTCGCGTCGTTTTGGCGGTAGTTAGTTTGTGCGAGTCGTCATTTTTCTATGACGGCATGTCTCTTGGCGCATGTGTCGCGTGGCGCGCGACTCGTGCGAGCCGGTGCGGTTATTGTTCGGTGTGCGTGTTGTACGGGTGAGGTTATTTTATTTGTGCGTGCTCGTGCGCGTCAAAGCTTTTAATAAATTGTGTATGCGCGCTTGCGTTTATAAGTGTATTAGTATATGTATTGATGTAGTTGTTATGAGGTTAGTATTAGAGTTAGATTAGTTATTAGGTTATGAGTTGGTTAGTGTTTTTAAGTTATTAATAATTTGGATTATTAGATTTAAGTTATTAAGTTTTTATTAATTGAACCCCTCCCCCTTAATAAAATCTATACAGCCGGCTCCCCTCCCCCCTTACTTAAAGCCTAAACCGCCGGTCTCCCATTTAATAAAAACCAAAGCTGCAGCCTCCCGACCCCGTGCCCTTCCTGTGCGAAACCCCGAGCCGACGGCAGAAGCCCTAGCCGGCCTCCTTCCGCCGCCCGCCGCCGGCAGCCCCGACCCCTTCCTTCCGATCCGAGCCCGGATCCGCACTCCCCTCGCCGAGAGCTTCGAGCCGAGGTAATCTATTCGTCATTTCCTCCATGTTTTCATTTGGATTCGTTTTGGAATTTGTCCGTTGCTTTGGATATCCTTGCTCTTTTGTTTAATTAGAATGCAATCTTAGGTTATATTGGAGGTTTTGGGTGGTTGTTGGAGCCTTCGTGCTCTTGGAAATCCGCCATAGCGCCGTTGTGCCGGCGAAATTTTTGGTGATCTGTGCGAGGCAAGTGCTTCCCCTCTTTTCGCCGTTTGGCCTCTCGTTTGTTCAATTCCTTGTAATTTCATATATTGTTGCAATTAAAATTTGTTGATTTAACTTTCCCTGAACCTAATCCCTGTTGGAACGCGTTAGAAAATTAGGATTATATTCCTCCCGCTAGTAGCCTCCGATTTAGGACGGCGTCGCGGTAGGTGTGTAGCGTAGATATGGGTTAGCGTCGGGTTGAGTTTATGATAGGCCTAGGTGTAGGTCTAGGGTTTGGGATTTTTGCCTAGTTTGCCTATTTGAGGTGTTTAGGTGTAATTGTGCACGCACGGCCTATGGTCGTGCGTCTTTTGAATTGTGCGACCCGATGTCGGTGCTCGTACGCTAGGCTTAGGATCGAGTGAGTGTACTCACTCGCAGCGGCGTTGCGTAACCGCAACGATGAGTCCCTTAGCGTTGATTTCTCCCCGAGTGTTTGCTCGTGAATCGAAAGTCCTTTGTCGGCTGTTACCTTTCGAAGGCCGAATCGTGGGTTGTGGTCAGTAGTGGTGGTGGATGGCTCTTTTAGAGGTTGTGTGGCGTGATGTAGCCTTGACCACACTCTTTACCTTGACCCGAGTAGTTTTCTGGGCAAGTGAGTGATGGGTCTTTTGTGCCTTCACGTGTCAACCCTTGAGCAATTTGTTGACTTGGAATTAGTGGTTGGGCGATTTGGAACGCCTTCAACCTGATTCCAAGTTTCTTGTTTTTGCTACTGCCGCCTCTCACAGTTTAGGATGTTAGGCGTTTCTTCCGTAGGTGTTGCAGCATTTTTGGCATCATGGCCATGTTGACTCTGCAGGTTTTTAGGCAGGGTAGTTGCTGTTTACCCGCACTTGGTGCAGGTTTGCTTTTCGCCCTTCCTTGGGCATTGTTGTTTTTACTCTAGTTGTACTCTCTTTACTTTACATTACCTGTTTTACCTTGCTCCTTTTTAGCACTTGCATTCCTTTTTCCTTGCTCTGAGGTGTTCTACTTTTCTGAATGCCTCAGGTTCAGGACAGTAGCCAGTAGGTGGCTTTGCTGTGGTGCTGTTGGAGGTTTCCTTTCTGTTGACTGTTGAGACTCTCTTGAGTCATTGTGAGGTAGTTTTACTGTTTTTCTTACGGACATGTGTACTTGCCAGTGGGTTATTGTCGTATGTGACGCCCCTGGTAGTTTTTACCTTTGCACTAGATATGTTTACTTTTACTGCTACCCTGTCTTTGGGGACTTAGTTTACTTGCTCTGGGAAGTTTTATGCTAGGATGCTAGTTATTTTAAAACTATAAAACCTCAACTATATTATGTATATAAAGCATGATCAGCATGATTTCTAAAAAAGAACTCACTTAGCGTACTTTCTTAATTACGTATAACAAATGATTTTTCTATATATGTATAAATTAAAACTAGAGTTTTGGTTCAGCGTAAGGGTCCTTCGGGATCACTTATGCGCTCATTTAGGATGTTGTCATAAATGAAGTATTTTCCGCTGCGTATAAAAAAAACAGTTTTGAAACCGTGGACTCTTTGGTCCACTGAGCCGAGGGATACGGCCCATAAATAAATCAAGTTTTTATAATCAATAAAGTCATGATTTGAAAGGATTTGGAGTGTCGCCTGAACGTCGGCAGTTATCCCCTGCTCGACGTGGCATCACAGCGCGTAGATTTTCTCTTACTCTGATTTAATAAATAGTGAGAAAAATGCGGGTTGTGACAAAGGCTCCGTTTGGCACGGCGACGGCGGTCGTAAACGGCCGTCATTCGTTAAGAATCATCTAACAAACATCATCTGTTTGAACATAAAAGTGGATGAAGTTCTTTAGATGGGCGTTAACGAATGACAATTTAACATCCCATGTTCAAGACCACCACCAGGCCAAACAGAGCCTAAATATGTTAGGAGACATCCAAAGGATTTGACTCGGAGTTATCACCAACAGTCAGTTTAGTGTTAATATAGGCTGCGCTCGTAGCGGGTCTTAACCCAACACTTTACGACACAAACTGACGACAGCCATGCACCACACATGCCTGCACTACGAAGGCACCCCTCTCTTTCAAGAGGATTCACGGTATGTTGAGACCCTATTGGGGTTTTTCGTTTTGCATCGAATTAAACCAAATGTTGCAACGCTTGTGCGGGCCCTCATCAACACTGGAGTTTCTTCATTCACAATACCAGGAAGTAACTCTCTAATAAGATTCAGATATTTCTTTCTCATCTCATCATCAGAAGCTATAATCTTATAAAAGAACGCCTAGTAAAATAATAATAATAATTAGCAATAGCTTAATTTCTGAAATCCGAAAGGCAATAAAGAGGTAAGATTTGCAGGAATATCGATATCTTTCGAAAGATTTGAAGCAGGGTTTGACTGCTTATGGATGGCAACAGATTTACGGCTTAGGATTTGGGATTTAGAGTTTAAGAATTTGATTGTTTCTAGTGTTGTTCTTCGGCTTGATCTACAGGAAAAAAAGGAGTATGACTAGAAAATAAGGTGCAGCAATGACAGTTGGGTTTAGGGCACATGATTTAAGATTTAAATTATATGATATAGGGATTAGGGATTCAATTTCTTATAGATGTCGGCGGATTTAAGGCTTAGGATTTGGGATTTAGAGTTTAGGAATTTGACCATTTCAAGAATTGTTCTTTGAATTGGTCTACTGGGAAAAAATGAAGTATGACTACAAATTAAGGTGCAGCAATGACATTTGAGTTTAGGGCTTAGGATTTGAGATTTAAATTATATGGTTTAGGGATTAGGGATTCGATTTCTTCTAAAATTGTTCTTTAACTTGTTCTAATAGAAAAAAATGTATTATGTGGATAGAAAATAAGGTGTAGCAATGCCGTTGGATATAAGGTTTAGGATATAGGCCTGAAGGGAGTTTAGGGATTCGATTTCTTCTAAATTTGTTCTTCAGCTTGCTCTACTATAAAAAAATGGAGTATGACTAGAAAATAAAGTGCAGAAGACTCGCTATAAAACACTTTTTAAGTTTACAATATAAAACACAAAAGCATTGGAGCTCCATAAGTTCCCGAATAAAAATGGTTACAGTTCACTACAATTGCAGCGACTGGGCTCATAATATGATAGTTTTATTAAATTGAAGAAAACTTACAGATGCAGCTACAGCAAAAGCCACCAGGCCAAATACAGCAAAAGCCACCAGGCCGAATCAGCGACGGCCAAACATAGAAGCACCTGAAGAAGGATTGTTGCTTCGATTGGATTTTCCTCGTTTTGCTTCATGCTCGATAACAGTATCAGCAAACTTATACAGATCTTGACGCTCCCTCCCTCCCTCGTTTCCATATGCAGGCGCCTGTGGCTGATAGACATTTTGTGCGGAAGAATATTCGACCCCCAAAGATCTGTAACCAGCTGAATTCTCATAATTTCTTCTGCCCAGACCACGAGGAAGATTGGAATTGTCCAGTTTGGAACCAGGAAGCTGTGACTGCCGCGGATACCTGTGCTCATTTTCTTCTTCCGGTGTTTCTGATGAAGAAAGAAATGGTTCCTTGGACCGTCTTTCAGGAAGACTGTAGGGTTCAAGATGTTCAGCTTTTCTCTTTAGAGTTGGGACACGGGGAGTCCATCCATCCTTCTTCAGGTATATTTCTAATTGCATAATCTTTTTATAGATGTTTATAGAACCAAGTATTTGCGTGCCAAGCTTGTAGTCCTCTATGCACTTGGCAACTGATTTCAATATGTTCAACTGCCTCATATCGGATTCTTTCTGCACCAAACAAAAAATGAGAATCTATATCATCACAAGATATTTCAAATGTGCAATGAATTTACAGTCTTTTAAGTGCAATTATAATTAAAGAAGTATACTCTAAACTCAGGATGCTCTACTTGAAATCAATGTGAAGTCAAGTGAACATATGAGATGAACAATGCATAGATTACTCCAAACATGTTAATTATAAAAAAATTACCAATGACTACATGCTGTGGGAGATTTTTCAAGATAGCGCAAATGTCAGGATTATGAATCATAGAATATGAAGATGATTGTGGAAAAGACAATAAGAAACAATGTAATTGTACGGCAAACTACATATGCGGGGATGAGACGGTAATTATTGTACTATATATATATATATATTTAGGGTCGTTTACGGGACCTCTACTCTAAGTTTGCAAAGTTACAGGTTTCACCCCACAATTTTTGAAATTACAAAAACCTCGCCTATAAGTTTACATTTCATAACATACCCCCTAGAGAAAAGTGTCAGGTTGGAAAGTTTGTGCATGCATATTATGAAAGGTAAGCTGGAGAGATTTTTATAATTTCAAAAGATAGAGGGGTGCAACCTGTAATTATGCTAACTCCCATGGGAGGTTTGCGTAATTAATAGTTGTTTTTAGTGACCATATAGTACTATGTTGGGAAACTTATGTAGAGCTTTGTGCGCTTAATGTATCATTTGGGCTCCTCCACCTATACTAATTGGTTTTAAGTTGCGTGCTTAGGTTTTAAAATGGTATCTAAGAAGACCAATCCCAACAACCCACTCTCACACAGCCAATTTAAAAAAAGTTCAAGTGTTAGATGCCAAAGACCAGACATGTGAGCGTGAGTTGAGAATATAGTTCCACATCAGGAAACTCATATATCTTTCTATACTTAATAGAGAACTTAAGTACCTCCATCTATAATAAAATAACTTTAGGTTGGATGCTTAGGTTCATTTCTTTTATATTTAACGTGATTATAACATTTATCGGTTACCATCCAACGGAATAACTTATCAGCAAGATTTCATAGTACATTCCAATATAATTAAAAAGTACTACACCAGTAAGTAGCAAGAATATATAGGGTCTAAGTGTTAAAAGTCATGAAATAGCCTGATTTGGAAAATATGTATTTAGCATGCTCAATGTAAGTAAATTGGTAATGTGCATTCAATCACAAATTTAAGAGTTATTCAATTTGAGAATAAAGATGAAGATAGGTCATACAATTAAGTGTGGAGAATCCATCCATTCTTGTCGTTCCATCTTACTAACTTCTATCGCTTTTAATGCGGAGGATGACAATAAAGGCAGAGGAGGGAATGTGTCAGTTAGCCCAAAACCGCAAGAAAGGTCAGCAGCTTCAACATACATTTCGTCTCTGATTAATGCCTTGATAATGCCTGCAATGCACATTAATCAGCTAAATCTTTAAGAAACAATTTCAATTACTGTTCATACATGCCAAAATATATTTCCCAAAATAATCATCATCACCATCATCAAAAAAGTATATTTTCCAGGGATCTTCCCTCTATTCTTTTTACAAATACAGAGACCTCCCACTATCTTTGTATAGTTACAGAAACCTTACCTCTATCTTCCCCTTAAAATTTACAATGTAAACATGCATGTACCAAAAAAACAGGAGGGGTTCCAGGGAAGTCTTTTTTGAACATGAATGTTAATCCTATATAAGTTAACAATGTAAATGTTATGGGCCAAGCACCAAGCATAGTTATTTATTGCTATCTTTCTTTTTGTCTAGGTGTTATCATTGTGTTAGGGGCCTCGAGCACCAGGCCTAGTTATTTATTATCATTGTCTTTAGTATGTGTTATCATTGCTTTTTGTTTTTTAGTACGTTGTAAGCCTATGTAAAGGCATGGGTATGTTTGGATGGAATCAATCAATGAAAGAGGTCTATTTTCTCAAACATCAAAGAGATTTTAGTAGCTCTCTCCACCCAAGCATGCCCGCTTAGGCAATCGCTAACCCCTACGCCTCAGGCCACCACTCCGGCAAGCACATAACAGCTTGGTATCAGAGACACCGATTGTCCTCTTGTTTGACGCTACCGCAAACTCCCACTTCATCTTCTTCAACAGCCCCATAACACGCCATCAGTCTCACGTAGTACATGGCCCTCCATCGTCGACGCAAGCAAGATCCCCTGCAACAGCTCCATTTGCGACAGGTCGCCTTCTCCTCTTTTTACCAGCATCGATCCCACGCACCTTCTATCGTCATTTGGCGCAAAAATGTCGTGGTCGTCGTCGTTCGGCGCAAGAAACCCACACACCACTTTCCACAAGCACTCATGTCCCGCCTCTCTGGATCGAAGCCCTGATCGCTACTCTCCGCTCATTTTGCACGCCAGCAACCGCCATATTCTCGGTTTCATCGACGACACCATGGGTCGCTTCTTCATCCTGCATCCAACACTTCCTCCGCGGGCTCCTGTCCCAGCCTAGCTGCTTCTCACCTAGGTCACGTCATCTCTGTTGCAGCCTGCAACGCTTACCCAAACCTCGATTCTGCTTCTGTCTTGAGCTGCCTGCCTCCTGATTAATTAAGAGTTGGGAGTACTTTCTTCATGGTTGACACCATTGGGAAGCGTCGCGACTCTCACAATAATCCAAATTCAACCGCCTCTGAAGACACAAATTGTACAGTAACCCGCTCCATCTCTTGGCAAGTAATTCATTCAATGGGGGACTCGCCAGATTTCATGACTGCTCTCCAAGACGTGTTGAAGACCGTCATGACCTCCATGGACACACGCTTTCGGAACGACGACGCCCAGTATCGGGGCGGCATAGCCACCCTCACCTCCAAGCTTAATGAGATGACAACCTGTTACAGATTTGCACGTTGACGAGATGCCTTGGCGGGACTACACGCAGAGGAAGACAATGACGAGTCCGTCTGGAGGAGAGACCGAAGACGCGACGCCGACGTGATTATTCCATATTATGTTGTGTTATTTCATATTATGTCGGGTACGCTTTTATTTTACTCGCATTTGCTATTCGCACCCCACGCCTATAAGGGTGGTGTTGTATTACTTTTTTTTTATTATGTTTGGATGAATGAAAATTAGGGCTGCTCCCTAAGGTTTTTCTCTCAACCCTAATCCCCCTCTTCTTCCTCACCTCTGTCGGCCCTTCCCCTTGCCGAGTTCCTCTGTGAGATCGTATCAATTTGGTCCGACCAACCTCATTGCACGCCATCTCTCTGCTGGTGCTCGAGATCGTCCGTGCGATTTCTGCTACAGGACGATTAGCCTGATCCCGCGCCGATCCGCCTGTTTCCGCGTGACTACAATGTCATTTCACCGATCTCGCGCCGAACCGTCATTCACCACCGTTTTCGCGCCGGGTCTTCTGTTTCCACCACTCTACTACCACCGATCGACCCTAGCGCCTGCGCCAGGGCTGTCCCGACGTTTCCCGCACTTTGTCGTCCACCGATCCGCGGGATCGAGCTGATTTGATGCAGGCAGGCCGCCAACCACAGGTTCTGCCGATCTCCGCCAGACCCTCTCCTTCCGGCCGCCATTCTACATCTCCAGCCCCATGGCTCCCTCCACCCGCTCCTCCGACGACCCCGCTCCAGATTCTACCTCCGAAGCTCTTATCCGTCGCGTCGAGGCTCATGAACAACTTGTCGCCTCCATGCACGCCTCCCTCCTCGCTCTTCACTCCAAGATTGACTCCCTCCAGACGTCCTCCACCGCACTCAGGCTCCGCCTCGCCCGCGGACGTCGGCTCTCTCCTCGACGCCGGGTCACCTCTCGTTTCCTCCGGACACGCAGGGTCGGCCCGCCCTCGCCCTGGATATTCCCTCTTTTGTCGGCGTAGACCTGATGGGGTGGATCACCAAGGTAGAACAATACTTCGACCTCAACTACACACCACAACACGACAAGTGTCTACGACTGTGGTTGGCGTGAACGGCTCGGCCCTCCACTGGGATCGGCGGCTCCATCAATCCAACCCGAGCCTCTCCTGGTCCGAGCTCAAACAGGAGATGATCCGGCAGTATGACACCCACTACTCTGGCTTTTCCGCAATCGAGCGGCTATGCGGTGTCTGCTAGACAACCAACCTGAACGACTACATTGACGAGTTTATAGCCTTGGTTACTCATGTCCCCTACTTGTCACCCGACCATTACCTAGGATTTTTCATGCAGGGGCTACTGCCCCATATACGCTCCCGGCTCCGCACGTACCAATCTCCACACAGTCTCAGAAACCCTTGATATGGCGCGTCTGGTGGAGGCTGACCTCGCCCCCAGGTTTCCTTCTCCTGCAGCCAGTCACCACCCACCTCGGCCGCCCTGGCGGCCACTCGCGTCGGTAGCCCCGCAGCGTCCGCCCCCTTGGGGAGACTGACCCGGCTGACTGATGATTCCCTAGTGCATCTCCAACAGTACCTACAACGAATTTCACAACAAGGGCTTGTGTTTCCGGTGTCGTCAATCCTACTCCCTATGCATGTGTGCTCCATCAAGGAGTTCCTTGTCATCATCAACGACTTCAACGCAGAGGTCACCATGGAGGACTTCGAGGACCTTGAGCTATCCGAGGTTGATGGCACGGTGGACACCGCCTCACCCACTTTTCACTGCTTGGAGCTACCCTGTTTTTCGGTGGGCGGTATTTCGGGGCCGCAAACCATGAAGTTGGCAGGCACGTTACGTGATCGCTCCATTGTGGTCATGGTGGACAGTGGTGCGAGCCACAACTTCCAGTTGGCACACCAGCTTCACCTTCACTTGGTTCCCTCTCCTGACTTTACAGTCTGTCTGGGCGATGGGCGTCGTCGGCCGACCCGTGGGTGTTGCACCGCTCTCTCCCTGATGGTGGGGTCCTGCCCGGTGACAACAGACTTCTACGCCTTTGGATTCAGCAGTATCGACGCCGTTCTGGGATCGGCTTGGCTCCGCACGCTGGGCGAAGTGCGGGTCAACTGGGAGAATACAACTATGTAGTTCCTCCAAGAGGGCCAGACGTGCCGTCTGGCGGGCGACTCCACTCTGCTTCGCTTCCCGGTCTCCGCCCGTGCGATTCAGCGGACCGCCGACGTCGACTTTTCCGCATGATTTTGGCCGCTCTCTGCTCCGACACCGCCGCCTCCTCTCACACCCAACCGACCTTCAGCCATTACTCATCAAGTTCGACGACATTTTTGAGCCCCGGATCGGCCTCCTTCCGGCTCGCCCGACGGATCACACTATTCCCCTCCAACCCGGTGTTGCAGCAGTGTCGATCCGCCCTTACCGCTACGGTCATGTGCAGAAGGATGAGATCAAGCGGTTGGTCCATGAGATGTTGTCGGGGGACCTCATCCGCCCTAGTGCGAGCCCTTTCTCCATCGCGGTCCTCCTGGTCCGGAAGAAGGAAGGTAGCTGGCAGTACTGCATGGACTACCGAGAGTTCAACAAGATCACCATTCCGAACAGGTACCTGATCTCGGTTATTCAGAAGTTTTTGGACAAGCTCCACGATGCCATATTCTTCACAGCTGGGCCACCGAGCAGGCTATCACCAAATCAGGGTACGACACGAGGACATCGCCAAGACCACCTTCAGGACGCACGACAGTCACTACGAGTTCTTGGTCATGCCCTTCGGCCTGACCAACAAACCAACCATCTTCCAGACGACAATGAACAACATTTTTCGGGTGGTTCTTTGTCGACACGTTCTCATTTTTTAATGACAATTTGGTATACAATTCTTCCTGGCAGGATCATCTTCAACACGTCTGCCTCACTCTGACTACCATCTGGCGTCATCACCTCAAGCTCTACCCAAAGAAGTGCTCCTTTGGGGAATCAAAAGCAAGCTACCTCGATCACATCATCTCCGCCCGGGGGGTCTCCATTGACGAGGAGAAGATTGTAACGATCCTTCATTGGCCGACTCCTACATATTTGTGAGACGTCGGGGGATTCCACGGCTTGATGGGATACTATCCCCGCTTCATCCAAGGGTATGAGGCTCTACCTCGGCCACTTACGGAGCTCCTGAAGAAGTCAGAGGAGGGTCCCTTTCAGTGGACGACCGCTGCCGCCTTTGCCGCCCTTCAGCAGGCCCTAGTCCGTCGCAGGTGTGGGGGCCAAACTCTTATGCATGACTTCACCATTGAGTTCCGTCGAGGAGGGCAAACCAAGAAACTGATGTCATCTCTCGGCAGAGCCAAGCGCCAAAGCTCACGACTATCTCTCGACCGGTGTGGCAAGACGCGGAGACAATCCAGCACAAGGACGAGGTCGACCCTGTTTTATCCGGGATCCAGACGGTGCTCATCGCGGACGCCTATGCCCATCCACCATACTCGCTTGTAGATGGTCGCCTGTTCTTCAAGGGCTGCCTGGCTCTAGCACCCTCTTCTCCGAGCATTCCCCGCCTCCTCGCCGAGTTTCACGCTTCACCCTCCGGAGGGCATGCCAGGGCCTTCTATACCTACCACCGTTTATCGGCCTCTCTCTACTGGCCCCACATGTTTCGACAGGTTAAGGCATTCGTGACCGCCTGTTTGGTCTGCCAGAAGGCCAAGTACAAGGCGACTTTTCCAGCCGACCTCCTTCAGCCTCTTCCCATCCTGGGCCGCGTTTGGTAGGGCGTGGTCATGGACTTCCTTACTCGGCTACTGCACTCCTAGGGATTCGATTGAATCTTAGTCATGGTGGACAAACTGTTCAAACACGGCCATTTTATTCCTCTTCGTCACCCCTACACCGCCGCCACAGTCGTGGACAACTTCATAAGCGGTGTTGTACGCCTTCATGGGTTTCCTCGGTCGATCGCGAGCAATCGTGATTCGCACTTCTAGAGCACCTTCTAAACAACACTTTTCTGGCTACAGGGGGCTCGCCTCCGCATGAGCACTGCTAATCACCCGCAGACGGATGGTCAGTCCGAGGTCCTCAACCGTTGTTTGGATACGTACCTTTGTTGCTTTGTGGGGAAGCAACCCAGCATATGGGACAAGTGGATCTGTTGAGCAGAGTACTCCTACAACACTGCATACCACAAAGCAGTAGGTACCAACCTGTTTGAGTTTGTTTATGGCCGATCGCCGCCCTCCATTCTCCGCCATCTAACAGGAGAGTGTCAGGTCGAGAGTTTGGCCACTGCCCTGCAGGACCGCGACACCATCCTAAGATCACCTGAAGCATCACCTTTTACGGGCCCAACAGAAGATGTCCTCCTTTACGAATAGGAAGCAGCACGACCACACTTTTCAGGTGGGGAGAAGGTGTTCATCAAATTGCACTCATACCGCCAGTTGTCTGTGGCTCGAAGATCCTGCCTGAAGCTAGTCCCGCAGTTCTTTGGCCCATTTAAGATACTAGCACGTATCGGTGCGATCGCTTATTGCCTACGCCTCCCCACGAGAGATACTTACACTCAGTCTTCCACGTTTCTTATTTGCGTCGTGTGGTGGGCAACCACGCCACCATGAACCAAATTCCGGCCGACGTTGATTTTGTCAGCGAGGCACCGTACTACCCGACCAAGATACTTGATCGCCACTTCCTTCTGTCGGGAGACCCCACTTCGAAGGAAATCTAGGTTGTCTGGGCAAATCACCCAAACTCTGATGCTACATGGCTCCTTCGGGATGACTTCTTTCACCAGTTCACTGACTACTGCCTTAAGGACAAGACACATTTTCCAGACAATGGTATTGTTACGGACTTGCACGTTGACGAGACACCTTGGTGGGTCTACACGCGGAGGAAGACGACGAAGGGTCTGTCTGGAGTAGAGACCGAAGACGTGACGTCAACTTGATTATTTTATATTATGTTGTGTACGTTTTTATGTTACTTGCATTTGCTATTCGCACCTCGCGCCTATAAGGGGTGGTGTTGTACTCCTTTTGATAATGCTTGGATGAATGAAAATTTGGGTTGCTCCCCAAGGTTTTCCTCTCAGCCCGAATCCCCCTCTTCTTCCTCACCTCTGTCGGCCATTCCCCTCGCCGGATACCTCTCCGAGATTGTATCACAACAACCCTTTCTGTTATTACTACCCCACCTACGGATCACGCCAGCAGCAGTCAAGCACTGCCACCGCCATTAATTCTCCATGAGTCACCGCCATCTCCCCTCATACGCCCTAAGGCGGTTACACCACCATGTTACCCTAGGTTGGATTTTCCAACTTATGATAGAAATACAAACTCATTGGGTTGGCTCACTAAGTGCGAACAATTTTGTGTCCACCAACAAACACCGAACCCGGATTGGATTCATCTGGCACCCTTCCACCTACTTGACTCAACTCTGGTTTGAGCCACTCATCTCCTCGCCGACCAACAAGGTCTAATATGGGAAGACTTCAAGCAGTTCTACAACTTGCGTTTCAGTACTCCAACCTGCAATAACCCATTGGTGAGCTTATGACTTTATGACACACGGGATCCCAAGGACGACTATCTGGAACAGTTTCAACTTCTTCTGACACACATCACGCTTCTCCTTGGGATATAGGTCTCCATCTTTATTGTCGGACTTCACGACTGTCTGTAGTTGGATGTCGAATTCGAGACTGCTCGAGGCATAATAATTGCTACGAGTTTGACTAGGATTTGCAACTGTCGCCTCCAGCTGGCGCATGAGGGTTACTTTTCTGCTGACACAGGTGTATAACCCGTAATTTGTCGAGATCAGAAATGCCTAAAGAGAGGCATATTCGCAGACCTAGAGGCGAGCTGGGGCGAGCTGGGGAGAGCTGGGGCGAGCTGGGGCGAGCTTTGGGGCGAGCTTTGGGGCGAGCTTTGGGGCGAGCTTTGGGGCGAGCTTTGGGGCGAGCTTTGGGGCGAGCTTTGGGGAGAGCTTTGGGGCGAGCTGGGGCGAGCTGGGGGGAGCTGGGGCGAGCTGGGGGGAGCTGGGGCGAGCTGGGGCGAGCTGGGGCGAGCTGGGGCGAGCTGGGGCGAGCTGGGGCGAGCTGGGGCGAGCTGGGGCGAGCTGGGGCGAGCTGGGGCGAGCTGGGGCGAGCTGGGGCGAGCTGGGGCGAGCTGGGGCGAGCTGGGGCGAGCTTGGGCGAGCTTGGGCGAGCTGGGGCGAGCTTGGGCGAGCTTGGGCGAGCTTGGGCGAGCTTGGGCGAGCTTGGGCGAGCATGGGCGAGCTTGGGCGAGCTTGGGCGAGCTTGGGCGAGCTTGGGCGAGCTTGGGCGAGCTTGGGCGAGCTTGGGCGAGCTTGGGCGAGCTTGGGCGAGCTTGGGCGAGCTTGGGCGAGCTTGGGTGAGCTTGGGCGAGCTTGGGCGAGCTTGGGCGAGCAGAGGCGAGTAGAGGCGAGTATGAGTGAGTACCTTGTGAGTATGGGTGAGTACCCCTTGTAACTCGCCAGCAGAGGCTGGATACTCGCCAATCCCCACCCCCTAGGATTTCTCTATAAATAGACTCCCTATAGGTACTAGAAATGACACTTTTGGAAGAGGTTGAGGTCCCCCCAAGTTAGATACTCGCCAAGTCCATGCCTCTCTCGTACCTCGTCCAACTTTTGGTTACGGAGGGGAAGTTTCTCCTAAACTTCCAGGTAAGTGGTGGAACCTCCCTGCTGGTGAACTTGGGGTGTGCTTATAAACATTTTTCTCTCTCCTGCGCTAGTCATTCGAATTGTGGTGTCGGATCGCAGAATCAGTAACCTTAGGCCGCATTAATCCAAATATTTTAGAGTAAAGAATTTTCCCGGCTTCAACAACAGGGCTCTGCCAGGACTTACTGAGGGCCCTCCAATTTTTCGTCTCTCGTGTTGATATGATGGAACGGTGAGTGCAAGGCTTATGTTAAAACTGTGACGAGCAGTGCACTCGCGGAGATCGGTGCAAAAAGCTTTTTTATCTGCACATCGAGGACTTTGACAATTAGGGCATCGAATGAGACTGCTACCGTCGTTGATCTTCCTAGAGCTTGAGTTCAATCTCTTTTTGTGGGGCGGGAGAGATGTTATGGGCCTCGAGTACCAAGTCTAGTTATTTATTGTTATCTTTAATGTTGTCTTTAGTATGTGTTATCATTGTGTTAGGGGCCTCGAGTACCGAGTCTAGTTATTTATTGTTATCTTTAATGTTGTCATTAGTAGGTGTTATCATTGTGTTAGGAGCCTCAAGTACTGGGCGTAGTTATTTATTATTGTAATATTTAGTAGATGTTATCATTGTTGTTTGTCTTTTAGTACGTTGCAAGCCTGTATAAAGGCATGAGTATGCTTGGATGAAATCAATCAATGAAAGAAGTCTATTTTCTCAAACCCAAAAGAGATTTTGGTAGCTCTCTCCACACAAGCAAGACACGCTTAGACAGCCGCGGTTCCGACTCCGTATTATCCCCTCAGCTGTCGGCCACCATTCCGGAGAGCACATAACAGTAAACTTAGAGGGTAAATTTTAGTAATTTTGGAAGATAGAAGAAAGACCCCTATAACTATGCAAAGTTAGACATGAATTTTTTGTAATTATTCATTCACTCATGACATAATTGATGACATTAAAAGATTGAGCACAATTTTTTTTAGAAAAATCAATTGCTAAATGGTTATGTTGCCTCTAAGTCTTCAAGAATTCATTTATGATTTCTATCAAAGATGGTTCAGCAAGTCTAGTGTTATCTGAAGGACTTGGGTTCAAGTCATCAAAACAACAACTTGCAAATAAAATGGTAATGCAACATTAGTAAGAACTTCATGCACTGGGTATGACCTACTACTAACAAACAATAGCTTTAGAAAATTCAGTTCATTTGGGCTAAATTTTGACCATGTTTATAGCTGAATAAAAGTAATATAGTATGTCAAAACCTGCTTGAACAAACTTACGTTAGAATTAGCCTACTGTTTAAGGGCCACTGTAGAAATTCAGTGGAGTTGCCGAGGATAGCTGGAGGAGGCGATGACGGAGACGGAGGATACTTTGGAGCCGGAATTGTGGCTGTCTAGGCAGAGTGTTCTCTGGAGGAGAGAGCTACCATAATCTCTTCAAGGGGGAAGGGAATATCCTTCATTAATTCATTGATGACGTTGCATGATTCCAATGGTCCCTATATATATAAAAGACTTACAATGGCATGGGCATACATAAACCCAATATAAAAGAGTTGCGCAAAACCTAAACTTTAAGACTAATGACTCGTAACTACGACGTGACTCATACAACTCAAAATCAAATACATATAGAGTCATAATTAAATATGAGCAACATAACCGACGACAAATAATGGGGACCCATAACATCCCACCTTTTCTTCAAATCGAGCTTGTCTTCAAGCTCGATCGAAGCGCGGACTAAGTGATCTGTCTCATTAATTTCCGCCAAAACAACCTTCATTATGTGTTGTTGTAGTGAAGGCTACCTTGAGAAGGGATCCCCGGTGGATGCAAGAGCTGGCAAATTGAGTGGGGTTGGTAGCCGATGCGAAAGATGCACTTGCTGAGGGAGAAATGTTGGAAGTAAAAGTTGGAGATGGGACGAGGGTACCTAGTGCGAACAGAAGGTCGGAGGTGGCAATGAAGCATGCCAAGTGGGAACCGCTGTGATCGGGTGTGGCAGTTCCAGCTGGGAAGCAGTTGTCGAAAGGAATGTCTTGGCTGATGGGAGAGGTGGCGCGGAGCGCGTAGTAAACGAAGGATGTGGCTGGAGGAGAATGACATGGATCGGTAATTGAGACCAAGGAGCTGGAGTCATGTGGACCAAAGTGGTCGGAGATGACGGTGGCAGTGTTAGGAGGTATACAAGAGTCGGTGGTGGCATGGATTGCAGTGGTATAGTCGTCGAGCTCTATGGCGACACAAAGAAAGAAAAACAAGAGATCGGAGTCGCCAAGGTTGGGTTCCCCAAAGTTGATGAGTTTCCAAGAGCAGCAAGGGCGATCCAGTGTCGTTCTTGTGCTTATTGGTGTCGGGTTGCAGTTGTGGTTATAGTTATGTAAGTGTGCATCATGCCCTGAAGCTTGTGCAATTGGAATTGAAAATCTCCCTTTTTTGAATTAACTAAATTATCCCAATTAATTAGTCATTTGATCATGTGAGAACATCATCAAGTAATAAATTAGCTAATTAATACTTATTTAATCACTACATGAATAGTAGTAGGCAGTTGTCTGGAACTATGTTTGCGGGCTCGAGGAAAGGTGTGGGGCTCAATACAATAATTGGCAGAGGAAATCGTCCGATGGGCTTGATGACTTTCAGGAGTGTGGCTCGATGATTTTATATGCTATAAACATCATCTTTTGCCAAGAAAGAAGCTCAAAAAACAGCAAGTAAAACAATAAGTCAATCTTATGAAGAATTTTATAAGTGACTAGATACAAAAAATGAAGAGCGTGATATATATAAAATTGCTCAAACAAAAGAGAGAAAGACGAGATTTAAACCAAGTAAAATGCATAAAGGAAGAAACAAATACGATTTTGACAAATGATGCTGCTATTAAGGAGCAATGAAAAAGATATTTTTATCAATTATACAATGAAGAGAAAAACAATGAACTGAGTTTGAAAGAGTTGAGTAAATCAAAATAGTATATGAACATAACCTTTTATCGTAAATTCAAGCATTAGAGATAAATGATGTTCTGAAAAAGATTAAAAATGGAAAGACAATTGAGTCTAACGATATACCAATCGAAGTATGAAAATGCCTAAGGAATAAAGGAATTTTGTGGCCTACATGTTTTTTCAATAAGATATTGAAGGGAAAGAGGATGTCAGACTAATAGAGAGAATGTATCTTGGAACCTTTGTATGAAAACAAAAGAGATATACAAATTTTGTCAATTACATAGGAATTAAATGAATGAGCCATCTCATGCACTATGAGAACAAATAATATAAAGAAGAGTAAGACGAGAGTCTAGCATCTCAGAGAATCAATTTGGATTTATGTCAGGGCGGTTGACCATGGAAGTTATACGCCTCTTAAGAAGACTTACAGTAGCGTTCCAAGTGAGGTCTTATGAGAATATTGGAAAACAAAGGTGTAAATACATCATGCACATGTATAATCAAAGATATGTATACAAATTCAGTGACGAAAGTTAGTACATCTTGAGGATTAACACATAAATTTATATTGATTGTTAGCTTACATCAAGAGTAATCTTTAAGTCCTTATCTCTTTACCCTGGTCTTTAATGAGCTCACCAGACATATCCAACAAACAATACTTTGGTGTTTATTATTTGCAGATGATATTGTTATGGTCGATGAGATACACGAGGGTGTAAATGCGAAACTTGAATCTTGGCAAGACACTTTAGAAAATAAGGGTTTTAGGTGGAGCAGGACAAACACAGAGTATACAACAACACTCAAGCTTTTATCCCACTATAGTGGAGTCGGTTACATAGATCCTTTGTCGCCATTGTGCCCCATCTTTTGTCATAATCTTACTAATGCCTAAGTACATCATGTCTTTCCTTACAATTTCATTCCAAGTCTTTATTGGTCTACCCCTCCATCGTTTAACATGCCTAGTGACTAGACTCTCACAACGCCTAACAGGTGCCTCTAATGGTCTCCTTTGTACGTTTCCAAACCATCTTAGACGAGCTTCTCGCATCTTCTCTGCAATTGGTGCGACTCCTGTCTTATCCCTGATACTTTCATTCCTAATTTTATCCAATCTCGTGTGTCCATACATCCACCTAAGCATTCTCATCTCCGCAACTCCCATTTTTTGCTCATGTACACAATTCACTGCCCAACACTCAGAACCATAGAGCATCGCAGGTCTAATTGCAGTACGGTAAAACTTGCCTTTAAGTTTTAGCCGTGTGGGTTTCCATGGGACCTTGCTCCGTGACGGCGGATTTCTATGTATTTGAGTCGGGCGGTGCTGACGTCATCTTGGGTGTGGCATGGTTGGCGACGTTGGGCGACATCCGGGTCAATTGGGTCGAGATGTCTTTGCAGTTCTCTTGAAGGGGTCCCCATGTCACCTCATCGACGACTCCGCTCTTCTCCGTACACCGGTTTCCTTCCAATCCATCCAACACACTACCTACATGGAGTTCTCTGTTTGGCTTTGGCAGCTATAGGCTGAGCCGACCGACGCCTCTATGCTTCCACCCAACCTCCACCGCCTCTTCGACGAGTTCTCCAACGTGTTTACAGCTCCAGCGGGCATACCTCCAGTGCATGCCACCGACCAAGCCATTCCATTGCAGCCTCACACCTCGGCCATACCTACTAGGCCCTGTCGCTATGGGCATGTTCACAAGGATGAGATCGAACGCTTGGTGCGGTAGATGCTCATGGGTGGCCTTATCCGCCCCAATGCGAGCCCCTTTTACAGTCGGTCTTCCACGTGCACAAGAAGAATGGGATTTGGCGCTTCTGTGACGACTATCGAGAGTTAAACAAGGTCACGGTCCCGAACAAATATATCATTCCAGTCATCGGGGAGCTTTTGGACGAGCTCCACGACGCCGCCCTTTTCACGAAGTTCGACTTCCAGGCGGGACACCACCAAATCCGGGTTCGGCCGGAGGATGTACCAAAGAAAGCATTTCAGACGCATGATGGACACCACGAGTTTTTGTTCATGCCCTTCGGGCTGACCAATGCCCGACGACCTTCCAAGCCACCATGAACGATATCTTTTGAGCGATTCTCTGTCAACACGACCTTGTTTTTTTGATGATATTTTGATGTATAGCTCATCTTGGCAGGAGGACTTATCTCATGTTCGCCGCACGCTCGAGACGATCCGTCGGCATCTTGTCCTCCACCGCAAGAAGTGTTCATTCGGTGTGACCACCGCCAGCTACTTGGGCCACACGATCTCGACCTAGGGCGGCGTGACCATGGACGACGACAAAATCAAGGCGGTTCTACATTGGACGACCCCTGCCTCCCTCAGGATGTCCCGGGTTTTTGGGCCTCACCAGTTAATATCGGTGTTTCATTCGGGAGTATGGCACCTTGACTTGCCCCATGACACAGTTGCTCAAATCTAACGAAGATGGACCATTTTCGTGAACCCTAGCCGCCATGTCCGCATTCACCGCCCTCAAGGCGGCTCTTGTGAATGGCCCAGTTCAATCCATGCCCGACTTCAATCAACTCTTCATCGTGGAGTGTGATGCCTCAGGCACCGGGTGGGTGCAGTCCTCATGCAAGGCAGCCGCCCCATCGCCTACTGCAGTCGTGCATTCTCCACCACCATTCGTAGCCGATCGGCTTATGAGAACGAGCACATGGCACTCGTCCTGACAGTACAGTACTGGAGACTGTACCTCCTGGGCCGCCCCTTTACCGTCTGCACTGATCATCATAGCTTGAAGTATCTCCTCCAGCAGAAGAATGTCACGTCGACACAACAGCTTTGGGTGGCAAAGCTCACTGGATACGATTTCTCCATCGAATTTCACATGGGCCGCACCAACAGAGCGGCGGACGCTCTCTCCCGACAAGTACACTCCCCAGAACTCCAATCCACCCCCCGTCCGGTCTGGGAGAATGCCACATCGATTCAACATGACGTAGAGATGGACCGGCACCTTGCCGCCATTCGAACGACCCTCATCGCCGACCCGAAAGGCCACCCTCCGTACTCGTTGGTGGGCGGTTGGCTCTTTTACCGGGGTCGCGTAGTGTTGTCCGCAACCTCTGCTCTCATTCCACGTCTCTCAGCTTCGCCGGGTCGTGGGAGACTATCCGACTCTGGACCACAATCCGGCTGATCTTGACTACTTCGACTCCGCTTTTGCATATTCGCACAACATTCTAGATTGCCGCCGCCACCTTCCCAGAGATGCGGCCACAGAGAAGATCCTTATGGTGTGGCGCCACCGTCCCCCATCCGAGGCCACTTGGCTATTGCGAGATGATTTCCGCCATCAATTTCCCAATTTTTGCCTTGAGGACAAGGCGAATTTTCCAGATGGCGGCATTGTTACGGATATTCACGACGAGGTGCGTCCATGGTGGGTCTACAAGCGGCTATGGCGAGTGCAGAGGATAATTAACATTAAGCTTTATATTATGTTTTGGTTTATTTAATATTTTTGTTTGGTTGTTTGCACCTCGCTACTATAATAGGGCATATTGGACTTTGTATTCTCCTTGTCTTGGATGTGTTATGAAAAAAGGGTTGCTCCCTTGTTTTCTCTCAAATCCTAGCCTTCTTCTCTCCCCCTTGCCACCGGCCCTCCCCCTAGTCCCGATCCTCTCTTTATCGATAATAGAAATTAAAAGCTCTATCGAAAGATCTAGTCACGAAGGTAAAGTATATGGTCCACAATAACATTATTAAAGATTAACCACACCAAATCTTTAAGTTATATCAAGCTTATTCCTTCAAAACCAAATGGTTCATTCAGATGATTGGAACTGGGCCCATAAATTGGAATTGAGAAGCTCAACTCCAATTCCAATTCCGTCGCAAAATAAAATAATGGAGTTAGAATAGAAATGAACTAACCCAATTCTTGCCCATCATAAAAGAATTGCAAGAATTGGGGAAAATTTGAGTGAGGAAATCCTAGTGAAATATTGAGAGGTAAATTTCTGGAGTCTAGTGAGAAAGTACCTTCCGAGATATTTCCAGAGTGAGGATCCTAGTAAGAATTTTAAGTGAAAAAAAAATTGAGTAAGAGAATCCAAATGAGATAGAAGTCTTCAAAGGGAGATTTCTAGAGAGAGAATTCTAATGAGATGTTCAGGAAAAAAACTCTAGAGAAAATTAGAATAAGATAAAAACCTTGAGAGATAAATATCTAGAGAGAGAACCATAATGAGATTTAGAGAGAAATCATTAAGGAAATTTTTGAGAGGGAAAATTCTAATGAGATAGAACTCTTGTAGAATTAAAGTGAGATCTCTACAAAAACAAAATCTAGAGAGAGTGAAGAAAGTGTGACTTGAGAGAGATTTATGGAGGGCTATTTTATGGACCCCACACAGTTGATTATCCGGTATTAGGAGTCTTATTATCGAGTCGTTATATTTAATTAGTTATGTATCCACTTGCATTGTATGACTCAAGTTAGAATATTTTAGGTATTTTCATATTGTTATGCTTTTAATGTAATTACGAGTTTACCACTTTGGGTCTTATAAACATACCCATAGACTCTCGTACGAGAACTAATCAAGGAATGAGAAACTTTCTTCAAGTCTCCCTTCTAGGGATTCCTCTCTTCCTCCCCTAAAGCTATTCTCTCCTTCCTCCACCTTCTAGGGTTTCATCTTCTCCCTCATCTCCTTCACCATTTCTAGGCGCCCCCATCGATCCCTATAAAAGAATCCCATGACAGACTCCTATTGAAATTTCTATAGAGAATTTCTGGAGAGAGAAAGTGTGCTTTGAGTTCATATCAAGCCTAAAAGCTTGAAGAATCAAGAGGATAGAAATGTGATCTAGAATAGATCATGTGATAAATTTAAAGTTGAATTTTCAATGAATGAATCTATAAGATATTTATGGGTGGAACATGATATCAATTTTTTTTTAGCAAAACTAGTAGTTCTTGTATGATTCATTCTAAAATCTGAATACTAGAACTATAAAATTTGATATTCTGATCCAATACCTGAATTGAAATTCAGACTAATTTCAATTATAACAAGAATTGAAATTAAAAATCAAATTCATCCATCCCAATTTGAGCGAGATTTCTACAAAAACAAAATCTAGAGAAAGTGAAGAAAGTGTGACTTGAGAGAGACCTACCGAGGACTCCTATTGAAATTTCTATAGAGAAAATTTCTAGAGAGAGAAAGTGTGATTTGAGTTTGTTGGAAAAGCCCATGTAAAGAGACCCATGTTGGAGCCCATTTATTTAGTTTTCTTCTTCTCTCCTCTTTAGTCCCACATCATGTATAGGGATCTCTTCTCTCTTTCTCCCTTCTATAAATGTGAATTCATACCTTGTATTTGATTATTGAGAAAGTATATACAAGTTTGAGGTTTTCTCCACATGGTATCAAAGCAAAATCAGTCCTCCGTACGGTTAACCTCTTTCTAACCGCGGCTTCCTGTGCGGATAAGCTTTTTTCTCACCGCAGCTTCCTGTGCGGTTTAGCCCGCCTCTAACCGCGGCCTCCTGTGCGGTTAAGTCCTATCTAACCACTCCCGCTCTCTCTCTCTTGTGGCTTCCACCTCCCGTCCTTCCTCTTCATCTTCCTCTCAGCCCTTTTATAACTCTCTCTCTCCGATGGGGCCCTTTCCCCTTTCCCCATTTAACCGTGTGGTTTCCTCCTGTCTACTCGCCTTGCCACCAAGTCCTCGCCTTCTTGCCGCTCTCTTTTTCCACCCGCCTTCTTGCTGCAGTATTGTCTCTCTTCTCGCCGCGACTACGCTGGTCGCTGCGGCTTCTTTAACCGCTGCGGGCTCCGCATCTTGGTCGCAGCTTCTTTCCTTGTGGCTGGTGTGTTGTCACTGTGACTATGTGGTCTTCTCGCGCGGTTTCTTCGCTGCTTGGTCGCTGCGACTTCTCTAATCGTGGCGGCTTCTCTCTCTAACCGCTCCGCATTTTGGTCGCGAACTCTTCTTTTCTTGCCGCTGATGTGTTGTCACCGAGACCATGTGGCTTCTCCTGTTCACTAGTCGCGGCAGCTTCTCCTCTCTAACCGCTCCGCATTTTGGTCGCGGCCTCTCCTTTCCTTGTTGTTGGTGTGTTGTCACCGAGACCGTGCGGTCTTCTCGCGCGGTTTACCGTGCGACCACTTTCTGCTCGCACAATCTCCTCTCTAGCCGTTGGTCTTCTTGTCGCCGATCTAGCCTCCTGACCGCCTGGATATGGAGTCTTCTTTTAATTCTACCGGACAGGCGGCTTCCTCTCCTGCAGACCGCCCGACCCTTGCCCCTGAACTCCGGGATGAATTGCGGATCACTACTATTTCTTTACCCGGAAAGAAGAACATTGTGGAGTGGGTGCACTCTGTTCGCCGCGTTCTTCAGTCCAAAGGCTTTCTACATCACTTGACCCAAGTTGTTCCCGTTGCTCCTACTGAAGACTGGTTATGCAACAATGATCAAGTTCAGACGTGGCTCCTCAACTCCCTTGATGGCGAACCTTATCGCATGGTCATGTATCACGAAACAACTAAGGCGATGTGGGATGAGTTTCGTTCTCTCTATTCCGGCAAAGATAGTCTCCAGCACCTGTATGACATCATCACTGATCTTCAGATTCTTGACGTTGGAGGGGCCGCCGACCTCACCTCCTTTGTTGCTCGGGCCAAGACTCTAATTAAAGCCTAGATTCAACATCAACCTCCTACGATGGATCTTGTTGCCCAACGTGCTCAAAAAGAAGCCGTCGGTGTTGCCATGATGATGACTCATGTCCCGCCTCATCTTCAGAGCGTTCAGGCTCAGATCCTCTCCTTTGCTGCTACTCCGTCACTATCTGATGTGTGTTCCATGTTGCTCAAGGTCTCACCACCTCCTGACAGTTCTGGACCTCCGTCACCGGCCCTCCTTCAGCAGACTTATGCGCCCTTACTGCCTCTCCCTCCTCCTGCTCGTGGACGTTTTAATTCTCGGGGCCGAGGTCGGGGAGGCCGGCCATGACCTAAGTGTTCCTTCTGCGGTAAGGGCGGCCACCTTGAGGCCACTTACTACCGCAAGCATGGACTTCCTCCTCATCCACTTGTCGTTGTTATTGCCAACGACTCATCTGTCACTTGTACTGACCTTGAAGAGGTCTGACTTCAGCTCCAACAACTTCATGGTCTGCTCAGTCGCCCACCTGCCTCTACTACCTCCATCTCACATGAAGGTATCACTTATCTCTTCACTAGTCTGCGCTGAATAGTGGATTCAGGTGCCACTCACCACATCACCTCCCTACGGCCACATCAGTACCTGAATTCTCCTCATCCTAAGTGTATCACAGTGGCCAATGGGGACACTGTTCCGGTCACCGGCTCTGCTGATATCCCTGTCACTTCTTCTCTATCCCTCCGCCCGACTCTTCATGTTCAGGGCTCCCCGTTTAATTTACTTTTTGTTGGTCGCTTCACTGTTGATTTAGATTGCTATGTAACATTTACATCTTCTTTTCTGATACAGAATCAACAGACGCGGAATATCATTGGTAAGGGGCGACTGCAGAATGGGCTCTACCTTCTTGATGACTTTCCTACTATCCTCTCTTCCGTCTCCTTTTGGCATCGGCGTCTTGGGCATGCCCATTTACCACTCCTCCAGAAGGCTCTACCAGATGTATCTCTTCCTCCTTTTCAGAGCGAATCTTGTATTTTCGGTAAACAACCCCGTTCATCTTTTTCATCTCATTGTACTCGGAGCTCTGCTCCTTTTATTTTAGTGCACTCCAAGAAACAGTCTACATGCAACAACTTCTCGGGTTTGAGACCACGGAGGAATCCCGAGTTTGTCATCTTAAGAAGTCCATCTATGGTCTCAAACAATCCCCTCGGGCATGGTTCGACAGGTTCAGTAAGGCAGTTCGGGAAGTCGGCTTTACTTGGAGCTCAGCAGACTTCTCTCTGTTCACTCGACATCGGGCAACATGAACAGTTCTTTTGTTACTCTGTTAGTATATGTTGATGACATCTTAATCACTGGAGACGATTTAAAGGGAATCCAAGCGGTCAAACAACATCTTAGCTCCGTCTTTCAAACAAAAGCTCTGGGGCATCTTCGATACTTCCTTGGTCTTAAGGTCGTGAGACGTCCGGATGAACTTGTCTTCTCCCAACGGAAGTACTGCCTGGATCTCCTTCAAGATGCCGACTACTCTGGATGCAAGCCCACTACTACTCCAATGGATACAAATCATAAGCTATGTGCACATGCTTCCGATACAGATTTTCCTCTCCAAAACCCGGAATACTATCGACGACTTGTTGGAAAATTGATCTAACTAACGGTCACAAGACCGGATATATCCTTTGTTGTTAGGGTGGTCAGTCGGTTTATGCATGCCCCTCGAATATATCACCTTCAAGCCGTTGAACGCATCCTAAGATATCTTAAAACAGCTCCGGGTCAAGGGCTGGTATACAAAACCTCATCCTCTACTCCAACGTTGGTTGCGTATTCTGATGCAGATTATGCTGGTTTCTTGGATGATCGACGGTCAACCAGTGGTTTTTGTACCTATTTTGGAGGTCATCTTGTTACCTGGCGGAGTAAGAAACAAGTCGTGGTTGCTTGATCCTCAGCTGAAGCAGAATACCGATCGATGACATTGGTTGTCTCTGAGCTCACATGGCTTGAAAGTCTCCTCGCCGATCTAGGAGAAAAATTTCCCTCACCTGCCATCTTGTTATGTGACAACCAAGCGGTTATACACATAACAAAGAATTCAGTCTTCCATGAAAGAACGAAACATATTGAAGTGAATTGTCACTTTATCCGGGAGAAAGTTCAAATGAAGAAGAAAGAATTGAAGCATGTTTCGGGTACCAAACAAGTTGCTGATATCCTCACAAAGGCCCTACCTAGTACCCTATTTTATCAGTTCCTGTCCAAGCTGGGTGCCTACGATTTGTACAATCCAGCTTGCGGGGGATTGTTGGAAAAGCCCATGTAAAAAGGCCCATGTTGGAGCCCATTTATTTAGTTTTCTTCCTCTCTCCTCTTTAGTCCCACATCATGTATAGGGATCTCTTCTCTCTTTCTCCCTCCTATAAATGCGTATTCATACCTTGTATTTGATTATTGAGAAAGTATATACAAGTTTGAGGTTTTCTCCACAGAGTTCATATCGAACGTAAAGCTTGAAGAATCTAGAGGATGGAAAATGTGATCTAGAATAGATCATGTGATAAATTTAAAGTTGGGTGTTCAATTAATGAATCTATAAAATATTTATGGGTGGAACTTGACATCAATTTTTTTAGCAAAACTAGTAACTCTTGTATAATTCATTCTAACTTCTGAATAATGTAACTATACAATTTACATATACAATTTGATATTCTGATCGAATATCTGAATTGAAATTCAAACCAATTTCAATTATAACAAGATTTGAAATTAAAAATCAAATTCATCCATCCCAATTCCAATCAATTGAATGGGCCCCACAATATTATTATGCAATTGAGCAATGATATCCAAGGTAATATGTGTGATATTGTGTTGTGAGTGCAAGAGTATTTAGATTGATAGCTATGATTGTTGACACCAAGATGTCGGTCTCAGAGTTTGGACTTGGGTTTAGGTCGAGGATACTGAACCCCCCAAAGTAGAAACCATGAAAATATGAGTGGGAATGAGAAGACTAGGAATCCTGCTATTCGAACGACTCCAATCTCGACTAACAACAGCTAGGAGGTCCCGCCGCACATCCACGAGTGTATAGGAACTCCCTTTCCCAAACCAAACACTGTCTAGGTTGGGGGAAGAGGTACGTTCCAAGTATGCACTAGAGAACTAGCGAGGTCTCTAATAAGCTCGTTGCACCGTCTTTCCCCTTGATATTGGGTCGTATTTATACACGAGAACTCTTGGTTTTCGCGTGTTTGCAGGCCCCTGGCGAGGTGCATTATAAGCAAGTTGATGGCTGTGTCATATCTCCAGGCTGGTCTTAGGATCAACACACTCCTGACTGTCGCGTGTCTGTGGGGCCCGTGACGAGGTGGATTATAGGAGATCTAATTGTCACGTCGTAGCCCCAAGATGGACTTAGGATCAACCCACTCCCGACTACCACATGTCCGCGGGGCCCCAACAAGGTGAATTATATGAAAGGTTATAAATATCGGATGTCGACAACATATCAGATTGAGTTTTAAAATGTTGGATGTTGGAAGTCGGAGACATGTCAAAGATATTTTAAAATATCGGATTTTCATACCTTATAAATAATAATTTTATTTTATGTATACTAACTACAATTTTATGTTCAAAAAATAAAAAATTTAATACAGCAAATATATTAAGAATGAGACATGTATATTACAAAATAAATTTGAACATTATCAAAAATAAAATATTATTACTAAATACAAAATGATACATTATAAAAATATATTTAATATTATACAATAATTTTACATTGATAACAATAAGTTTATTGCAAATAAATAAAATTTAAAAATTAAATATCTTTGATTAATTAAAAATCTTTTCAAACTTATAAATTTATATTAAGAACGTATAAATAAACAACTAATAAATGTTTCAAACATTTTCACATTTTTTGTAATATGAAATAAAAAAATTTGTGGAATAATTACACAAAACTACTTATAAGAATAAAACGTTAAAAAATGAAACAATAAGTCAAATTGATTTAAATATACATAATATAACACATATAGGTGATTTAAACATATATTGTTAGTCTGCTAGCATAACATAAAATAAAATAGCGAACGATATATTTAAAAATCATGTCGGTCGATATATAAAAAAATCGGATATATTGGCCTGTAATTTACAAAAGAACATAATCCTTATTTTTTTTAGAAAAACATATCGTTTTGCCCTAAAAAATGACATGTCAGAAGACATGTCCAACATGTCAGAGGACATTTAAAATGGTGATTATAGGCGAACTGATTGTTGCGTCGTAGCCCCTGGCTGAACTTAGGATCAACGCATTATCGGCTGTCGCATGCTCGTGGGGTCCCCGACAATAGATTATAGACGAGCTGATTGTCGCAACACATAGCTACAAACCGGACGTAGGATCAACACTCTTCCGACTACCACATGTCTGCGAGGACCTTAATGAGGTGGATTATAAGCAAGTTGATTGTTGCATCGCAGCCAAAGAATGGACTTCAGATCAACAAGATCCCGACTGTCGCATGTCCGCGGGTGCCTGGCGAGGTTGATAATAGGCGAGCTGATTGTCACTTCGCCCACCCAAGCTAGACTTATAATCAACACACACCCGACTGTCACATGTCCGCGGGGCCCCTGGTGAGGTGGATTATAGACGCGTTGATTGTTATGTTATTAAAGGCACAGGGCGCAAAACGACACAGAGATCTTGGAGCTTAGACGCAAGGCACATGCGAGCTCCTGATGAATATGACGCGCAAAAAAAAACATTTAGTTTATTAAATGCAAAAAAAACATAAAATAAATTTGTTACCATAGCAACATAATAGAATTAATGTTAACAATGAATAATGTGTTACAAAAGAAGAATAAAAAGCATTATTAAAGGTAAAAAAATATTTAAAATGCAAAAAAAAAATATTGCTCACCAGTTCTATATTAACGAATCATCCTCAAAAAATATTGTCTTCATCATCTCCATCGACATGATAATCATTTTCTTTATTATACTCAGTTTCCTCATCCTCTTCACCACTAAGGACTACTAGAGTAGGAACCTTCGTTTTATATGTGCCCCCATTTTCAATTATCTTAGATGTGCATCTTTATAGCACATCTTCTTAGATTAGGAATTGAAGCTCCATAAGATAACCAATATTTAGCTGCCAAAGTAATGAATATTTAAAAAGTAATCATGAATTCTTTGTACATAAAATGCTTATTTGAATAATGTTTAATTTACTTGAAGAATTTGTTTTTTTGTTGAATTGCAAATTTCATTCCAAATAACCCTTCAACATTTATATATAAAGTAAACTAGTTAATGACTTTATTTTGTTCGTCATGGATTGGAATCAGTCTTTGCATTGTCTAGTAAACCCTCCACCCTACCCCTCCACCCCATAATTTCTCCATCTTCCGCAAAAGTGAGGTTTGAATAAAATAATTGATTTAAATAATGACTCGTTGCATGCAAAGGTCGATGGAGCTAGTTTTCCCATCTTTTGTCCATAATTTCCACGACATTCTTGTATTTGTCCCCATTCTTATTAAAACACTTAATGATTGACTCTTTAGCTCTATCCATAGCTTACTAGACATGCAAAGACTGATTAATATAATACTGCTATTTCCACAACATCCATGTATTTTCCTCGTTGATATAACCTATGGATATTGTTTTTTCTCCATCAACCAATTGCAGTATGTGTACTAAAAGTCCAAAGATCTTTAAAATATACACAATACTGCTCCAAAAAGAGACCATTAATATAATGTCATATACTTGCTTACCACCAGTTTCTTTCACTCACTTGCTAAATGTCCACTCAGGTGATACAAACATTTTACTCGGGTTGTTCTTATGTTTGTGAATGCGTTGAAGAGTAAGGAAAGAAGACGCAAACTACATCACAGCAGGTCTAACAAGCTCCACTTGCCCGGTAAAGCTCTTCAGTGTGTTGACTAGGTCCAAGGCAAAAATAGATATAACCATTTATGATTGTTGCCCTCTTTGACGTTTTAGTAATATTAGGCATCTTCCTGATATCGTCCAACATTAAATCAATGTAATGAGAAGTACATTGTGTCAATAAAAATGTGGTTGTTTTGCTTCCAATAAATTTCCTGTAAAGTAACATATAAACAAAAAGCATAGAGAAAAAATCAACATATTTGGCTAAAATGAAATGAGTAATGAATAAATCGTTTACCTGCTAGTACATTGTTGCTTGCACTGTCAGTAACAATATTGAAAACATTTGCCTCTCGAACACGTTCCACCACCCTATCAAACAACTTGATCGTCCTCTCTCCAGTTTTGAGTAATCGGATGCATTGAGAACTTTGAGGGAATTCACAAAAAAATTTATCAATGTTCTTTATTTCCTATCAATAAATTTGTCAACAATGATATAACAACCATACAACATGCACTAGTCCTCATAAGTCTTCATAATGTCTTTGATTTCACTTCGTTATTCAACAAAGGCGCACAAGCCTTATAGTAACTGGATGGTTTCAATCCAACCCCAAAATATCAAATGGACTCCATCACCGCGAAGCTAGGATAACTCACAACATTAAATGAGAGATTGGGTTCGTCCTCTCCATACGATTCATTACTTGTGCTTCTTTTGTACCCTCTTTTCAATGTTTGGTGTAAAAATCATCCATCAGTCCGTTAGCCCGAGGCTTCTTGGACACACATTTTCATTATTTTATTGTGCTTTTTTCACCATCTTTTCAATGTTTGGTACAAATAAAACATCAATCAGTCATTTGGCCGAGGCTTCTTAGACACATTCTCTTCCTCTGATTTTCTCTCCAACGTTATTCATTTCCTCATCGTTTCCAAAAGTATCCACAACTACGAAGTCAGGGAATGTGCACTTCTACGTATTTCTAGCAATAGCTTTTTTGTACATAAACTCCTTGTTTTCATGCGTACAAGTTGGGGGCATTTAAGACAAGGTTTAGTATTCCTAAATCCCCCAACAATGTGTTGTTTAGCACGAAAAATTCCACTCTTTTTAACCTTCTCACAAAAGTTGCAAATCAAATCATTCTTATTAGTTGGAGTAATTTACCGCACATACTTCCAGTCATAATCTTTGTTTGATTGAACACTGGATGAACCAAACCCGCTCGCTTCCATTCCGGCCTATTGAACAAATTTTACAATGTAAAGAATGAGTTAAAACACTATAAAGCAGGACAACTTTAGCATCCTACGGAATATAAATCAAGGAAGATCATTGAGGAGATGCCATAGCTCCTAGAAGAGGAAGCTCCGACGAACAAAATCCGGGAAAGATAATTGAAGGTCTATAAAAAAATAATTCTTCCTATATTTGCAAGCTTATGAATTAAGCTGAAATCCTTGAATCTTGATAACAGATTTAAACTAGTGATTCTATTTGGCATGTATAGTACAAATAGTTTGAAAGCATTAAAGCAATTTATACCTTGCAATGAAATTTGTGCAACCTGTAGAAAAATCAGAATGAAAAGAAATCTTGAATGGAGGATAAACAAATAGAACAGGACTTAATTTCTACATTTAATACCAGAAAAAAATGAATTCTACAGAAAAAAAAGACTATATCCACATTCTAAGTTTCCAACCAAGTAAAAACAGTAAAATAATCGCAAATTCAAAAAATGTTAACACACGATCTTATGTGATTGGGGTAAAGAAGTAAAGGGGTGTGAATCTAATTTTTTTGTTATGTGAAACATTTTTAAGTATAACCTGTTAGTTTTCTGGATAAGGAAACTCCAACTAATTAGGATAGGGCTACTGATAATAATGTTGCTAAGATGAAAATGTAATCAAATGCATTTAGTATAATGTTATCTTAAACATTGTAATATTGCCTAAAAAGATCAATGATGGCTATCAGTTTTCTTTGTCTAGATATCAGTAGATTTGGCCCACGTCTAGATTTCATCATAATATGACATGAGAATTATTGATAAATTATTATATAATAATATTGGTAGCCAACCAAAAAGGAACAGCTCTTAAGTCTAGTATAATACATGCTTGCTGATCATTTATGTTGGCATTTTCATTCATGAACAGAATAACATGAAAGGACTTGATGGCATCCAAGGGCCAATCAGCTTACGCACTGGAATTATGTTCAAGACCAGCTTTATGGAATTGAAGCTCCTATGAAGAAGCACCAGAAAAGCACACGGAATTGTTCGCCAAAATGGAGCTTTCTTTGCAGTTCAGCTAGAAGAAAAAAAAAGGCAAATAAAAACGGACAATAACCAATGCCTGAAGAAAAATCTAGAGATATCATTGCAAATTCATACACATGAGAGCATACAAGAGGAAGTTGAAGGTTTGACTGGATATTACTATAAGATTTGTACTTTTTTACCTTTTATAGTAAGAACTTCATGCAGGCGAAAACAAGAGAGAGTGAGAGGAGCTTCACGATCGGGAGAGGGGGCTTCACAATTGGCAAAGAGGGGCTTCACGAACGGGCGAAAGGAGTTCCGGCGAGAGGATGTTGTCGGCAAGAACATGCAGGCGAGAGGGCAAGACAGCGAGAGGAGCTCGATTGGGCGAGAGGAGAGTGCTTACAGGAGTGACGGGAAAAAACCCTAATGATAATAAACCCGATTTCATATGCTTGCTGGTGAAGACAGCGAGAGGAGAGTGCTTACGGGAGTTGACCGTGAGCCATGTCTCCAGGTGAGGCACGTCTCAGCCACGCTTGGGTTATCTTGCCCTCCTTTGCCTAGCAAAGACGCGCCTTTAATAACGTAGGCTGATTGTTACATAAGCTATACACGAGCTATTTTTTGTGTGAGTCGTATTTTTAATTTAAGTGACTTCGGCTTAGCCGAGCTCGCTAGGAGGTCATTCCATTTCATGTCTCTCAGCAAACCGCACTCAGAAATGCACGAACACCCAAGGGGGAGCAACTAACATGTAAGAGGGGGGAGTTGATCTCAGTCGTCAATGCAGAAATTTGGACTTACAGGTATGCACCCTGAGATGTCGACTGTTTGCATTGTTGAATGATTGCGAAGAGAGAGGTAGAAGGGTATGTAGCCCTAGGATAGACTCCAGAGGAGGGTTCCCTTCATTATTTGAGAGCGCCAGGTGTCACCATGGAGGGATAGACAACTAACGTGCAAAGGGTCTATAGCCCTAGGGAAGACTCCAGAGGAGGTTCTCTTCATTATTTGAGAACGTCTGGTGAAACCATGGAGGGATAAACAACCAACGTGCAAAGGGGGAGCTGATTCCGACCGTCGATGTAGAGACTTGGATTTAGAGACGTATCGCTTGGTGGTTTGACAGACATCTCGCGAAATCGGGAGGTGTCCAAATATAGTTTTATCAAATAAGAGCAATAAATCAGGCATCACAGTGGTTTTGTCAGAGTTAGATAAATCAAATGATCTTACTGAATTTATGAGGAATACAAATTACAAAATATTTACCTCGGGTGCCTCAAAGGAGAGGTTTCACTGGTAATACATTTTTAAGTCATCACCGCTCCATGTGTTCCCAAAATCCTCAACATTGTAGATTGACAGGCGATAATTTGAAGCGCTCCGCGAACTAAGAACGTCCTCTCCCAATTTGGGTTGAGCATCCTGATGACGATAGATCTCCTGATGGCGTCGAACTTTTTAAGAAGGTGAAGTAGTGGTATATTTCCTGTGATGTGACTCATTTAGGATCATGTTCATATCTAAATTAGGTAAAAACATGCTTATTCAAGTTTGTACAGGTCTTAGAAAATATTCATGGCATATATTTTATTCCCCTAAGTCATGAGTGGGATAAACTTTTTTTTGTTCAACCATTAGTTATTTTTTATAGGCCCTATTCACTTCAAATGAGAAGAAAAATGTACCCTAGTGGTAGCTCCATGTTTGAGCATACGGCCCCTTGTCTCTTCCACTCACCTCCTTGTTTTTCCTTGTGGCTTATACTCTTTCTTCCTTTCACAATCTCTCCCCCCTCCACTTATACCCTCCTTCACATTTTCATTGTATTTTCCTGCGCATCAAAGTTGTTTGGGTCATTTGATTGAGGAACTTTATCAGACTTTTTCTGGCCTACAAGTGTATATATTGCTACCTACTTCAGTCCTTGTTTAGACGGACCATTTCCCGAGTTTAACTTGCATCTGAATAATTTTTAGAGAGAACATGACATCTTATAATTCAAAGGGATTTTTATATTTATACGCATATAGTGAGGGTATGCTTGCGTGTATATGCGGGCACATGTGCTTATTCCATTGAAGTTCT
Organism: Platanthera zijinensis; assembly: GCA_039513925.1. Taxonomy (NCBI): domain Eukaryota; kingdom Viridiplantae; phylum Streptophyta; class Magnoliopsida; order Asparagales; family Orchidaceae; genus Platanthera; species Platanthera zijinensis. The sequence goes on along the minus strand of CM077098.1, from coordinate 104,424,584 downwards.
TTTTTCTTCCCACAATTAATACATATTACTATAAGATTTTGTTCATTTCTGTTTTTCTACAATTTTGACCGAGTAATTGGCACTTTGCATCCCCAAAATTATGTTTTTGGCACATTGCACCCCAAACCTTTAAATCTGAAACATTTGATATAAATCGGAAAAGGTTGCATCAACATTGCACCCACCAAAGTGATTTAAGTTGGCATTTTGCACCCTAGGCTGATATTATAGAGACCATGAGTCACCTTTCTACAGAGATGAAACACTATGTTAGAGATTGTTTAATGAAACAAAATCCCCATTTTTCTATTTTTTAGATTGTTGTTTCAGCAAATACCTATGATAATCATATGACAACAATGCTTGATTAAGAATATCTTTTTAAGAAACCTTGTAGCTGGTCAATCAGTTAACAAATATGTTCCTTTTTCCCTCATTTCTCGCTAGGTAAGGTGGGTGGGAGGGGTTCAATGCGCTAAACTTAATTTTTTTGGCATGCAAAATGCCAACAGTATGAATGTTAGGGATGCAAAGTGGCAATTAAATGGCTGTTAACTATGGTACAACTAAAATGCATCAGATTGACAAAATAAAAGAGATTTAGAGAAGTCTGGAAGAGATTCAGCTTGCTTGTACCTGGGATTTTCTCAACTAGGATCCTTGATCTACGAAAAACATCACCTTTCTTCTTCAGATTACTCTTCCGGAGAAGGAGGCTAAGATCCTTCAAACTAAACTCCTGTGGAATACCATAGCATGCTAAGAATAATACGAGGCCGAGAGAATCGACGGCGCTTGCAGTCTCAATGTCTTCAGAAATGATCCGATTTATCCATACAATAGCTGCAGCATCCGTCTCCATCTTCAACGAAGCCTCCTCATTGATGCGGCCGGAGAGCACCAAAAATTCCAGTAAAAGAATGCTTGCCCGGCGATAAGTGACAAGCAAGGAATCCTTGTAACAGTTGCGCATCTGCATGTAGAACCGTCCTATGGCTTGAAGCACCAGCTTCCCAGGGCACCGGTCGCATCTGCGGAGGGCCTCGGTCACCTCAGTGCGGAGCCGGGCGACATCAAGGAGGTTGTTCTCGACGTATTTCCGGAGGAATTTCCCATTGTTCTTGTTGCAGATGATCTCGATCTCGCTGAGATCAACCTTCTCCTTCTCCTGCTTCATCCTAGGGGCAGGGCGCTGGGAATGGGCATCTATAGCGGCAGAGATGGAGTCAAGAGATCCATTAAGAGATTTCCACTGGTCTAGAAATTTGGAGAGAGCCCCATGGAAATTTTCCAGTTCGCTTATCGATTGAAGGAAGGGAAGATTAGAGATGACCGGCGGAGGGGCGGTTCCTTCCGATGCCGATGGTTCGTCGGGCTTTGCCCGGTTGTCTTCTTCTTTTTTAACCTCCTGCACTTCGAGCATTTCCTTCTTCACCTCTTCTTCGGCTACCTCCTTTACTCCTTTCTCATCTACGCCAACTTCTTTTGCCCCTTCGTCTTCTTCGCCTAAATCTTCTACTGCCTCCTCTTTCTCGAATACTTGATCTACTGTTTCTTCTTCTTCTTCCTCCTCCTCTTCATATAACTCTTCTTGTTTTGCCCCTTCTTTTTCGCCCAATTCTTCTACCGCCTCCACTTTTTCCAATGATTTATCTACCGTCTCCTCTTTTTCGAATACTTGATCTACCGTCTCTTCTTCTTCTTCTTCTGCCTCCTCCTCCTCCTCCTCTTCATATAACTCCTCTTCTTCTGCATCTTCGTCTTCTTCGCCCAATTCTTCTACCGCCTCCTCTTTTTTCAATGATTTATCAACCGTCTCCTCTTTTTCGACTACTTCATCTACCGTTTCTTCTTCTTCTTCTACCTCCTCTTCCTCCTCCTCCTCTTCTTCTATATCCTCATACTCATCATCTTCTAGGGTTTCTTCCATTACCTCTTCGAACTCTTCCTCAAACTCCTCTTCTAACTCTTCCTCAAACTCCTCTTCTAACTCTTCCTCAAACTCCTCTTCGAACTCCTCATCGCTCACTTCGCCGGATGCCGGTGTTTTCTTCATGGACGCCATCGCCGGCATAGAGGCGAGCAGCGGCTGTAGCCCTCGCACCGTGCGGCGGCTATTCTAGTGGTTTTATGAAGCCGACGAATATTTTACAGAACTTCAGCAAATAAAAATTATGATTGTAATTATATTTTTATTAATTAGATACTATATTTAGAAGAAACCCCTTGGGTGTACACTTGTTACTCCCTAAAATTTTGGTGTCCGAAAAAGGCTGTAGGGAGGCCATGGGTACGAAGATTATAGGTATTTGTCGTAGCCGCACATGTCACGACTTCTATAGTCAGTCTGTCAAAAAAGACGGATGGAATTGTCGAGGGCTTAAGGGCACCCTTGACTGTGACCACGGGTCTGTTTTAAGGGTACACATTGTGTTGCTTCTTATAAGACGGCTAGTCAACCTGTCAAAAAGACTGATTGAATTGTTGAGGTCATTGTTGCGGGTTAACTCGATGCACTCTTGAATCGGTTGAAAATCGAATTGTCTTAGCTTGGGAGCAATCGTGCAAACGGTCAATGAATGTACCGACAGCTAGCGAGAGAATTTTTAGGATGGAAAACCCTGGAAAGGGAAAAAAGTGCATGGTCATGGCTTCCACTATATCTTTGTTGCGGGTCACCCGATTTTTTTCTGGTCCGGAGAATTGTACAGCCTTAGCTCGGTATTGAATCAGACGTGCAAACAGTCAATGAAAAACAATAACAAATGACAAAAGACTTTTTTTATATGGAAAACCCGAAAAGAATGAAAAATCACGTTGTCGGATCTGTACCGAGCCAAAATCCACTAGTTCGCTTAAGTTTACAAGAGTTGAGAGATTTTCTCAGAGGGTGACATGTCACCTCTCCGTTATAAGTTCGGAATATAAAAACAACAGAAATAAACTAAGTCCTTGGAGTCTGGATGAGAGCGCTACAATGGAAAAATCGCGAAGTACTCAAAGCTTTCAAGGAAGCGCACCTATTGAGCCAGAGCCTTGATGAGAGTGCTTCTGTGAAGAAGGATATCACGTCTTTGAAGCCTTGAAATGCCTTCACACTAGAGGGAGCAGAGCGAATCCCGAGCAAATGAACGATATAAGTCTCACGACCTCGCCACAAAACGTCAAAGCTCTCTCTAGCCTCTGGAGTTGTTTGTCTTCAAACGAAGGTCTGGGGGCCTATTTATAGTTTTTGGGAGGGATATGTTGGTAATTGCGCTGAGACGAAATTTGTGCTAGCGAATGACGTCGCTCTGTTTTGGACACCTAGATCACCAATTTTAGTGAAATGACGAAAGTGCCCCCCCGGCGGCCCGAGCAGGTTTCCCAGCGGCGAAGGTGGCGGGGGCGGCCGGGGGCGGCCGGCGGCGCGCGCACACAAACGGGTGGCACGCTCGTACGTGTAGGGCATGTGCGCGTAGGGAGCGTGCGAGTGCGATGTGCTTGGGTGTCCGTGTTTGGTTTTGCCCCTTCTTTCGGGGTGATTTTTGGTCCCTTCGAGTGTGCACGACTTGTAAGCGCGCTCGCTCGGTCGGGTCATATTACTTGTGTGTTTTGGTCAAAGTCCATATGGTTTGACTCGGCAATCTTTTGGGGGAACCTCATCAATCTTGGTGTTATTAGAAAGCTTTGTAGAAAATTCGAGGGCGACATGTTGTCTCCCAGTACAGTGGTAGAGAGAGAAGAAAAGAAGTTCTAGGGGTGACAGACCACCACTCGTAGAGCTAAGTTCTTTATAAGTTGTAATAATGGAGCATTGAGCTCGCTGTGTAGTACCCCCCCCCCAACCTTTTACCCGGGTCGGGCCGAAGGGGGTACTACTGGCCCAAGACGCCAACCCAGTGCTCATAGGGGAAACGATCCACCATGTCCAAGCACTAGATGGTCGCCTTGGTTGGCTCGAATCATAACATTCACAACCCATCAGAATATAGCGGAAGCATTAATAGAAAACCATTGCAGATTTATATATCACATATCAAAATTACAACGGTTCTAGGGCCGAAGCCTAAGTACTTATATAAGCCCGTGGACTATACATGTGCTACATATAATCCTCATATACTCTCTCTCTCTACGCTGCTTGGCGGAACTCACGTCTCTAAAATCTGGGGACGGCGGGGGTGTATCTGCTCGAGTAGACCTAGCTGCTGGCGTAATCTCCTGCGGCAGCGGGTCACTACTGTACAACCCCGTATTCGCAGAGTATGGCCCTTTTGGCAGGCGCAGAGCCAGTTTTAAGTTTTTAAGCTTTTTAGAGATTTTGGACTCTTGGTGGCCATTTTTGGCCCTAGCTTGGAAATATACTAGTAGGGGGAATGAAAATTGTCTCCCCCCGGCCCCTTTGAGCACTCGCTCTCGCCTATTCGCACAGGCTCCGCAGCTCGTCGCCTTGCCGCTCTCGCCAAGCGCCAGGCCGCAGCTCGCCGCCTGCCGCTCTCGCCAAGCGCTAGGCCGCAGCTCGTCGCCTTGCCGCTCTCGCCAAGCGCTAGGCCGCAGCTCGTCGCCTTGCCGCTCTCGCCAAGCGCTAGGCCGCAGCTTGTCGCCTTGCCGCTCTCGCCAAGCGCCAGGCCGCAGCTCGCCTTGCCGCTCTCGCCAAGCGCTAGGCCGCAGCTCGTCGCCTTTCCGCTCTCGCCAAGCGCTAGGTCGCAGCTCGCCGCCTTGCCGCTCTCGCCAAGCGCCAGGCCGCAGCTCGTCGCCTTGCCGCTCTCGCCAAGCGCCAGGCCGCAGCTCGCCTTGCCGCTCTCGCCAAGCACTAGGTCGCAGCTCGTGGCCTTGCCGCTCTCGCCAAGCGCTAGGCCGCAGCTCGCCGCCTTGCCGCTCTCGCCAGTCACCAGGCCGCCGCTCGCCTCAGGCCGCCGTCTCGCCAGAGGCCGCCAGCTCGCCCAAGCTTCTTTTGGCCATGCTCTTACCATTGTGCCCTTGGCGTGGAGTTACTTTGTTACCCCTTGGCGTGGAGGTTTGCTATTGGCTCAAGGCCAATTGGCCTTGGGGGCATTTTGGTCATTTTGACCCCAGGACTACTTGGAAAAACTATAAATAGACCCCCCTTGGGTACCTTTGGAGGGGCATTGGCTTTTGGCTTCCTCCTCCCTAGCTTTCCTCTTGGTAGAGTTGAGAGAACTCTCCAAGGTACCCAGCTCTCGTTGGTAAGGGAGGGGAAGTGTTCTTGTGACCTTCCGGGTGTGTGGTGGGACCTCCGCGCTAGAGCCGAGGGTCTGTTCCTAGTTCTCAATTCTTTGGCCCGTGACATTCTTCCAAGTGTAGTAGGTGTGAGGTCACCCATTACCCAAGGGTCGAACTCCATAGAGACCAAGTTTTTGGTTTCAACATTTTGGTGCGGTGAGCGTGGAGAGTGACCAGCACAGAAAATCTCGGGAGAATGTCATGGCTGGAGATCAGGGAGGTGGTGACGATCTCGGCGAGTTCCCCAACCCCGGACCCTTCGTAGGAAGGGAGGAATTCATGAAGTCCAGCCAAGGAACCATGGAGATGTCGCGAAGTATTTCTCCTCGGGGTGACAGCTCAGCTCGCCCCTAGCCGCCAGCTCGCCAGGCCGCTGTTCACGGCAGCTCGCCTAGGCCGCCAGCTCGCCTAGGCCGCCAGCTCGCCAGGCCGCCGCTCTCGCCAGTTCGCCGAGCTCGTGCACCTTTGTCTCGCCTAGCCGTCGCTCTTATGGGAAGCTTGAGCAGGATGGAGGTGTCCAGTGGGATGGAGTCGGAGGATGACCACTATGCCCGGGCCCCCTGAAGAAGCCTCGCATCGGCGGAGTCATGTATCTTGTTTTTCTTTATGTTGTAATGAGTCCAACCTCCGACCGGTAGGGTTGGGGGGGTCATGTAATCCAACTATTTTCCCCTTTTGAGGATGTTGAATTTTGGCAGAGTTCAGGTGACATGCCCCGTCCCCAAGCCCCTTAGCTCCGAGATGATTCCGCTGCCAGGCTCTCACTAGCTGGTGGGTTCAGGTTGATCTCTCGTGGGAGCTAAGTCCTTTTGCTCCGAGATGATTCCGCTGCCAGGCTCTCACTAGCTGGTGGGTTCAGGTTGATCTCTCGTGGGAGCCAAGCCCCTTTGCTCCGAGATGATTCCGCTGTCAGGCTCTCACTAGCTGGTGGGTTCAGGTTGATCTCTCGTGGGAGCTAAGTCCTTTTGCTCCGAGATGATTCCGCTGCCAGGCTCTCACTAGCTGGTGGGTTCAGGTTGATCTCTCGTGGGAGCTAAGTCCTTTTGCTCCGAGATGATTCCGCTGCCAGGCTCTCACTAGCTGGTGGGTTCAGGTTGATCTCTCGTGAGAGCTAAGTCCTTTTGCTCCGAGATGATTCCGCTGCCAGGCTCTCACTAGCTGGTGGGTTCAGGTTGATCTCTCGTGGGAGCCAAGCCCCTTTGCTCCGAGATGATTCCGCTGCCAGGCTCTCAATAGCTGGTGGGTTCAGGTTGATCTCTCGTGGGAGCCAAGCCCCTTTGCTCCGAGATGATTCCGCTGCCAGGCTCTCACTAGCTGGTGGGTTCAGGTTGATCTCTCGAGGGAGCTAAGTCCTTTTGCTCCGAGATGATTCCGCTGCCAGGCTCTCACTAGCTGGTGGGTTCAGGTTGATCTCTCGTGGGAGCTAAGTCCTTTTGCTCCGAGATGATTCCGCTGCTAGGCTCTCACTAGCTGGTGGGTTCAGGTTGATCTCTCGTGAGAGCCAAGTCCTTTTGCTCCGAGATGATTCCGCTGCCAGGCTCTCACTAGCTGGTGGGTTCAGGTTGATCTCTCGTGGGAGCCAAGCCCCTTTGCTCTGAGATGATTCCGCTGCCAGGCTCTCACTAGCTGGTGGGTTCAGGTTGATCTCTCGTGGGAGCCAAGCCCCTTTGCTCCGAGATGATTCCGCTGCCAGGCTCTCACTAGCTGGTTGGTTCAGGTTGATCTCTCGTGGGAGCTAAGTCCCTTTGCTCCGAGATGATTCCGCTGCCAGGCTCTCACTAGCTGGTGGGTTCAGGTTGATCTCTCGTGGGAGCTAAGTCCCTTTGCTCCGAGATGATTCCGCTGCCAGGCTCTCACTAGCTGGTGGGTTCAGGTTGATCTCTCGTGGGAGCTAAGTCCTTTTGCTCCGAGATGATTCCACTGTCAGGCTCTCACTAGCTGGTGCGTTCAGGTTGATCTCTCGTGGGAGCTAAGTCCTTTTGCTCCGAGATGATTCCGCTGCCATGCTCTCACTAGCTGGTGGGTTCAGGTAGCTAAGTCCTTTTGCTCCGAGATGATTCCGCTGCCAGGCTCTCACTAGCTGGTGAGTTCAGGTTGATCTCTCGTGGGAGCTAAGTCCTTTTGCTCCGAGATGATTCTGCTGCCAGGCTCTCACTAGCTGGTGGGTTCAGGTTGATCTCTCGTGGGAGCTAAGTCCTTTTGCTCCAAGATGATTCCGCTGCCAGGCTCTCACTAGCTGGTGGGTTCAAGTTGATCTCTCGTGGGAGCCAAGCCCCTTTGCTCCGAGATGACTCCGCTGTCAGGCTCTCACTAGCTGGTGGGTTCAGGTTGATCTCTCGTGGGAGCCAAGCCCCTTTGCTCCGAGATGATTCCGCTGCCAGGCTCTCACTAGCTGGTGGGTTCAGGTTGATCTCTCGTGGGAGCTAAGTCCTTTTGCTCTGAGATGATTCCGCTGCCAGGCTCTCACTAGCTGGTGGGTTTAGGTTGATCTCTCGTGGGAGCTAAGTCCCTTTGCTCCGAGATGATTCCGCTGCCAGGCTCTCACTAGCTGGTGGGTTCAGGTTGATCTCTCGTGGGAGCTAAGTCCTTTTGCTCCGAGATGATTCCGCTGCCAGGCTCTCACTAGCTGGTGGGTTCAGGTTGATCTCTCGTGGGAGCCAAACCCCTTTGCTCCGATATGATTCCGCTGCCAGGCTCTCACTAGCTGGTGGGTTCAGGTTGATCTCTCGTGGGAGCTAAGTCCTTTTGCTCCGAGATGATTCCGCTGCCAGGCTCTCACTAGCTGGTGGGTTCAGGTTGATCTCTCGTGGGAGACAAGCCCCTTTGCTCCGAGATGATTCCGCTGCCAGGCTCTCACTAGCTGGTGGGTTCAGGTTGATCTCTCGTGGGAGCTAAGTCCTTTTGCTCCGAGATGATTCCGCTGCCAGGCTCTCACTAGCTGGTGGGTTCAGGTTGATCTCTCGTGGGAGCCAAGCCCCTTTGCTCCGAGATGATTCCGCTGCCAGGCTCTCACTAGCTGGTGGGTTCAGGTTGATCTCTCGTGAGAGCTAAGTCCTTTTGCTCCGAGATGATTCCGCTGTCAGGCTCTCACTAGCTGGTGGGTTCAGGTTGATCTCTCGTGGGAGCCAAGCCCCTTTGCTCCGAGATGATTCCGCTGTCAGGCTCTCACTAGCTGGTGGGTTCAGGTTGATCTCTCGTGGGAGTCAAGTCCTTTTGCTCCGAGATGATTCCGCTGCCAGGCTCTCACTAGCTGGTGGGTTCAGGTTGATCTCTCGTGGGAGCTAAGTCCTTTTGCTCCGAGATGATTCCGCTGCCAGGCTCTCACTAGCTGGTGGGTTCAGGTTGATCTCTCGTGGGAGCTAAGTCCTTTTACTCCGAGATGATTCCGCTTCCAGGCTCTCACTAGCTGGTGGGTTCAGGTTGATCTCTCGTGGGAGCTAAGTCCTTTTGCTCCGAGATGATTCCGCTGCCAGGCTCTCACTAGCTGGTGGGTTCAGGTTGATCTCTCGTGGGAGCCAAGCCCCTTTGCTCCGAGATGATTCCGCTGCCAGGCTCTCACTAGCTGGTGGGTTCAGGTTGATCTCTCGTGGGAGCTAAGTCCTTTTGCTCCAAGATGATTCCGCTGCCAGGCTCTCACTAGCTGGTGGGTTCAGGTTGATCTCTCGTGGGAGCCAAGCCCCTTTGCTCCGAGATGATTCCGCTGCCAGGCTCTCACTAGCTGGTGGGTTCAGGTTGATCTCTCGTGGGAGCTAAGTCCTTTTGCTCCGAGATGATTCTGCTGCCAGGCTCTCACTAGCTGGTGGGTTCAGGTTGATCTCTCATGGGAGCCAAGCCCCTTTGCTCCGAGATGATTCCGCTGTCAGGCTCTCACTAGCTGGTGGGTTCAGGTTGATCTCTCGTGGGAGCTAAGTCCTTTTGCTCTGAGATGATTCCGCTGCCAGGCTCTCACTAGCTGGTGGGTTCAGGTTGATCTCTCGTGGGAGCTAAGTCCTTTTGCTCCGAGATGATTCCGCTGCCAGGCTCTCACTAGCTGGTGGGTTCAGGTTGATCTCTCGTGGGAGCCAATCCCCTTTGCTCCGAGATGATTCCGCTGCCAGGCTCTCACTAGCTGGTGGGTTCAGGTTGATCTCTCATGGGAGCTAAGTCCTTTTGCTCCGAGATGATTCCACTGCCAGGCTCTCACTAGCTGGTGGGTTCAGGTTGATCTCTCGTGGGAGCTAAGTCCTTTTGCTCCGAGATGATTCCGCTGCCAGGCTCTCACTAGCTGGTGGGTTCAGGTTGATCTCTCGTGGGAGATAAGTCCTTTTGCTCCGAGATGATTCCGCTGCCAGGCTCTCACTAGCTGGTGGGTTCAGGTTGATCTCTCATGGGGGCTAAGTACTTTTAGCTCCGGGATGATTCCGTTGTCAGGCTCTCACTAGCTGGCAGGGCAGGTTGATCTCTCGTGGAGGCTAAGTACTTTTAGCTCCGGGATGATTCCGCTGTCAGGCTTTCACTAGCTGGCAGGGCAGGTTGATCTCTCGTGGAGGCTAAGTATTTTCACCCCGAGGCTGTCTCGTCACCCAAGCTCCCATTAGCTGGCATGACAGGTTGACCCCTCGGGAGACGAAGTGTTTTCACCCCGAGGCTGTCTCGTCACCCAGGCTCCCATTAGCTGGCATGACAGGCTGACTCAGCGAATACGTTGGGTTGGATGTTTCTTTCCGAGCTTGTGCCAACCTCGAAAAGAGCGGGGATTGTGTACAACCCCGTATTCGCAGAGTATGGCCCTTTTGGCAAGCGCAGAGCCAGTTTTAAGTTTTTAAGCTTTTTAGAGATTTTGGACTCTTGGTGGCCATTTTTGGCCCTAGCTTGGAATTATACTAGTAGGGGGAATGAAAATTGTCTCCCCCCGGCCCCTTTGAGCACTCGCTCTCGCCTATTCGCACAGGCTCCGCAGCTCGTCGCCTTGCCGCTCTCGCCAAGCGCCAGGCTGCAGCTCGCCGCCTTGCCGCTCTCGCCAAGTGCTAGGCCGCAGCTCGTCGCCTTGCCGCTCTCGCCAAGCTCTAGGCCGCAGCTCGTCGCCTTGCCGCTCTCGCCAAGCGCTAGGCCGCAGCTTGTCGCCTTGCCGCTCTCGCCAAGCGCCAGGCCGCAGCTCGCCTTGCCGCTCTCGCCAAGCGCTAGGCCGCAGCTCGTCGCCTTTCCGCTCTCGCCAAGCGCTAGGCCGCAGCTCGCCGCCTTGCCGCTCTCGCCAAGCGCCAGGCCGCAGCTCGTCGCCTTGCCGCTCTCGCCAAGCGCCAGGCCGCAGCTCGCCTTGCCGCTCTCGCCAAGCGCTAGGCCGCAGCTCGTCGCCTTGCCGCTCTCGCCAAGCGCTAGGCCGTAGCTCGCCGCCTTGCCGCTCTCGCCAGTCACCAGGCCGCCGCTCGCCTCAGGCCGCCGTCTCGCCAGAGGCCGCCAGCTCGCCCAAGCTTCTTTTGGCCATGCTCTTACCATTGTGCCCTTGGCGTGGAGTTACTTTGTTACCCCTTGGCGTGGAGGTTTGCTATTGGCTCAAGGCCAATTGGCCTTGGGGGCATTTTGGTCATTTTGACCCCAGGACTACTTGGAAAAACTATAAATAGACCCCCTTGGGTACCTTTGGAGGGGCATTGGCTTTTGGTTTCCTCCTCCCTAGCTTTCCTCTTGGTAGAGTTGAGAGAACTCTCCAAGGTACCCAGCTCTCATTGGTAAGGGAGGGGAAGTGTTCTTGTGACCTTCCGGGTGTGTGGTGGGACCTCCGCGCTAGAGCCGAGGGTCTGTTCCTAGTTCTCAAGTCTTTGGCCCGTGACATTCTTCCAAGTGTAGTAGGTGTGTGGTCACCCCTTCCCCAAGGGTCGAACTCCATAGAGACCAAGTTTTTGGTTTCAACAACTACGGTGCTCCACCTCCTGTGAATAGTTAATCAAATAACCGTTAGTCACAGAGCTAAGTGGAAACAAATATCCTCCCTGGATCCACATCCTGGGGACGAGCACGCACCCACCCAACAGAAGTAAATAGCTGAAGCACGAGAGGGTTAGCACAATATTCCATATATGAACAACTAGGAGCAAATATAAAAGAGTGCAGTATAACCGGAAAAAGCAGCAATAGTATAAACGGTTATAACAATGCTCTACTAGCTCATCAGCACAACATGTTTTCATATCCTGAATTCTATCGCATGCATTCACAGCCGCGCACATACCGCATACATTCATAGTCGCGCACATACCGCAGGCATTCACAGCCGCGCACACAAACCCTATATCGACATAGTTTGGACCGATTCTGTTCCAGCAGGGTAGCGAGCCCCGCGGGCCTCACCGATGTGGATGTCGGTGACAATGGCCAGTCCTGCCACTTCTGGGGGTGATCGTACCGCACAAACCTAGGCCCTAACGTACAACCTGGTGTACTCTTGGATGTGAGCGACATCCAGCGAATCATTTTGGCCGACCAACGGAGGAAAACCTGACGGGGAATAAAATGGCCGGTCACCTGTGGTGCCCATCTCCCTGTTGCCTTGAGTCGTCAACCTTCCTGCACCGGTACGAACGGTCTGCGGAAGGGACTGACCCGCCACTATTCCACCGCAAGCAATTTACAAACAATCAATCAACGGCAAACATAATACACACCGGGTCTACGTTGGCCTGCTCTACTAGGCTTAAACTTCGGGTGGCGGCGCTTAGCTCTACTTTCGTCAAAGAGCGTGGGAGCGCATTATTTGGGGCTAGACCTGGAGGAATACCTCAACTCCGGTTATCCCCAACTAAGGCTCAACCATAATAACGACTGCTCGTCAGAGCAGAACCCGATATTATAATAGTAAATTGCAATGAGGACAAATGCGGTGTTTATGCTGCTTATTTAAAGTACTGGAAAAAACGTGACCGGTACGAAACTGGAGTAGCACTAAATTAAAAGTACTTGACCAGTACGAGACTAGAGTAGAACTGAATTAAAAATACTTGACCAGTACGAGACTGGAGTAGAACTGAATTAAAAGTACATGACCAGTACGGGACTGGAGTTGAACTGAATTAAAAGTACTTGACTAGTACGAGACTGGAGTAGAACTGAATTAAAAGTACTTGACCAGTACGAGACTGGAGTAAAACTGAATTAAAAGTACTTGACCAGTATGAGACTGAAGTAGAACTGAATTGAAAGTACTTGACCAGTACGGGACTGGAGTAAAGCTGAATTGAAAGTACTTGAATTGAAAAGAATAAAGGAACAGGACTAGTGCAAGACTGGAATAATCATAAAGAAAATGGTTAGTAGTCCAATCACTCTATCAAGGAGGCTTCAGTCTCATCTCCGTTCTCATGAGGCACATTCAGTTCTATTTCAGTTCTTAATAAGGCTTCATTGGATTACACCCATTATTAAGATCCGATTATGACTTGGTTGCGCCTTATTAATCATGAATTAATCGGATTAGTGGCTTATCAGGAGTTACACGCTTAATATTAATCGAGAATAATGTGCAACTCGCTACTCGTACTCTCACTTTTCGAGCGTGTCCAGATCACCCGAGAGTCGAGGCGCTCGACGGTTTCACAAAACCTTGGTACCCATGGAGCTTGGTCACTTGCCTCAGCCACTCTCGTCGATACGATAACTTTGAATTTATTAATTAAATTAGAAAGGACGGTCGCGCGCTCCTTCGAAAATGAGCGTAATTATTGTAAAAGTAGAGAGAAAACGACTAGAAAACAAGCCGGAACTTTGAATAATGAAAATTTTATTATCCAAAAAGATATCATTTACAAAGGTATGGCCTCCCTTTTATAGAATGGAGGAGATAGAGGAGAGTACAAACTAACAATGTGGGACTAAATAAATGTACAAAGACTGGGCGGTTTGATATGTACAGACCGCACAGTCCGCGCGGTTAGATAACAGACTAACCGCCCGGACAGACCAGAGGGAGATGCAGAAGGAGACCGCCAGACTGCCAGACCGCCAGACCGCCAGACCGCCAAATATCCAAGTCGATGTAGACAAACCGCTAGACCGCCGAATCATAGCAGCAACTACCTGGATATGCAACTGCTGGAGAGAAACTGCTAGACCGCACAGTCAACAACTCGCCAGACCCAAACCGCTAGACCGCTCGGTCAACAATCCGCCAGGTCCAAACCGCAGACCGCCCGGTCTCATGCTTCAACACTCCCCCTCAAGCTGGAGCATAGATATCAATCATGCCCAGCTTGTCACAGATGTGGAAGAATGAAGTAGAAACCGGCTTGGTAAAGATATCTGCCAGCTCTTTGTCAGAGGTGACGAACGGAGTGCAAATCTGTCCCTTCAAGACTTCTTCCCGGATGAAATGGCAGTCAACTTCTATATGCTTCGTTCTCTCATGGAAGACCGGATTTTGAGATATGTATATAGCGGCTTTGTTATCACAGAACATAGGAAGAGGATAGTCGTAGACCTCTCCTAGGTCAACCATGAGAGCCCTCATCCATTTTAGTTCACACGTGGTTGACGCCATACTCCGATATTCAGCTTCTGCACTCGACCTTGAGACAACAGACTGCTTCTTGCTCTTCCAACTCACAAGATTACCTCCAATAAAGGTGCAAAACCCAGATGTAGACTTCCGATCACCTTTATCATCCGCATAGCTCGAGTCTGAATAGGCTTCAACTCTCAGATGACCATGCTTCTGAAAGAGTAACCCTTTTCCTGGTGCTGCTTTGACATACTCTAATATCTTTAAGGCAGATTGAAGATGACATTCCCTGGGAGCCTGCATGAACTGACTAACCTTGCCAACAGCATATGAGATGTCGGGTCTGGTCACTGTGAGATAAATGAGTTTGCCTACCAGACGTCTATACCTCGTGACATCAGATACAAGAGGTGAGTCATCTGTCCATGTCTTGTCTTCTCCAGTAGCCATGGGATACCGAGCTGGTTTGGCACCGGTCAGTCCTGCATCTTGTAGAAGATCAAGAGCATACTTCCGTTGAGAGAGGACCAGCGAGCCTGGCTTCCGAGAAATTTCTATCCCCAAAAAGTACTTTGGGGAGCCCATGTCCTTCGTAACAAGGTGTTGACGGAGGTGTTTCTTTGTTAAGTCCACCCCAGCTTGGTCATCGCCGGTCAGAAGAATATCGTCTACATAAACTGCCAAAACCACAAGGCCCGATGCGGTTTTGCGAATAAACAGAGAGTGATCAGCTGAACTTCTCGCAAAGCCAATAACAGCCACAATGCTACTGAACTTGTCGAACCATGCCCGAGGGCTCTGTTTGAGTCCATAGATGGCCTTCTTCAACTGACATACACGTGTCTCCCCCTGAGCAACATACCCCGGAGGTTGCTCCATGTAAACATCCTCGTGAAGATCCCCATATAGAAAAGCATTTTTGACATCAAGCTGAGAAATAGGCCAATCCCGGTTGACGGCCACAGAGAGAAGAACACGGATGGTGCTGAGGCGAGCAACTGGGGAAAACGTATCAAAGTAGTCAACCCCATAAGTCTGAGTGTAGCCTTTGGCCACCAGGCGGGCCTTGTAGCGTTCCACAGAGCCATCGGGGCGAAATTTCACAACAAACACCCAGCGACAGCCAACCACATCAGTGCCCACTGGTGGAGAAACAAGGGTCCAGGTACCACGTTCAGTAAGAGTGGCGATTTCCTCATCCATGGCAGATTTCCAGTGAGGAATAGCAAGAGCCTCCTGGTAGGTGCGAGGAGTAGTAGTAGCCGAGATCGCCAAAGCAAAATGCCTGCGAGAAGGAGTAAGCTGATCATAGGAAACAACAGCCGCAAGCGGATGTTGGGTGCACGCCCGCACCCCTTTGCGAAGAGCAACAGGGAGATCTAGGTCGTCTTGAGCCTCAGGAACCGGAGCGTCCGTGGCGGAGAAAGCTGGCCCGGGACTTGAGAGAGACGGCGGTGGAGAAACGGGAGAAGGGGAAAGGGGTATAACAGGTAGAGGAGGCGGAGCAGACATGTGAGGGGAGACGTCGATATGTGTGGAAGGAACACAAGGTAATGGTGGAGAGGAAGAGAGGTCAGGAAGAGGAGGAGATGGAGATGAGAAGTAAGAAGCATTTTCAAAGAAGGTGACGTCCGCGGAAACAAACTGTTTCCGCAGAATGGGGTCAAAGCAACAATAGCCCTTTTGAGTGGTGGAGTAACCCAAAAAGACACATTTGGTGGAGCGGGGGGAAAGTTTATCCCGGGTAGCGGACGGAGCATGTACAAATGCCGTACACCCGAAGATACGAAGGGGGAGAGAAAAGGGTTCCTTGCCGGGGTAGAGAATGGAGAAGGGAGTCTTGCCATGAAGGACAGTAGAGGGAATACGATTGATGAGATAGCAGGCAAGAACAACAGCATAGCCCCAATAGGAGCGAGGCACATGCATCTGCGTCATAAGAGTGCGAGCGACGTCGAGGAGATGACGGTTTTTACGTTCGGCCACCCCATTTTGTTGGGAGGTGTAAACACAGCTGGTCTGATGGAGAAGACCATGTTGCATACAAAAGGAAGAAAACTCATGACTAAGGTATTCTTTAGCATTGTCAGAGCGAAGAAATTTAATAGAAACCTCAAATTGAGTTTGAATCATATTATAAAAAGTTTGCCATACAGAAAAGAGTTCAGAGCGATCTTTTAACAGATACACCCAAGTACATCGAGAGAAGTCATCAATAAAAGTTACAAAATAAGAGCTGCCCCGCCCAACGGTGAGAGTAGGAGCAGGTCCCCAGACATCAGAATGAATGAGATCAAAGGGGCGAGAGGAACCACGGCCTTGCTTTGGTGGGAAGGGGGAACGGTGATGTTTGCCCAACTGACATGCGTCACAGTCGAGCGGAGGACCCGTGGAAGGTAAGTGGGGAAGAAGCTGACGAAGAATCCGAGCTGGAGGATGGCCAAGGCGAAGATGCCATTGAAGCAGGTCGGTGGACGAGGAAGAGAAGGCGGACAGAGCAGAGACATTGTCGAGGAAGTAGAGGCCGCCGCTCTCAGTCCCAGTAGCAATCGTCCGCTGGGTCCTCGGGTCCTGAAAACAACAAGAAGAAGGAGTGAATAAGACGGAGCACTGAAGTTGCTTGCATAAGGTAGTAACAGAGAGTAAGTTGCAGGGAAATTTCGGGACATAGAGAGTGTCCATTAAACAAAGCGACGGGGTAACTTGCACCATGCCCGTCCCATGAACTGGGGAAGGAGAACCATCCGCAACCAGAACTGGGGGTAACCGATCATGTGTTTCAAGAAGAGAGAAACATTGAGGATTGCCGGTCATGTGATTTGTAGCACCAGAGTCAATCAGCCATTTACCTTGGGTAACGACGTGAGCACTACCTGAGGTCGTGGCCACAGAGGCAGAGGGCCGAGAGGAAGAATCAGCAGAGGGACGAAGGTGAGGGTGTTTTTGCCAGCAGCGTTCAACAGTGTGGCCGGTACGACCACAATGAGAACACAGAAACCTGGACAGTCCGCGCGGCCCGGCGTGACTACGGCCACTAGTGCCGCCCCGCTGAGTTTGGAGAGCATAGGTCTCTGGTGGAGGAGGGGAGGCCAACAGAGGGCGCTGGAGAAGCGAAGTAACGGCGGCGATGCGAGCCGCGGTGGCATCCAAGGTGGGAGATTCGGCTTCACCCAAGATCTGCTGGCGGATCATATCAAAGGACTCGGGAAGCCGCAGAAGATAACAAACAACCAGGAGTTCCTGGAAGTGTTTGTGTTGGGTGGCCACGTCCGCGGAGAAGGGCCGATTTTGAAGAATCTCGGCGCCAAGAGCCTGAACTTGCTGATAGGCTGCTGCAGGAGTCATGGAAGGACGGGCGAAGAGGTCGGCATAAAGGGTGTAGATCCGGGACGTCTGGGTCCCCTTAGAGTAAAGAGCGGCAAGGTGAAGCCAAGCGGCCTTGACCGTCTCATCATGGCGGATGACGGGAAGGCATTCATCAGAGAGGCTGTTAGCCAGCCAAGTGCGGACAAGAGCATCACTCGCATCCCATTCGTCAAATTGAGCAGAATCTGGAGTGGGAGGGTCATCGGTAAGGTGATGACGTTTGCGCTGAGAGCGAAGGAGAAAGGTGAAAGAAACGCTCCAATCCGGATAATTGGAGCCAACAAGTTTAGAAACAGTGCCAAGATTTCCGGAAAGAGTAGGAGGAGGGGGGGGGGAGCCGGATTGGCAACAGGAGTGGTGGCAGTAGAAGTCTCAGAGAGAGCCATAGAAGAAAACAAAGGGAAGCCGCGCGGTTAAGAAACAAGCCGCGGGAAGAAGAGATGCAGCGGTCAAGATGTCAGACACCAGCGGCCAGAGAGGCCACGACCAAGCCGCAGAACAAGCAGAGGGAGAGAGGTCGGGCGGTAAGAGAGCAGACCGCGCGAACAGACGGGAAAGGCGAACAGGCAGGTCGCGGCGACTAAAGAAGAGCACAGCGACGAGAACAGGTCGCGGCAAAGGACAGGTCGCGGGCAGACAGAACAAGCCGCGCGGAAAGAGCGGACAGAATCAGGAGCCAGAAATCGAAGGCTCTGATACCATGTAAAAGTAGAGAGAAAACGACTAGAAAACAAGCCGGAACTTTGAATAATGAAAATTTTATTATCCAAAAAGATATCATTTACAAAGGTATGGCCTCCCTTTTATAGAATGGAGGAGATAGAGGAGAGTACAAACTAACAATGTGGGACTAAATAAATGTACAAAGACTGGGCGGTTTGATATGTACAGACCGCACAGTCCGCGCGGTTAGATAACAGACTAACCGCCCGGACAGACCAGAGGGAGATGCAGAAGGAGACCGCCAGACTGCCAGACCGCCAGACCGCCAGACCGCCAAATATCCAAGTCGATGTAGACAAACCGCTAGACCGCCGAATCATAGCAGCAACTACCTGGATATGCAACTGCTGGAGAGAAACTGCTAGACCGCACAGTCAACAACACGCCAGACCCAAACCGCTAGACCGCTCGGTCAACAATCCGCCAGGTCCAAACCGCAGACCGCCCGGTCTCATGCTTCAACAATTATTTCCGAACGCGACCCTAGGCTTCCAGATTTTAGGAAAAATATCAAAACTTATTCGCATGACCCCAAATTTTGATAAAACCCTTAAGAGGGCCTAAAATGAGTCTAGTAATTTTTTTGTAATTTTCCAAAGTGTTTTGGGCCTTTAATTTGACCAAACAAATTTTATTTGGGCTTTTAAAATACCAAATCAACTCCAAAAATTCTCAAAATTTTTGTGGAGACTGACCTCATTGAGGGGAACAATTTTCATGTTCAAAACTTTTTCATGAGGGCTCTATCTTAGCCTATGAAAAATCAAATCCCTTATTATTATATTATAATATTATAATAAATATTATAATAATATAATTTATAAAATAAAGTTACTGTTCACCATCTTCTCCCCCCGCTGGAACCGAACTGGCCACCCTTACGGGTCTTCCCAGCCGCCGGCCGGCCACCGGCCGGCCGTGGCTCCGCCACCGGCCAACCCGCCGGTGGTGGGCGCTCCCTCCGGCGGTGGTCCGGCGGCCGGCCGCCGCCGGCCGCCGCCGGAGCCATTTTTTTTCTAAAACGGGAGGGGAGGGGGTGACGGCGGCGGCACTCCAGCCGCCGGAGCTCGCATGCGTTACGTCAGAAATGGGAAAGGGGAGGAAGAGAAGGTTCCACCTGGGTTTGGCGAGCTCGGGAGGGGCCGGCTTGGTCGAACATGACTCAAGGTGGCGGAGGAGGGGGAGGAGCTCCTCGGCTTGGCTTTTTCCGGCCACCAGAGCTCCGGCAGAGGGGGTAAGAAGAGGGAGGGGATGCTCTGAGAGCTGTGAGGGAAAGAGAGGGGGTTGGGTGGCTTTTATAGGGAGGTGGAAGGGGGACTTCCTCCCTTTGGGTGGTGTGAGACTAACCCCTCCTTAGGGAGGGATTAATCCCACCCTCCAGCTGTCCCACAAGCTGTCCAAGGACAGCTGGAGGTATCTCATTTTCCCCCATGTGGGGAAAATGGATGAGGCCCTTTATGGGCTTGGGCCTTATGGAAAGAGAGGGGAATTTTAGGAGAAGAGGGGTGTGGTGGGCCTCCACTCATCCTAAGCTTGGTTGCTGGTTGGGGGGCCCAAGGAGAGTGAGGGGGGCATGAGCCATCCTCCTTTGGAGAGGAGGTGGGCTCCTCATTTGGAGAAAAATCCAAAAAGTGGATTTTTAGGAGGGTTTGACCAAGTCAACCCTAGGGTGGCTCCCCCTTGCTGGTCAAATTCAATGTGGGTCCAAGTCGTCGGGGTCGGAAAGTTCGGGTGTCAGGTCACAATTGGTGTGTGCACGCTTTTCGATGTACGATTATGCTTGATTTGACCACGAGTTGACCAATTGTCGTCGAAATTGACTGGAATGACTTCTGTTGACTTCGTATTGATCATACAAGTCCAATGCCACTGACTGGGCTTGAATCGGAGTCCGTTTGACGAAAGTCCGAAATTTGCACGTCGTAGAGTGCTAAAACGGTCAAAACGCTCATGATCATCGTTAGGCTTCGAATCGCGACGCAACGATTTCCGATGCGTTCGTATCAACTATACGAAGTCATAGGAATTGACAGAACTCAAATCGGATTTCTCTATGTCAATATCCAAAAATCTCATTTTTGCGACGTTCTGCGAGGAATGGCCAAATCCACTATATGACCTCGGGGTCCAACTGAACGAGTTCCGATGCGCTCGTATTGACTATACGAGGCCACAGGAACTGACAGAACTCAATTCAGAGTTCTCTAGCTCGATACCCTGCCTAGGGTTGCCTCATACCGGGTCACGAGTAGAGGTTCGGGTCACTTTTATTGGACCCACTAGGGCTCTGGTGGCCCAATAAAAGTCGGGATGTTACACGCTGTACTCTGGAGTCTTCGGCTATGTCTCAGAAGTGGGAATGGTGCGCTCAACACAATTTAGATCATGTGGCTTATCTCTGGTTATGAGTGAAGGAGTCTGGAGTGTGGTGCTGGATGCAACGGGTTGGGAGCATGTGCATAGAGTGAAACGTGCACTGAATGAAATGTGCATAGAGTGAAATGTGCACGAGGTGAAAGATGCACGGAGGGAAACGTGCACGAGGCGTAATGTGCGCGAAGAAATCCCCAAGGGCTCTTCGAATGTGTCTGGGAGATCTTTAAGAGATCTTCGAAGGTCTTCGAAAATCATTGAGAATTCCAAGCATACAGAGTGATCTTTGAAGGATTTATTTGGGGGACTCTCTCGTGCGTAGTAAGTCAGGTGAATTGAAAGGAGCGCATGATGCACATTTTATAGTTTTGAGGGTGACGTTTTCGTAAATAAGAGGTTAGGGTGGTTTTGTGACTATCCATACACCGTAACCAATTTTTGTACATACTATTTATAGTTTTGTGTCTATCGGCACACCATAACCAAATTATGTGTAATGCAGACACTCGTTATGGATATGGTTATCACACAATAACCATCTAACTTGCTATACGTAGGCTGTTATGTATATTTTTGTTATACGTACCACGATATCTTAGATTTTATTACGAGTATATTTATGTGATCGATTATGCGCACACCAATTACAGGGGCTCGATTATGCGCACCCATATAGTGGGTGGTTACGCAGATCAAAGGGCATGATAGTTACGCGACCATAGAGATTAGACGACGGTGGTTAGGCGGTGGCTGATGGGATGGCCAGTGGAGGTCGGTCGGTGATGGATGGTCGACGGTGGTAGGCGACGGGACCCTACCATTGGAGGGGTCGGTCGGGCGACCGGTCGGGTACCCTAAGGGGGTCAGCTGGTTGACTGGTCCGATGGAGCTGGCCGAGGGTGCAGTCGCGAAAGGTAGTCAGGCGCGTACTATGGCAAGCGAAGAGCCCGTCGTGCACGCGGGAGAGCGCAAGGAAGAGACGGTTTGGCCAGTCATGGCGTTAGTGGGGTTTACTTTGGTCAACCCCACTTAACCTCTATTTTCCCCCACTAAGTTTGTGGGGAATATGAGAATTCCGGCTAGCCGCAACCTAGAATTTATATAAATTGAGGGAGCTCAAATCAGGCGATCTTGTTTTCCAAGATTTAGATCATACCCACCCCTTTTGATAATATCAAAGGGGGAAATAATACGTTAATTATTAGTCACGTGCTAGTCATCTAGAATGTGATCACTTGTAGGGCAGATTGTTGCGGATCGCTCACAGCCCCTGGTAGACCAGACTAAATTGAACTGTCTTAGTTCAGGAGCGATCGAGCATGCAAACAGTCACAAAAAATAGAAAGATGGAAAAGCAAAATTTTAACGTGAAAAACTCGTCAACTAGGTGAAAAATCACGTGATCGGATTTGTGCCGACCAAACTTCCACTAAATGTTGGTTGTTGTATAGAGCTTTCTTGAAGAACTCGATGGTGACAAGTCGCCTCTCGTCACAATTATTGGGGGGGGGGGGAGAGCTCGGAGGGCGACATGCCACCACTCACTGCGCTAAGTATTTCTTTGTGAGTTGTTAGGAGCGATGCGCTAGTCACGCCTTGAAGTCCTCTACTGGTGCTCGAAACACTAAGTGTGCTGCTTGCCTAAATGTAGTTGAGCGATCCTTGATGGGTTCTGAAGTTGGTCTTGTCAATTGCTGTCGGTGCAGGGAGCATGAACTTTGTGAGCTTTGGCTGGCTTGATCGGCTGACACTGGGGAGGCCTGCGGTTGGTTTGCCTGACACACTAACGGCGGACGATTAACGGTAGAAGGCAATTGTTAAACCTTCTACGATCTTTGGAATGCTTAATGTACCTCGCAGGAGGCTTCGACGGTCTTGACGGTCTTCGGCGGAGCGCTGTAACAACCAAATAAAAGAGTATGCATAAAATATTGATTAAAAAGGGGGAATAGCCAAGGAGAGGCGGCTGGGGCTGAGATAGAGGAAGAAAGGCCAGAGGTAGGTGGCCGGAGTTGGGAGAGACGAAGGGGGACCGAGTATCGAGAAGACAAACTTTATTAACTTTTTTCCTTAATCCTTATTACAAGTCATTAGCCTATTTATAGAGGAGAGAACCTCTAATTACAATGATAAAGCAACTTAATCATGGGACACGTGGCTCTCATGTTGTTACATTGCATTTGCCATTTGAAAACGACGTCCTCGTCATTTGATCATCTCAAAAAACATAGGCATAAAGCAATGCATGTCTTGATCACCATATATGAAACGAATTCCACCCGGATCAAACACCAAAATTTTTGATGTTCTTTGTTCGTTCACAACGAACTTGGTTGCAGCGAACTTCGATGTAGCAAACTCATGCGTGGGTATTGGTTTTATGGCATATTGATCTGAATAGATTTCGCCCCAGACAACATTGTAGTCGCTCTTGTTTTTGGTAATGCTAGATGACAACACAAAATCATGTTTAACTTGCATCGGTGGCTCGGAGGTTGAGTTGATCTTTTTAAGAACTATATGGTGAATATCTTCTGTCATTGTTGACGTTGAATTGATGATTGGCAAGGTCTGCTTGTGAAATACTTGTTCTTGCTCCGATTGTTTTGTCGCCAACGACGAGTCTGAGTTAATCTTTACGAAGACTGCATCCATTCGTTCCTAGGAATCCACTATAGCTTGTAGCATTTCATCGAATTGTCGGTTCATGTCGTCACGATACCGTAGTAACCTATCATCTATGCGAATAAATATGGCTTTGATTTCGCCCATCATCGTAGATTGAGATTCCATCTCAAGGATAAGTTTGAGATTTCTCTCTCTTTTTTTTTCTCAACTACAGAGGCGCGGCAGATCTTTCAATTATATCCCCAAAAATTAAAAGCAGCCATCAATAGGCACGGGTTCTTGATCACGACCCAATAGAAGAGTTATTGCGGCGATTCCATGGCAGATCTTGCGTTACACAAGGATGAGGATGTTAGTCCGGCGGCGAAGCGGCGGGTAAGGTGCAGCGGCGGTGGCAAAGGAAGGGATGGGCGCATTGTTTATGACTGCTTCTTGAGCAAGGCGTGATGGGGAAGAGATCAGAAATGGTATCAAAACTGTAGCGGAGGCGGAGGCGGCACAGCGGCGGAGGTGGCGCAGCGGCGGAGGAGACGGAGGAGGCTGTGGCAGCGCAGCGGCAGAGGCGTCTGTGGAAGCACAGCAACGGATGCGGCTGTGACAGCGCAGCGGCGGCGGCGGCACAGGGGCAACGGCGGAGGCGGCGCAGCGGCGGTGGCGGCGCAGCGGCGGTGGCGGCGCAACGGTGGTGGCGGCGCAGCGGGGGTGGTGAATCTTTGGAAAAAATATAAAACAGGGGTGGCCTTGTTTTCTTACAACGGCCGGTGGAGGTGGAAGAGGCCGGCGGTGGCAGTGCAGCAGATGTGGTGGCGTTTGTGGTTCTCTTTTTTTTTTGCAGGGTTGCAGAGGATGTTTTTGATCCAGAAAGGGGAAGAACGTGATGACTCTTTCAACAGAGGCGGAGTTAGAGCTTGCTCGCCGGTGTGATAGGGCTGTTCTTGCTGTCGAAGATGTTTAGTCCAAGAAACGGAGAGACTCTGCTTCAACTCTGGAGCCGGCAGTGGTTGTTGATGCAAAACTGGACGTAGATCTTGGGTAAAACAAAAGCTGAGGGGAGATCAAGGACGAGAGCACCAATGTAACAACCAAATAGAAGAGTATGCATAAAATATTGATTAAGAAGGGGGAATAGCCAAGGAGAGGCGGCTGGGGCTGAGATAGAGGAAGAAAGGCCGGAGTTGGGTGGCCGGAGTTGGGAGAGACGAAGGGGGACCGGGTATCGAGAAGACAAACTTTATTAACTTTTTTCCTTAATCCTTATTACAAGTCATTAACCTATTTATAGAGGAGAGAACCTCTAATTACAATGATAAAGCAACTTAATCATGGGACACGTGGCTCTCATGTTGTTACAAGCGCACTGAGGCGCGTTTGGGGGAAGAGCATAAGGAGGAGGCGCGCGCTGGTGCGCGCAAGGAAGAGGCGCGTGCCGGAGCGCACATGGAAGAGGTGTGCGTGGGAGCGCAAGGAAGAGGCGTGCGCGGGAGCGCAAGGAAGAGGCGTGCGCGACAACACGTAAGGAAGAGAAGCGCACGGGAGAGCACAAGGAAGAGACGCGCGTTTGAGCGTGCAAGTAAGAGGCGCGCATAGGAGCGCGCAAGAAAGAGGCGCGCATGAGTGCCTAAGGAAGAGGCGCCCGAGGGAGCACGTAAGGAAGAAAAATGGTGGAGAGAGAAAATCGTAGGGGAGGAGAGAGAAAATCCATAGAAGGATTTTTCGGGCCCAAAAGAGGATGAAAATAAAGGAGAATGGGGGGGCTATTAAAAGATTTCCAGATGGGTGATCCGTTAATTTCCCTTTATAACTACCGGACAGACAAATAGGAACGCTCCATTTAGAGCACGCGAATCACCAATTTTACGCAAATGATGAGAACGTCCCCAGCTAGTTTTGGGCTCACCGGAAAACTAACTGCCCCTCCCGCGAGGCAAGGGGCCGCCAGTGAGGCCGACGGTTGGGGAAGAGGGCCCTAGGACAAGGTCGTGAGGCTTATTTGGCCGCCCTACTAGGGCAGAGCGGAGGCCGCCCCTGGTCGGGGGCAGCGGCGGAGGACAGGTGGCCAACTGGCCGCCTATTTACGGCCACAAGGAGGTTGACCTTATTATGGGGCGTCGGCCACAGACGGGAGGTCAAATGGCCTCCCGTTTGTAGTAACAGGGAGTCCGCCCCTGTTAGGGGCGGCGACCACATACGTGAGGCCAAATGGCTACCCGTCTACAGCAAAGGGAGGCCGCCCCTGTTTAGTTTGTTGGATATAGACGAGCGGCCAAATGATCGCCTGTTTGCAACAACAAAGAGGCCGCCCCTGTTAGGGTGGCGGAAGGGGACGGTGGGCAGATCGGTCACCAGGGCAAGTAGGATGCCGCCCCTGCTGGGGGAGACAGAAGGGGATGTGCGGCCAAATTGGCCTCCCATCCCGGGCGAGCATGAAGTTGTCCCCATTGGGGCGGCGGGCGGCCTGGTTCAGGAGACCAGAGAGAGGCGGAAGGAGGCCCCCTCTTAGACGGTTATGCTGCGGGAAATTCGAATATCTGCACCCCATATATAAGGTAAGGCTAACACCTCTAAGGAGACCCCATCATTTTCCCGGGGATTTTTCTCTAAGTCGTGAACATGATAATTTGTAGTGATCACGGTGGAGGTGATGGTGCGATAAAGGTGCGAAAGGTGATCTATCCACCGAGTGAAGTGCTTGCTTGTGGTAGTGTGTGCTCATGGCTAAATGCATCGGATTTGAAATGTGTATGGGGCGCATCGTGCGCTAGTAGTGGTATGCGTATTTTGTGTAGTGTGCGCGAAGTGCGTACTGCGCGCATGGTGCTCAATGGGTGTAGTGCAATGCGTAGTGTGCTCGGGGCGTACAATGAACATTTGTAGAATATGTGCAGCGTGCGCATCTTACGCTTTGTAAAGACTCGAGTCATTCCTTGCCTTCTAAGTAGCGTGCCATTGCTTGCAGGGGAGGCTGATGCAATGAAGCTCCTTGTCGAATTGTGGAGCGGGTTGGGATGGTACAAGATTCTTGCAAGACTGGAGACAAAGATCCACTTGGTGGTGTAGACGCGTTGTTGCGACGTAGCTGAATCTGATATTGGAGACTTCTTCGATAACGAGAGATAGGGCTCTGCTGTCGATGTTGACGAGGCGTAGCTCTGCCTTTATTATTCTTTTCTACCTTAGATAGTGGTTTTATTCTGTATTTGTGCCGCCGTGATCATTTGGCATGTACTCTTGATTGTTTGTTATCATGCTCCAACTTTGAGCATTTTCTTGTGAAAGTAAAGCATTTGTAGTGTTGGACCCGAAATTTTGTGCTAGCAACTTTATCTTGCTTTTTTGAGGTTGGATGTTAGAGTACAAGACCCAGATAGTTTCACGACCTACTACCAGGGCGAAGGGCGAATGCTTCTAGCGGGGTAGTGAGAGGTCGGGTTCACCAGTCTGGGGGATGTCGCAGGGTGTGTTGGTGAAGGGAAGACCTTTGAACCTGGGTAGCTGCAAGGGGGCAGGCTCTGACGGTGTCGCGACTTACTGCGAAAGAGAAGGGCGGACCTTTGATCGGTGGCAATGGGAGGTCATTGGGAAGTGGTACTAGAGAAACGGTGAAGGGATGACCTTCGAACCGTTGGCGAGCGTGAGGGGTACAAGCCCTAGCAAAGCCGCAACCTACTGTGACGAAGAAGGGCGGATCTTCGACCGGCGGCAGTGAGTGGTCGATAGGATGTGGTCCCAGAGAAACAGTGAAGGGAAGATCTTCGAACCTCTAGCGAGCGCGAGGGGCAGGCCCTGGCAATGCCACGACCTACTGTGATGGAGAAGGGCAGACCTTCGATCAGCGATAGTGGGAGGTTGCTGGGATGTGGTCCCGAAGAAACGGTGAAGGGAAAACCTTCGAACCGCTGGCGAGCGCGAGGGGGGCAGGCCCTGGTGATTTCGTGACCTACTGCGGCAAAGAAGGGAGGACCTTCGATCAGCGACAGTGGGAGGTCGCTGGGGCTGGGAGACCTGAGTAGTGTGGGGGCATGAAGCCCTGCAATGCGAGAGAGGGTGCTCTGCATCGCGGGGCATAAAGCCCTGCATCATTAGAGTGAGTTCTCTACAACGCGAGGGCGTGAAGCCCTACAGTGCTGGAGCGCGGGTGCTTCTTTACGAGTGAACCATTCTTCCTTAAGTCAGAGAGCCTGTTGTTTGGGGTCAGAAACTGGGTCTGTAATGAGAGATTTACTTCAGGAGATTAATACTTTTAAAAAATTTGGAGGTAATTGCAGTAATCAAAGAGCGCATGCACATGACAGTAGTTTGTTAATAAAAAACAATGATACATAAAAAGGTGAGGCTTCAAGCTTTGCGTGTGGTATTGGGGGCGAGCCCCCTTGCTCGGAGTCTTTACTTTACCCATGTTGGGGTGCTACGCTGTTCTCTACTGAGTTATCTTTCTGGGGCGCACACTAGTTTGGGTCCTGGTTTAGAAGAAATCTTCTGAGAAGTCCTTGTTGGATAAGGCGCTTGATCTCCATCTTCAGCATATGACAACCTTATGTACTATGGACGTGTCCTTGATGGAAGTCGCAATATCAGGACTGATCTCCTCTTTTTGGGGTGAGTGACCCGAACCTATGAAGGGCATCGCCATCCTTGATGGCGAACAATACGTTGGTTCGAGTGGTGTTGAGGGGAGTGAAGACTTGCTGGCTGTGATGCCCCCCGGCTTGGTGAAATTTACCGCAAGGTCTACCACCCCTCTTCGACATCTATGATGGGTCGCATCCTCTACTTCTCTTTTGGCGATCTTTGAATTGTTGTTGATGAGAGTTTGCCGCCAACGGCAAGTGGTGATGTCAGGGATGTTGGGTCGAAGCGATCTGGCACACTTCTTATCTGTGCTCCTTAACAGTTGAGTTGCAAACTTCTCCATAAGCGACCCTTTTAAACGAAGGGTCGGGGATTTAAACTCCTGTGCGATAACAAATTTAATGAGTTTTGGATTCTTGAGCCCGAGGGATGGAGCGGGCTGAGCCAGCAGCAACAATGTACTCTCTTGCAGACTTGCTATTCTTACTGGCGGGCACTTCAGTCATGGCATGGTCCAAAGTCAATGGAGGTGGGTTGTCAAGCCCAAAGGCTGGGCAAGGGGTGAATTGGCTCGTCTGCTCTCTTAAAAGCGCGAGTGCTTGAATTTGGTTCTCCTCAAATCGGCACATGCATTCCTTTAATCCAACATAGAGTGCAATCATGGCTCTTTCACGGGAGGTGTGACGTCGTGTGAATGGGAGTAAGTTGGATCGACGTATCCCCCAAGGTCTGATCTTTCAGTTGTGCGAGCGACTCTTCTTGCCATGATCAGTAGACAACAATACCGTTGTGCAAAGGTTACTGTCTTCTAGGTCTTCTAAGAATGGTGGGAACCGTGTTCCTACAAACGACGCCAACCAATTGTGGATCGCTCAAGGCCCCTAGTAGACAGAACTAAATTGAACTATCTTAGCCCGGGAGCGGTTGAGCGTGCAAATAGTCATAGAAAATAGAAAACTGGAATAATAATTTTTTAACGTGGAAAACTCGTCAACTATGTGAAAAACCACGTGATCGGATCTATGTCGACAAAATCTCTGCTATTTGTTGGTTGTTGTACAGAGCTTTCTTGAAGAACTAGAGGATGACAAGACACTTCTCGTTACAATTGTTGAGGGGGGGGGGGGGGGGAAGAGCTCGCAGGGAGACAGGCCACCCCTCACAGAGCTGAGTATTTCTTTGTGAGTTGTCAGGAGCAATGCGCTAGTCATGCTTTTAAGTCCTCTACTGGTGCTCGGAAGCGGGAGCAAATTGTTGCACTCGTTCTGATGTCTTGAGCTTGGAAGCTCGAGTGGCGCGCTCGGCGCACCCAATACTCTGTTGTTTATCTCCTATTGTGCTTAGAGGAGCTTGGAATGGCTGACTTGCTGACGCTTGGTGGGCTTGTTGCTAAGTTGAGGGCGCTGGAAACACTGAGCGCACCGTTCGCCTAAATATAGTTGAGCAGTACTTGGCAGGCTCTGAGGTTGGTCTTGTAAACTGTTGGCAGTGCGAGACGCATCAACTTTGTGAGCTCTAGCAGGCTTGATCAGCTGATACTAAGGAGGCATGCGGTTTGCTTGGTCGCTAACTAATGGCGGATGATGATGCATATTTTGACTTAAGTTATTAATATAAAAATCTAAATAATCTAATATAAATATATTTATATTGTTAATTTTATCCGCTAAATCATATCTTTTTATAATTCTATCCTAACCATGCCTATTTTACTATTTTTCAGGATCCCGGGACAAATTGCATTATCAATTCTAAAAGAACACGCCTTCAGTTATGTCGTGTCAAACTAAATATCGAGTGCAGTAACGCCACCGGTTTTTGAACTATATTCAAGAAGGGAATGAAGTAACAATGGTCCGATGAGGTATTTTCTCCTAAGTATGAAAGAGCCTAGCCACCTTTGACTATATATTCAGCATGCGTTCTTAAAGGAAGCTTCTTGGAAAGAGAGAAAGCTAGCCAACTTTTATCATGATTTTCATGACAAGTGTGAAAAGGAGTAGCCCTCTTTGACTTTTAAACCAACATGTGCTTTTTGATCAAGGGAAGTTTCATCCTCATGCAAAATTCTAACTCTACCCCCTTGGTTTTGGCCTTATAAATAGACATGAAAGAAGGGGGAAAGCATCATCCTTCCTTCTTCATTTGAGCCTTCTAGAGAGCCTTTGGAGTTTGCTTTTATAATATTTTAGCTTAATGTTTTCATGTTTTAATGTTCTTGCAATTTCTGTTATCGTGCTTGTAATCTTTTTGCAAACTCTCCTTGTAATGTCTTTTTGCGAAATCTTTTGTAACTTCTTTTCAATAAGAAATAAAATAGTTTGGTATTCCCTTTCCCTCTTTCTTTTCAATAAGAAATAAAATAGTAACCTCCTCGAAGTAAAAGTATTCAAATAGCCCAGGGAAATACGACCTTGATATTAAACTCTTAATATCAGCCCCAACGACGACTAAATCCTAATATGAAGGAAGTCGTGAAGGCTGAGGTGATCAAACTTCTGGATGCGGGAATCATCTATCACATCTCTGACAGACTAACAGTACTTGGGTTAGCCCAGTACATGTTGTGTCGAAGAAAGGTGGCGTAACGGTGGTCGCGAATGAAAACAATGAATTAATTCCAACTCGTACCATTACGGGTTGGAGGATGTGCATCGACTATCAAAAACTTAATGATGCCACCCAAAAAGACCATTTTTCGTTACCTATTATCGACCAAATCTTAGAACGCCTGTCCGGTCACTCTTTCTACTGTCTTCTCGATGGTCTCTCAGGATACTTCCAAATCCCAATTTCACCTGAGGACTAAGAGAAGACCACATTCACTTATCCTTTTGATACCTTCGCGTATAGAAGGATGTCATTTGGGTTATGCAATGCGTCAGCTACATTTCAAAGATGTATGTAAGCAATTATTGACGAGTTAGTAGAAGAGGTGATGAAAATCTTCATGGATGACTTCTCGGTCTTCGATAGTTCGTTTAAAAATTGTTTAAAAAATCTTGAGCGTGTGCTTGTCCGTTGTGAGGAGACTAATCTAGTCCTCAATTGGGAGAAATGTAACTTTATGGTCCGAGAGGGATTGGTCCTCGACCATAAGATTTCGGGAAAAGGGATAGAGGTGGACTGAGCTAAAATCGAGGTTATTGAAAAACTTCCGCCTCCAACGAACATTAAAGCGATTCGTAGTTTCTTAGGCCACGCGGGGTTTTATCGGCGCTTCATTCAAAAATTTTCCAAAATCACCAAGCTGTTAACCCATCTTCTTGAAAAAGAATCTCCTCTTTGACGACGAATGTTTCGTAGCATTTAATTTAATTAAAGAAAAATTAGTAAAATCTCCGATCCTAGTCGCGCTAGATTGGTCGCTCCCATTTGAGATCATGTGTGACGCAAGTGATATTGCCTTCAACGCTGTTTTAGGCCAACGGGTGAATAAGTTCTTTCACCCGATTTATTATCCGAGCAATACACTCACGTCTGCACAAGCCAACTACACCACCACCGAGAAGTAGCTTCTAGCGATCGTTTTTTGCTTTCGATAAGTTTAGGTCTTACATCACTCTCTCAAAAGTTGTAGTCTTCACGGATCACTCCGCACTTAGGTATTTATTAAGTAAAACTGACGTCAAACCCCTCCTTTTGCGATGGATCCTCCTCTTGCAGGAGTTTGACTTAGAGATCCGGGACAAAAGGGGTGTCGAAAATTTGGCAGCCGACCATTTTTCGCGTTTAGAGAATCCTGCTAGTGAAGCGTTAGTGGAGTCTGATATTAATGATAAATTCCCTGAAGAGCGTATCCTCGCTCTAGAAAATCTAAAGAATTGTTTCGCACCCTGGTTCGCCGATCTGGCTAACTATTTAGTAGCCCGGGTCTTGCCAAAAGAATTCTCGAGTCAGCAAAAGAAGAAAATCTTTTCTGACATAAAGAATTATTTTTGGGAAGACCCCTTTTTATTTCGTGTCTATGCGGACCAGATTGTGCGACGTTGCGTTTCGAGTGAGGAAGGATTACAGATTTTACGGCATTGCCACGAGGGACCAACATGTGGTCATTATCAAGCAAACCGTACCGCGAGAAAGGCGCTGGAGGCGGGCTTTTATTGGCTCACGCTCTTTAAAGATGTTCACACCGTTGTAAGTATTTGCGACAGCTGCTAGCGGTCAGACAATATCTCCCGCCGGGATGAGATGCCTAAAAATCTTTTCTTAGAGTGCGAAATTTTCGATCTTTGAGGTGTTGATTTTGTTGGACCTCTCCTCCCATCTTATCAAAATAAATATATCCTCGTAGCTGTCGACTACGTATTGAGGTGGGAGGAAGCGCAAACTCTTCTCACCAATGATGCACGAGTTGTAGTTAATTTTCTTAAGAAGTTATTTTCTCGATTTGGCACGCCTCGAGCTATCGTAAGTGATAGGGGCACTCACTTTTGTAATAGCCAATTCGCCAAAATATTGGCGAAATATGGTGTCACGCATAAACTCTCCACTGCCTATCACCCCCAGACGAACGGTCAAGTTGAGGTTGTTAATCGTGAGTTGAAACGTATTTTAGAGAAAACTGTTTCTATAAATAAGAAGGATTGGGCGCTAAAGCTCGATGATGCGCTATGAGCCTATCGAACGACATATAAGACAGCCATCGGCTGCACACCGTATAGATTGGTTTATGGCAAGACCTGCCATCTTCCGGTCGAGTAAGAGCACCGTGCATTCTGGGCACTTAAATTTTTGAATTTAGATTCTACCCTAGCTGCCGATCAACGTAAATTTTACCTGAACGAGCTCGACGAGTGGCGCGCGAACGCGTACGAGAGTAATAGGCTTTATAAAGAGCGAACAAAGTTTTATCACGACAAAAATATTAAATTTCCTAAAACTTTTTCGCCGGGCGATCTCGTCCTTCTTTATAACTCTCGTCATCTCCTCTTTCCGGGTAAATTAAAATCGTGATGGTCCGGTCCCTTTATTATTAAAGAGGTTTGGCCATATGAGACGGTTCTCATTTCCCATTCGAAAAAAGGCTCCTTCAAAGTTAACGGACACCGCCTTAAGATTTATCTCCCAGGAGACTCATCTTTAGAGAATAGTGATTCATTCGACCTTCCGTCATAAACATTCGTCGCCGCCATGTGGGTCAAGCTATGCGACCTAAAGCAAAGCGCTTGTGGGAGACACCTCATTGTTATCCTTATTATTATATGTTAACATTTTTTTTGCAGGATTTTTGTTGCGGCTTTCTACACCTTCGCTAGCAGGGAAGCCTTTTTTTCCCTTCTCTCTTTTATTTTTTTCCCTCTTCATATTTAGCTTTAAATATTGGGGACAATGTTTAATTTTAAGTATGAGGGAGTCTTCCTTTATTTTAGTCTTTTCATATTTTAGAAAATCTCAAAAATATTTTCTTTCTTTTTAATTTTTTTTTAAAGCACAAAGCAAAAAAAAAACAATAACAAAAATTTAAAAGCGTAACTTAAAGCCTTGAAAATGGCCGTTTGGGATTTCACCTCATTATACCGCCTAGTACCGCTGCGAACCCTTCACAGGGAAACCCTCGGGAAGTCCAAGAATTCAAAATATATATCTTTACCACTATAAAGGAAATATAAACTCATGAGTTCGAAATTATAATAGTCGTCTGATCATGACTTGATAATTCTCCTGCCGTTCGATCGAGTTCATTCAAATCACACACTCTCTTCACTTTTTACTAGATCTCCTAAACCTACTACTAGGGTATCCTTAACCTATGTAAAATTACAATTTTACCCATATATAACACAAAAAATTAAATAATAATTTCAGCGCATCCCGCAAAGCCCAGCCCGCCAGTTCACACAGTTTCAGCGCATCCCGCAAAGCCCAGCCCGCCAGTTCACACAGTTTAAATGCAGCCCGCAGCCCGCAAGCTAAGAAGCACGCTTGATTTCAAAACATCATCGCGGAATTCTATATTTAAACACAAAAACTTCAAACATGCCGGCAGTGTGTGATTAAAAGAGGGGGGTGAATAGTGTGGGACCCGCCTGTTTTATTATTATAAAACAATATTATTATAATATAATTATAAAAGCAATGTTTTTATATCTATATAATTATTATGAAATGTCAGGCGGGTGCGCACTGTTCACCCGCCTGTTATATTATAATTATACATTTATATAATTATAATGAAATTATATATTTTATATTTATATAATTATAATATAATTATAAAAGCAATGAAATGTTTTTATTTTTTTCGGGCGAAGCCCGCCATCACCGGGCGGGTACTGTGGCGCGTGGCCATCGGGCCGGAGGCCCGTGCCTGTCACTCGTATATATATATATATATATATATATATATATATATATATATATATATATATATATATATATATATATATATATATATATATATATATATAATCAAAAACAAATATTTAGTTGTAATTAGACTAATTATGGTAGAATCAATAGTACCTCTTACTTTATGTTTTATTATTCTCAAATTATTTTACATAAACTTAGCTAATTTTAATTTTTCCTAATCTTTTTTCTTAATTATGTTGTACGAGTAAAATGTTGACCTATGTTGCGTTCTAATTCTGGGTAGCATGTTCATTTGAAAAAAATTTCTAAAACTTGCATTTCTCTATGATTTTCATCTTTTATTTTTTTTACTCTCTTAAAATTATTCATCCTCTATTTTCTTTTGGTTTTTAGAAATTTTTTGTAAAAGTTAACTTTGGATTTGTGTGGTGGATGTGAATTATCCTAGACGCTTATTATTCTTGTACTCATGAAGCTTTCATTAGTCTTTATTTACTATCTAGGACTTACCCTTTTCGAAATTTTTTAAATCTTGTTTTAGATGAATTTTGGGAGCATGAAAATGATTTAGGCAAATTTTTTTTTATTTCATTTGAGCCTTCATGCCAACCTTTTTTCTACGTTTTATTTGTTACCTCCACTTTTTATCTCACCAAAGCCAAATTTTCTAAACGATTTGATCACACTAATTTTTTGAGTTTTATTTAAATTTCACGATTATGATAGGATTATTTTTGTGAGATATTTGGAGAAATTCAAATGAAAGACTATGCTCAAAAAAGAGATTATCTAAACAAAAATATGTTTTGTTTGCCTAATTTCAAAATAAAAAAATTCTGACGGCCTTTTGTTTTAAAAAAAGTGTTATAAAAAAAACGAGAAAAGAAAAAAATTTTGTTTATACCATGTTGTGCTTCATGCTTATCTTTTTTTTTTATAAAACTCATGCTTTGGTTTAGTGTGATTATTAGTCACCGATTTTATCTTTGAATTCCATTCCAAATCATATACCTAGACCAAGATTCAGTCCTACGAAGTCCCTTTGATTCATGCTCATAGGTTTGTTTTTAGTAAAGTAGAGAAAAAAAATAGATTAGCTAAGTTTTGGGTATGAATTTAGACACTTGATTTTAGATTTATATCATTATAATTGTCTCTTAGGGTATAGTAACAACTCAATGTACTACTTCTTTGTTACTTTGCTTTAATTCGTTTAAAGACTTTAGGTCAAAATTTTGGATGATTAATTTTGTTTAGTAAAGTTTTTAAAATGACTTTTCATAATTAAGTAAAAACTTTAATTTATTTTTCATTTTTTCCTACTTAGAATTTCGCAGTATACTCGTGTGTAGCATGATTAATTCTTTTTAATTAGTTAATTTTATGTTAGCTAGTTTTTATTATTTTGCTTGAGGATAAGCAAAACATAAGTATGGGAGAATTTGATGATGCATAATTTGACCTAAGTTATTAATATAAAAATCTAAATAATCTAATATAAATATATTTATATTGTTAATTTTATCCGCTAAATCGTATCTTTTTATAATTCAGGATGCATATTTTACTATTTTTCAGGATCCCGGGACAAATTGCATTATCAATTCTAAGAGAACACGCCTTCAGTTATGTCGTGTCAAACTAAATGTCAAGTGCAGTCATGCCACCGGTTGTTGAACTATATTCAAGAAGG
The DNA here is from genome assembly GCA_039513925.1 of Platanthera zijinensis. NCBI lineage: Eukaryota > Viridiplantae > Streptophyta > Magnoliopsida > Asparagales > Orchidaceae > Platanthera > Platanthera zijinensis. The sequence goes on along the minus strand of CM077098.1, from coordinate 104,389,224 downwards.
GAATGAAGCAACAATGGTCCGATGAGATATTTTCTCCTAAGTATGAAAGAGACTAGCCACCTTTGACTATATATTCAGCATCTGTTCTTAAAGAAAGCTTCTTAGAAAGAGAGAAAGCTAGCCAACTTTTATCATATTTTCCATGACAAATGTGAAAAGGAGTAGCCGTCTTTGACTTTTAAACCAACATGTATTTTTGACCAAGAAAAGCTTCATCCTCATGTCAAATTCTTACTCTACCCCCTTGGTTTTGGCCCTATAAATAGGCATGAAGGAAGGGCGGAAAGCATCATCCTTCCTCCTTCATTTGAGCCTTCTAGAGAGCCTTTGGAGTTTGCTTTTAGAGTATTTTCGCTTAATGTTTTCATGCTTTAATGTTCTTGCACTTTCTTTTATCGTGCTTGTAATCTTCTTGCAAACTCTCCTTGTAATGTCTTTTTGCGAAATCTTTTATAATTTCTTTTCAATAAGAAATAAAATAGTTTGGTATTTTCTTTCCCTCTTTCTCTTTCTTTTAATGCATATTCTTAACATGATTTTAATTTCCTACACTATTATGAGTAACTAAATCCTCATTAGTACTCGATCGCGATGATCTGAGAATGAGTTGATCAGTTATGATGTTTTAGTTTTTTTTTATAACTATAGGCCTTAGATTTACTCTTGGTTTATAATTAGTGGGGCTATATTGTCGATATATAATCTCCACTTAGGTTTTTATTCTTAGTTAGCGGAGAGGCTCGTAGACTGAATCGATCACCCAAGTGTAAAGAGAGTTGCATGCACGTCTCGAGAGAGAATGACGTAAATCTCCCGGATTAGAGTCAAATCAAATAGCGGGGTTCACCACTTAAAGCGAGCTTTAGGCATTCGAATACGGGACGAGAGTTCGCTCGGATCTTCCTAAACTCAGTTGGGCACTTCTCCAAGAGGAGCGTGTTCAAACTTCGGGAACCCCCACGGTTAAGGACCTCTTACTTTATTTAGATCAAGTTTGTTATTTCATTTTGATTTTCTTATTTCGAAGTGATTCAAAATCGAGTACTAATCCCTTTATCATTAGTTTTTACCATTTATTTGCAAGTAAATTAGTTCTCTTTTTAGCTAAGAAAAACCAACCCCAAAAAAATTGTTGATAAGATAATAGTAACCTCTTCAAAGTAGAAGTATTCAAATAGTCCTAGGAAATACGACCTTGATATTAAACCCTTAATATCTTATAATATAAACGATAAGGTACACTTGCCTTTATCGGAAATAGAATCAGAGAATATTATTAACCTCACTTCTACAAATTATCTTCTCTTTCACCCCCTTCTCCGCACACTTAATTTTTATATCAGTGGACGATAGAAGGCAATTGTTGAAGCTCCTGCGATCTTTAGAAAGCTTAATGTACCTCGTAGACAGCTTCGACGGTCAAGACGGTCTTCAGCGGAGTGCAAAGAGGCACGCTTGTGTGGGAGCGTGCACGGATGAGGGGAGCATGAGAGTGAGCAAGGAAGAGGTGCGCGCGGGAGTGCGCAAGGAGGAGGCACGAATAGGAGCTCCCAAGGAGGAGGCACGAATAGGAGCTCCCAAGGAGGAGCGCGGGGGAGCTTGTAAGGAAGAGCCGTGCGTGGGAGCGCTCAAGGAAGAGGCACGCGCGGGAGCGCGCAAGGAAGAGGATCGCACAAGGAAGAGACACACACGGGAGAACGCAAGGAAGAGTCACGTGTGGGAGCGCGCAAGGAAGAGGCACGCGCGTGAACACGCAAGTAAGAGGCGCTCATGGGAGCGCGCAAGGAAGAGGCGCGCGCGTGAGCGCACAAGTAAGATGCGCGCATGGGAGCGCACAAGGAAGAGGTGTGCACGAGAGTGTGCAAGTAAGAGGCGTGTGTGGGAGCGTGCACAGAAAAGGCTCACGCGTGAGCATGCAAGGAAGAGGTGCATGCAGCAGCGCACAAGGAAGAGAAATGGTGGAGAGAGAAAATCATAGGGGGAGGAGAGAGAAAATCCGTCGGAGGTTTTTTGGGACCCAGAAGATGATGAAAATGAAGGAGAATGGATGTCTATTTATAGATTCTAAGAGGGGCGATCCTGTAATTTCCCTCGATAACTACCGAGCGGATGAATAAGAACGTTTTGTTTAGAGCACGCTGATCACCAATTTTACGCAAATGATGAGACCGCCCTCGGGTTGTTTAAGGCTCATGGAAAAACTAAATTCACCTCCTACGAGGGGAGAGCGATCGGGGAAGAGGGCCCTCGACCAAGGTCGGGCGGCTAATTTGGCCGCCCTACTCGAGCGAAGCGGAGGTAGACCCTGATTGGGGGTGGTGGCGGAGGACGGGTGACCAACTGGTCGCTCGCCTGCAGCTACAGGAAGACCGCCCCTATTAGGGGCGGCGGCCCCAGAAGGGAGGCCAAATGGCCTCCCGTTTGCAGCAATGGGGAGGTCTCCCATGTTAGGAGCGACGACTACAGACGGGCAACCAAATGGCCGTTCATTTACAGCAACAGGGAGGCCGCCCCTATTAGGGGTGACGACCACAGACGGGCGTCCAAATGGCCGCCCGTTTGCAGCAACGGGGAGGCAGCCCCTGTTAGGGGCGGCATCCACAGACGGTCGGCCAAATTGCCGCTCGTTTTTAGCAATGGGGAGGCTGCCCCTATTAGGGGCGGTAGAAGGGGACGAGAGACCAGATCGACTGCCGTCCAGGGAAAGCGGGGGGTCTCCCCAGTTGGGGGGTGATGGAAGGGGATGGGTTTCCAGATTGGTCGCCCATCCCGGGCGAGCAAAAGGCCACCCCCATTGGGGTCACGGGCGACTTGGTTCAGGCGGTCGGAGCGAGGCGGAGGGCGGCCTGCTGCTGGGTGGTTTTGCTGCGGGAGATTCAGATATCCTCGCCCAATGTATGGGGTGCGACTAACACCTCTAAGGAGACCCTATCAGAGATATTTTGATATAGTGCACATAAATATGGGGAGCACATATGTAGGGGGGCGTACTACAAAAGGAAATAACAAGTTCACACTTACATGACTATCTTGGTAGATAAACCTGTTCTTGCTACATGTAACATGATTATCTGAGTTTACACTATACCTTGGTCTATCTTTATTTATCTCATGTACCAGATTAGCTATTATCAATTGGGGAAGTTTGTTGGAACATGTGTTGTGCATCTCTCAGGCTTAATAATAACAAACCCTGAGTTATATTTGATCATACTTGTATTGGGTATAATATGCAGATTTACAGGTGTGAAGTCGTACAAAAACGACAATCTCTATGAGTTTTCGTCGGCGCTAGAGATAGCGTCGGGCGCTAAAGTATCGGTGTGAAGGCAACATCGACTTTTGATTGCCCGTGTTGACTAAAAAGGGTGCATCGCCGAGACAACGCATATCGACTGGACGTGTCAACTACCGCAGGCGCTAGTGTTAACTTCGGGCGCTAGCTTTTTAACCGATCTTGTGAATTATTGACTTGATAGAAGACATCGTCGAGACAGTGCATGTCAACTGGACAAAATGGACTACCACCGAGTGATAGACATACCGTCGAGCGCTGGCTATGTCAATCGGAAAGGAAGAGTCAACTACAAAGCTAGAGTCGATTAGAAGAGAACATTGACGAGACAACATATGTCGATTAGATATGTGAACTACCGTTCGTGCTAGTCCTAATGTTGAGCGCTCTCCATGCCAACTATAAGGAAGGATCAACTGGATAGCTTGAGTCGACTGGAAGAAGAATCGACAAGACCGGGCTTATCAATTACCATTGTGCGCTACTGCTAACGTGTTGCCTTACTGCTAACGTGTCGCGCTACCTGGAAGTCCATGTCAGTGATTCGTGTGCTCAACGAGGGAAAGTGGTGGTGACCATAGAAGGAAATATTACTACCACTCCGCAGTAGAACCTACCTCTCTGCATTAACATGGGTTTGAAAGGAAAGATCCACCACCTTCCTTATCTGCTGAAGACTAGTTGTTCATGTGCCTAATCAAGAATGCCTATCGCACCACACTAGCACTAATGCTCCGCACTAACTGATGTTCACAAGGAAAGCACATGTATTTCTTGCTCGGAGCAAGACAGCTAGCAAAAAACACGTATATGAAACCTACCGCCGCACGGCAACCCTACAGCTGGTTGTAGCTTACTTCAATTCCACATAAAAGCATTTTTTTTCTCCTGGATCAAACACGCACGCGCACGCAAAGAGTTTCTCAGTCGTTTTAGGAGCAGAGAGCCACCGACTCGAGAGAAGGTAAGAAGGAACGTGCACCCACTTGTTCGTGAATAAAGATCTCCGCATAGCGTATTCGAGAACGTAAATCTGAAGCTGATCATGTGTCATAGGAACGAGAATCACAAGCACCGATCGTTAGCCGTCTCTGGAGAACAATCATTTGAGTGAGCATTTATTTTATTTTAGATCTACTTTTTACATCTTCTCTTTTATTTTTATCTTTTGATATCTTGTGTGTTGAGGAAAATCGCCCAGGGAGGCCGTCAGAATTCGAGGAGAATTCTGTGAGAAAGCTTATGAGGAGGACGTCTAGATTGGGGAGATCTAACATGCTCGAAGACCTTCGAGGAGAAGGGAGAGAGACGGCTCGAAGACCTTTTAGGAGAAGGGAGAGACCCAACCGCTCCTCAGGAAAAGGGTGTACAAAAACCACAAGAGTGTTGTATTCATCGCCTCCAATTTTCGGCGTCATAGAAATTGAACTTTTGTAATTGTAAACATTCTAGTAAATTCAAGTTTTCATATTTTGATTTATAATACATCTGTCTATTGTTGTGGTTCTGAAGTATCAATTGTGCGTACACTGGAGTGATCATCTATCACACAAGAACACGGATTCTGTAGATACCTCTGGCTGTAATCCTACCGCCTCGTGCTAGCGTCCAGAAAGCGTATTCCTGCTGCCACAAGTTTTAAAAAGCCGCATAACTATTGCAAACCCTATTCACGTCCCTCCCCCCTCCATGATTGGTCACCAAATCCAACAATTTGTTAGATTATGATAATCACTACCTCGGTCAGTTTGGACTTTGTATCTATAAGACATCAAACATTAATAAATTTTTATCATGAACTTTGAAAAAGTTTGAATGCACGAATGATAGTACTTTTTTTTAAACCTACTTCAAAATTCAGAATAACAACAGCAAATACTAATTTTTATTATCATCTAAATATTATATTCTTATACGATTAACACCAAAAAAAAATCAAATTTGATGTGCAAAGATTTATACATAAATTTTTTATTATCATTTACTTACAATTTGCTATATGACTTTATGTAACCGAATCAAATCGAACCGAATTTTTTTCAGAAACAGTTCTCGGTCTCAGAGTACCAGTTCCAAGGAATTATAGTAGAACTTACATGAACGGATTATTTGTTACGAGTAGAACCAACCCAAACCGATCAAAATTGCACCCCTAAAATGCATGTAACATATGCTATAACCTCTTTCATAAGATTCCTCTATGCACTTAAAAGTTATGATCTCTTCTTCATGGGAGTCCTCTAAGCATCTTTTCACTTGGGTTGCATTCTCCTGTTTTTTTCCAACATGAGAATGCTCCAAGTAACTGTATTGTCCTATTTTTTCCAACTTGAGAATGCTCCAAGTAACTTAGTAACTCGACACGTGCACTATTAACCCGCTCCTGCATTTATAGCAGGAGACTTTTACTATTGGAGCTGCACCATATGCTCGTAACCGCTGCATTGAAATGTTAATCATCGCATGTCTCATGAGGCTATATTTTCGCACGAACAGAACGTCACCCGCAATATGGATATGAAACCAACTCCAATGACCATCAGTATCATTGAACTGGAAACATGAGAGACAGGTTATATGAAAAATCAAAGGGGGCGAGAATGGAGGCAAAAAAATTGAATGAAATTCCAATTGCAAATACTGGATGCATATTATGCAGCACTACCACAAATGCTAGCCCTTGCATTTTAGCTCTTTGTTCTAAAAATAGTTTAAACAGAAGTTCAGCCCAAGAGCACCAAATATAAATCTCAAACTCCCCCACATTGCAGGAGCCGGGTCACATTTAAAACATGCATAAAACCCTTCGGAAATTCGCTACGGCGCGAACCCGAAGCTTCCACGGTATAAAGTTTGCCATTCCCGCGCATTCAAATGAAGCAGTTTTCACGCAAAATATACCAACACCTCTCAAACCACACGGGTTTGGTCACATATAGGGCGGCGGAGGCATCCATGGCGGCAATGGGTGATAACCGCTATCCGAATGATTCTGAGCAATTAAATCGCCAGAGGTGGCTCCTCTCTGAAGAAAGCTTCCAAACTGAGGGGCGTGATTAGGGTTGAAGGGGCCCCACCACTGGGACTCACCCTCCACTGGGATCCACGGAAGAGGTGTGAAGCTTTCTCTGCCCCAACCAAAGTAGCGCCGATCTGAATCTTGGTGGCTCCGGCCTGTGGAGCCTGAAACAGAAAACCCGTACAATGTGCCTATGTCGGCGGACGATGTGGTCGATATGAGAGCCACGCCCCTCGGCCTTGACCTTCTGATAGGAGCAAAGTTGGAAGCCCGGGTAGATGATGAAGAGACTGATTGGCCATGACCTCTGGTGTGGGACCTGACCTCCCGCATGATAGGCGGGACCATCGACGAAGCCAATAGATTGCTCCCACTTCGTGCTGCAACGGAACTGCAAAAAGAATCGGGCAACATGGCATCAGATGATCTCAGGGAGAGAATGCATTAATAAACTATTCAATATTTCGGCAATCCGCAAATAACAATTAGCGAATGAAAAGTGCATTCTTTTTTAGACTCACTTGGGGTCTGCGCAGCGTTATTGCTCCGCTGCCTTCATAAAATATGTTTGGCAAGACAACAATTATGACTTACATTAAGTAAAAACACTAATATTGAACATAAACATGGATGAAGTTCCTTAGGTGAGGTCGTGCGCTCAAGAACAACGGCACATAACCACCGCGTTCACGTCCGCCACTGCCATGCCAAACGGACCCTTAGATGTTAGTCAAATCTAGTGACATCACTTTCTAGTAAAGCCTTTCTTACTCCAGTTAAGATCTTAAATACATGAAAATTGAACCAAACACAACATTATATACACTGAGTATAATAACACGGGCATCTAAATAACAATAAATCAAACCAAATCTTCTAAGACGATCAATACAAATATACTGGCATATTACGTTTACTCCGGACTTACAGCAGACCATTCAAATCAGTCCTTTGTATCAAATATAAGATCAAGAATTATTATTTGGACAAATATCCCACTGGCTTCTCTAGAGACATGATTTGCATGTAAAAACTTAGCAAAAGGCAACATATTTATGCTTTCAACAGTTAAATTGAAACTACATAGGTTGGTGGGTCCTTTGTCCATATATACTCAGAGAGGCTTTCTCCCTTTTTGGGGTTTAGGGATTAAGGTATAGGATTAAGGGTTTTAGAATTTTGGGTATAGGGATTTTAGGGTGTAAGTTTTATGGTATGTAAGGTTTTGGGGATTAAGGTTCAGTGTAATGAAGTAGTCCCACGGTAAGGAATATTTATACATAGTCCAATAAGAAGTGCATTTTGGGATTTGGGTTGTGATGCAACCAGAAATGCATCCTTATGCTATTTTTATGTCACACATCTTTATATGTTATTTTGTAGCGTTTGTCTTCGTGCATGTATTTTTTTATAATCACACATGTATCTCATTCCAGCTGATGGACGATCCGCCTCGCCTCACCGCCGCCGCCAATGCCCCCATGGACTCCGTCGACGTCTTCTCCAACGAATACTGACGCCGAATGAGAAACACAGGTGTCGGCTGGGAATTATGAAAAGCAAAGATTTCTCTGTTCTTTCGTTTTTTTTTCCCCATAGATAACCTAGGGGACTTGAGAACTCTTTTTGGGAATTCTAAGAGTTAATAAGAATTAAATGGATTTGGAAAATCAAGAGTCCAAGGAGACTAATGTAGCCTCTTAGGTGTCTTCACATATTATATAATTCTGAAGATATTAAGTACTTTAAAAATAAAAATTTAATTTCACAGTTAATATTTTTTTATTTAATCTCTTTGCACAAATAAATTATCGTTAGTCCTAATTTAAAGGATCATTTCATTCATAGTCTTAATAAAGTACATAATTTTAACTTTAATCTCTTCGTTTGCACAAATAAATTATCATTAATCCTAATTTAAAGGATCATTTCATTCATAGTCTTATTAGACGATCACCCCAATAAATCCTATGAATATAGTCGAGTGCAATACAACAAAAAATACATGGGTAAGACCAACATACAAGAGTAAAAAAAATATGTGCGTGATTATAAAAAAAAATACGTGCGCGAAGACAGGCACTACAAAATAACATATAAAGATGTGTGACGTCAAAATAACATAAGGACACATCCCAAGTTGCATCAGGTTGGAAGGCCAGACTATATGGAGATTTTAACTTATAGCTCAGCACATGTCAAACTTGTCATAGGATTCATAGTTGTTTTTCATTGCTTTATGACCTACCATCCCGTCTTAACTTCTGCCCGAATAGCAATCGAAATGTGGAACCCGTGGGAACTAGCAAGGACCACACTTAGCAGTTGTTCATGCTCATGGTACACATATCATAGGTTTCAATACATGCATGTTTGTAACATACATGATCCTATTGTTGATTGAGAACTGAAATTAGCTCTCACCCACTTCTTTGGTTGCGGAAAATTGAGGGAGAAAACATTTTGTTCTTCCTTATTTGTTTGATAGAAAATTAAGTTGTTGTTATTATCATTATTATTTAGGGTTAATTATAGAGACATCCCCTAGGATTTTCATTCTTGATAAAGACGAAGATTTGTTGATATGAATGGGAACAAACACATGCCATGTCAAACACAGTAGGTCGGTTTCTTCTAAGAGCCTCTTTCCAAATATGAGAAGACTACAAGACTCTGACATGCCTAAGATTCACAACTCACTCTAACCTACACCCCTAATATTACAAAAATGGCATTAAAACATTAACAAAATAAAAGAAAATTCATGTGCCCGTGTCATGTCCATTGGCACGGAAACTAAGAAGATGATGCATGGTAATTAATCACTAAAAACAATATTTTAACAGGCTAAAGGTGAGAACATAAGAAGCTTTAAAAAAGCATATTAGGCAAAGTGAAAAATTACCCATGTGGTAGGGGATGTGCATGCACAAAGAATCCCAGCCTCTGCAGATTACTCATGTCATTCCTCGATAATCTTAAACCATAAGGAGCTGCAACATGATCAGAATTTCCAACCAAAGGTATGGAAAGTGCAGGTGGCAGCTGTGGCCAGCTGGAGTTTTGGGCCTCCGTTGACGAGTAACTGTGTGAATTGAGCATTTCAGATGATGGCTGCACGCCCAAGTTTGCGGGATGCCGATGGAATGGAGCGGCCTCGGGAATGGAGATGGAAGCACTTGAATGTGCTACATGCATGTCCTGATGCAGAGCCAGGTAAGGGCAGGCATGTATGCTGGTAGAAGCACTCGAGAGATCTCCTAATGTGCTGCTGCCAGATGGATCGTGATCTTTGATGGAGTAGAGGAGAAGCAAATGAGAAAAATAACAAATGATTATTAAACAGAAAATTGCAATGATCAGCTTGGCTATAATCGCAGTATTAAAAAAGAAAATACTTACAAGAATTTGGCTGGGCTTCTCCATCCCTGCACCAAAAAAAGTGAACCCAATCAGTAAATATGATCATAAACTACCAAGACTATGTTACGTACGATTAAGGGTTTACTCAACTGGTCCATAAGCTCGAACTTATGGAAAGGATGCAACTATTTCCACTGAAATAAATGATGGTGCAAAGTCCCACACTACGCGTCGGGTGGACATGAGGTGATGCGCTATAAGTGATACGGGTTGGGAGGTTAATCCCATTCGAGTCAAATGGTGGTGATGAACCCAACAATTCCCCTAAATGCCACATAGGCACCACACAGGTAACTAGAACCCACACAGGTTACAAGAACCCGCACAAGTGAACATTGAATTACGGGGCATTATACCATTAAATCCTACCCCAAGTATTGAAGCTCTTCTTGAACCATAATTTTGCTCTGACATCAAACACTTGCCCAACTGATCTATAAACTTGAACTTATGGAAAGAGCACAATTTTTCCCCTTAAAAATGACAGTGCAAAGCCTTGCACTAAGCGTCGGGGGTGGACATGAGATTCTGCGTCATAAGTATCGTGAGTTGGGCGGTTAATCTCACTCGAGTCAAAGGGTAGTGATGGAGCAAAGAGATAATTAGATAAAAAGGGCAGCCCTGTGCACAAAGCATCCCGCGCAGCGAAGGTACGGGGAAGGGTCCCACCACAAACGTGAAATGCAAATATAAAATATACTATATATATATATATATATATTAGTTGAACGGGTGTTGGATACCCATGCACAATATACCACTAGTAGAGCCAGTACTATGAGATCCGTAATGCAGCTTTCTCCCCTGTAATATTTTATTTTTCTCTCCCCTTTTATATATATTTTTTCTAATTTACTTTAGGTTATTTTATTTATTTTTCACTCTTTTATAATTTTATATTGTTTATATATTTATATTATATTTTGTTAAGTTTATTTTATCTTATTTTACCTTTTTTATCTTACATCTTTCAGGTTATGATTACAATGTAATTAAAAAGTAAAATGTATTGAACTGCCATGATTAATATAATGGTGTTATAGAAGCTTTCTTATTATATAGTGCGCATGTATGCTAAAGTGACCTAAACAAGCAAGCAGCTAGTGGCTGAGCATCTAAATCGGAGCAGCCCAAGATGTGTTTGATCTACTTTTCATGGTATCAGAGCAATCGACATTTGTCTCACCTACGCCGAGTTTGTACGGTAGTCCACTACTTATGTTCCTTCGACAAACTCTTTGTACGGACGGATTATGTGGTGGCGATGAACCATCTGTTGTGACAATCTCCATGGTAGAGCTCCCCTGATTCAGTCATCTACCCCACTTCCGTCTCCTGCAGTCACGATGCAGGTTATGTTGCCGGCTTACAAATTCGTGAAGCAGGCCATGTTGCCTAGTCCTGCCGCTTAGATCACTGTGGCGATTCTTCCTACTAGCGATGCATTAAATGCTATGTTTTGAAATTGCAAACATGCTTTTTCCCCAAAGGTTGTGCATCTAATGCTGTCCCTTGAATAAAAGGCCTATTTTTTCAAAGTTCTTTAATTGGTTCAAAGAAAAAATTACTGAATTTGTGATGCACTCGTAGTTACGTTCTAATTGTAATAAAATAAAAACTAAGGCTGCAACATTAATTTCAACTGTGCGGTTAAAGAGTGACTACAAAGACTTTTAAGAAAGAAAAAACTAATTCAACGCACAACATACACCCACAAATGAACATAATGAAAGTCAATAAACACTAACGTAACAACTCACATTTGTTGGAATGAAACAACTACGTGGACAATAAATACAACCTATTTCTCTAAAGAAAATTGTAGATTAAATTTAATCTAAGTTATGCAGAGGCGAACAAAAGTTTATGGAAAGATCTCATCAGGTATGGAAATAATAAGGTAAGGGGGTCAATGAAGATCCAGGGGAAGGTAAGAGAAGTGTTGCAAAGGAAGCAGCCGCCGCTCGCAACGAGGATGGCATGTCGAGAAAAAGATGAAGAGAGACTTACAAGATGTTGAAGAAAAAAAGTAGAAAAGGAGGCGAAGGACTCACGGTCCTTTGAAAGGAGCTGGCCAATGTAATCTCCAGTAAGATTTTTCTAATGGAACAGTTTATAGAATTATTGTAGTCAAATTTAGCTTGTAGAGGTATTAATCCCACTGAGTCATTTTTCCTCTACAAGTCTGTTATGGGCCTACCTTGGAGGTGATCGCGAGCATGAGCGGCGAGTTATCGGAGATACTGTGGAGCCGTGACCGCGGCTGCCTAAGTGGGGTTGCTCGTCGGAGGAGAGAGCCACCAAGATCTTACAAGAAAGAAGGGGAGTTAGAACCATGTCATTTGCTTGCCTTCAACAACATACAGAAAGCCTTTATATAGGCTACAACATAATCATGACTCTAACACTCACCTAACACTCCCCTAACATGACACAAAGACACTAATAATAATGATAATAAGGAGCTCGGTGCTCGAGACTCACAACAAATCATAACACGTCACATCATTACTCATAACAAACAACCCATAACATGTCACATCGTAACTCATAACACATAACATCTCACCCTTCCCCCCAAAAAAGCTTGTCCTCAAGCTTTATCTGATGCCCTCGTCGTCAGAATCCTCGACGTGCAGGTAGAAAAGCCGGTTGCATTTGTGGCCGCGAGTGTACTACTCATCGCAATTGAAACATAATCCATGAGCGCGTCGGTGCAACATCTCAGCTTGAGATAATCGGCGGACTGGTGGGGCTGGGGGACCCTTGATACGGTCCTGTTGAATAATGTTGGCGGCAGGTGGATAGTCTTCTTGGGCCAGCTGGAGGCGACGATCGCAGAGCCGGGCTAGACTCATAGCAGTCACTAAATCCGGAGGGGCCTCAAACTCAACATCCAGTCGCAATCGCTCGCGAAGTCCAGCAGTGAAAATATTGACTTGCATATCCAGGGCAAGAGGGACATGCGCTAAGAGAAGCTGAAATTGTTCCAGGTACTCGTCCACGGTACTCGTTTGTCGTAGAGATGTGAGTGCGTCGAGGGAGCTACTGCAGATAGGAGGTCTGAAACGCAAGTTGCAAAGCCGCTTGAAGTCGTCCCAAATTAGATTCGGCCAATCGGTGAGAAGTCGAGAATCCCATAAGACAGCGGAGTCAAGCATATGGAAAGATGCTAAATGGATCCGATCAGCTGCAGGAGTTTGCTGGTGGCTGAAAAATTGCTCACACTTGGTGAGACAGCTCAAGGGATCACTTTTCCCATCATAGGTTGGAAATTCCAATCTGGTATAGCGTGGTACAATCGCAACGTCGGGGTGCGCGGGGACGTGCAGAGGCGGCCTGTGGGCGGTCAGGGGCGGCGGGGCATTGCGGAGAAGTGGATGTGCCTGACTGCTGCTTGCATGATCGTGTGTCGGGGAGATCGACAGATCATCGATGCGCTTGGAGAGCGCAGTAATGGCCTCTTGATGACGGTTCGCGAGAGCAGTGTGCGCAGCTTGTTGCGTCATGACGGCCTGGAGCATGGTCATAATCTGACTTAGTTGGTCTGAGGAGTCACCCATAGTGCGGAATGAGGAGCGAGAAGAGGAGCGGGTGACCAGGCGATTGGATTGCGCCGAGTTAGAGGGTTGTGAGTGACCATGAGAGCCGCGGTGGCGCCCAATATTGGCACCAAAAGAGAAAGGGCCTGCTGGAAATTAGAAGTATGACTTGGGGAAGGACTGGCCCGGAGGTTGAAATTAAAATTAGGGGTGCTAGTTTGGAGAGGGGGTGGGGTTAAAATAGATAGAAAGTTGGGATTGAACAAAGTGGGCTGGCAGCAGGGTTAAATAATTTTGAAACATGTCCCGAGAACAGCGTGCATTAAAATCAATAAGGAATTAGAAACAACAGGTAATTAAATATGTAAAAGTTGGAATATGGAATGGTTGTGGGCTCCACTGAGTAAAAGAAATTAAATAGTTGTGCTAGCCTGCTAGGTTTGTGCGGGGGTGGGCTCGATGAAAAGCAGGAGTGCGGAAGGCTCGAGGAAAGCAAGAAGATGTGAGTGGCTTGAGGGAAGCAGGGAGATGCAGCTCCGGGACGACGATGGACGAGCAACGATCGTCGGCGGCTTCGACGAGGGAAGGATTCCAGCCGGTCGTCGATCCAGCGGAACGCCTGCTGCGATTTGGGCGAAGATGTAGGCGGTTCGGCGAGGCTTCGACAAAAGCGGGTCGGGAGCCAGGTTGAGTCTCGTCGGCGATATGCTTGGACGAAGGCAGAAGGAGCTTCTCGACAAAACAGGGAGGTGCGGGGTGGACAACAACGGTCCCGATAGAAGAGGGTAGCTGGCTGGAGTGAAACAGAAGAAGAGGATGGCGTGCAGAGACTGGAATGTGGTTTTCGACGGCGGCGGCGGGCGATGTTGGCATTTGTCGGCGGAAGAGGACTGAGGAAGCTCTGATACCAAGTTGTTATGGGCCTATTTCGGAGGTGATCGCGAGGATGAGCGGCGAGTTATCAGAGATACTGTGGAGCCGTGATCGCGTCTGCCTAAGCGGGGTTGCTCGTCGGAGGAGAGAGCCACCAAGATCTCACAAGAAAGATGGGGGAGTTAGAACCTTGTCATTTGCTTTCCTTCAACAACACACCCAGAGCCTTTATATAGGCTACAACATAATCATGACTCTAACACTTATCGAACACTCCCCTAACATAACATAAAGACACTAATAATAATGATAATAAGGAGCTCGGTGCCCGAGATTCACAACAACTCATAACACGTCACATCATAACTCATAACACATAACAAACAACCCATAACACGTCACATCATAACTCATAACACATAACAAAGTCGTCTAGGTTACTTATGATTTTATGGAGCACTTCAGTCATCTGATTTGTCTGGGGATGATATGCACTAGTGAACTGAAGTGTGGTTCCTAATTATGAGCATACATAATATTATTATCATGCTAGAAATTTTTGCAGATTTATTTTCATATATTGATAGTTAATTGATATCGTCGAACACAAATGAAGTAAATTAATAAGTAGCGGAATATAATATATCGAGGCAAGCTCAATATTTGATCTCTTGAGGAACGATCCCTCTAAGAATTTCTCATAAGAGGGTCTAACAAGCCTATTGATCCAAGATGAAATAAGATTCCCTCCACACCCTTCATAGGTGGGAGTGGACATACATGAAATTACGAAAATGTCACAATGGCTACATAGACAATATAACATATGCTTGAATATGGTGACACCGCTTCGTGAAACGGTCGTAGGCCAATAGTATTCATATCGATACTTCCCACCCAAAAATCGACCTTGTCCTTAACGTCGACGCCCGAAGGTGTCATCCACGAGCATCAGAGGATCCAAGTCAGTGAAGTTGGGAGCATCGTCTTCAGCACCGATCAACAAGTGCAAGTCCTTGAGAGCGCGTTTGTGTGTTACGAGTATGACTACTAGCAACGAAAATAGAGCCCCTCCGTCAAAGCTCGAGGTACTCCTGGCATGAAAAGCGCTGGGTGGTTGGGGTACCACTGGCGGCGGAATTGGCAGAGAAGGTGGCATGTCGATTAACAGAGGCCCGGGTAGAAGTGGGGGATCCGTTCGATGGGGTGGTGTTTGAGGCTTTGGCAGTGGCAACATTGGTGGGGTGGCATGTGGGCTACATAAAGTTTCTCATCGAAGCAATGAGCTTGCTCCATATCACGAGAGAGAATAGATGGATTGTGTACATGAAGGCACGGGTAAAGGTGGGGTTGCAGACCTACTAGGAAGTACCAAGATAATGGTCCGAGGGGAGCCTGATGACATGCATGATGATCTTGATGAACTCCACGATGTACGTTGCCACGATATCGGATGACGAATAAAGTTGAGGCACTCTATGCATTGCTCGCTTGCCATGCTATAGTGGTGAAGTTCCTCCTTCAATGTGGGTCAAGAGAGATCATGGACATTTTGTCGCATTCAACGCACCCAGTGGAGTGCAGTGCCATCAATACAGATAGTATCCACTGAGGCCTTCCAGTTGTGAGGCTGGACTAGAGACTAAAAAAATTGGCATGGCCAATCTAATAGAGGGGGTCGATAACATGGAACACCATAATCTCAATGCATAGAGGTGGACAGGATGAATGTCCTCGGCGGGGTGTAGGAACCCCATGCAGTCAATGAGGGATCGTTAGATGTGGCGGTGGAAAAGAGGGCGGATGTATCAGTTGATGGTTGATGACAGTGATTGCAAGCCCGTAAAGGAGAAGAGTGAGTTCTTCTAACCGAGCCTCAAGCCGATCCAAATGATGGGAATTGATGGAGGACGAAGCGAGGTGCCCTCATCGGTGCGTATGACCATTAAACGCATTGTGGGCATGAATCAGACCGCTCAAAGGATGGGTGGGATGACGCGACAAAGAGTAGGTGTGGGAGTAAAAGGAGGCGACCGCGGATGCCGGTGGGGATGGACTACGACTTTTTATTATGGCCCCCACCATCCGTCTTCGAATATGTTGTGCATATTTCATTACGAGTAATTATGTATGTTTTTTCAAATTGCATGAGTTGAGTCTTATTGAGTCTGGTCCTTGTTACAAGTAATTACAGTCGTAATGTTTTAGTATTCTGCGCATCTCTTTTATTTTGGGGTTATTTATACACGTGTCACTTGTGGTGTTATAAATAAACCCCATAGGTATGTATGAGCATATAATGAATTAATCAAGTTCTCCTTTTCTCTAAATTCCTCTCCTTCTCAAGTTCTCTCCTCTACCCATTTCTAGTATTAGGGTTGAGCAAGACTTTCCTTCTTACTCTCACCATGCATTCTCCGCGGGTTGAGCTGGCTCCTCTTGTATCTCCACGACCACTGTCACCTCCGGCAATGTCAGAGGAGATTGCAGTGACTAATGTTGAAAAAGAGGCACAATGTTGTGTAAGGCCACATGAGGCGAGACGTATGGACTGGATTGACGCGTGTGAGCATTGCACCGCAAAAGCGCGCAAGTTTCCTATGCGGTTGTCCTCGTCGAAGGACGGGAGTGTCATGGCCTGTAACAATCGAACGCGTATTTTAAAAGTAACGAAATTAAAATTTCCTTGATGATAAAAAACCAAAATGAAATTAAGTGTCGTGAATTTTTAGTAATTTTACATTGTTCATAGAAGATGTGAGAAGCTCGACTAAGATAGTTTGAACACGTGCAAATGAGACCATAAAGACTTGGAATGAAACTATAAGGAAAGACACGATGTACTTAGGCATTAGTGAGATTATGACACAAGATCGGGCACAATGGCGAAAAGGATCCATATAGCCGACCCCACTATAGTGGGATAAAGGCTTGAGTGTTGTTTTCATTGTTCATATTTGCATATTTGTTTTCGACGATTATTTAAGCGATGGGCTTTCGTGGTGGATTATTTGTCGATGCTTAATTTTTTGACGAAATATTTCGACGGATTTGGTTGCCGATGTTTATTTATACTTTACCGGCGCGATATGTTTAAGGCTTTAATACATTTTGGTGACCTTTGATTTCCAATGTAATGACTTGGCTTTGATTATGAAATGTATGTGGCAAACTCCCTTAATAAAAGAGTTGGATGAGCTTAAGGCTATATTTGGTTCGGTGGTGGCGGGTGCATCTGCTGGGTCGAAACGCCACTTTGGAATCAGAGGGGGAGAGGTGGGGGTCAAAACGGAGCGGATCGTGGCCGTTTTCTCCTTACTGCGGGTGCAAACGGAGCAAACGCCGCCGCCGGCTATTTGTTTACCCGCCGTTCGGCGGCGTTAGCTCCAAACGGAGGCGGCGAAACGCCGAACCAAACGAAGCCTAAGTTTCCTCTCCAACTTCACCCAGGTGATGTTCCACCATGCACCGTGAGAGACCAACCGAGTTGCTTGCTCCATTTTGCTGGGACGCTTCTAATTGTTCGAATTTGGAATTTTTTCAACTTGTCAAGAATGAGCTTAAGTTGGGAGGTAGGATTAAATTATCACAATCACTGATTTGGTTAAGTCGGATAAGAAGGTCGGTTCAGGCTCCCAATAAATCGAGAAACAACGCAGTTCTTTCTCATTTAGCAACATGACCCTCTCTCCTCTGCTAGCTCACGGAGAGTTGGTTGATAGATGATTCTCTTCATCTCCCACTTTCTTTCCCACTAAACGGAATTCTGAGTCGATTATCTGTTGGTTTCTTGTGCAAATGTGTGCCGACGACGGCAGAACCTGTTTCTGCGTCGAGGGAGTGTTGTAGCATCGGTTTTGTGCCCCGGTTTTGTGCACTAACTTCTTTTACTTGTTGTAAGCACTCTTTATTTCTCTTTCCCTCTTCTTTTCTATTTCTGGATGTTGAAATTCCTTATACATGAAGCTAGGGTTTTGTAAGGAGTAATTGCTTTTAGGTTTGTAGGAAAATATGATAAATGGTGAGAAAAACAATATAATTTTTGTATTAATTTCTCTGATGCATCTACATACATGTATTTGTACATTAATATAGGAAGAGAGAAATGAGAAGCAATCTCGATCTAAGATGTGAGACTAAATCTTGAGGAAGAAGACCCAAGATGGGTCTTGTATTGAGCATTTATATATCTTTCTTCCAACACACCCCACAAGCTGGAGCATACAAATCGTAAACACTCAGCTTGGACAAGAATTGATAATATAATGGGCATCGTAAGGCCTTGATGAGAATATCAACAACTTGATCAGCAGCATGAACATGTTTCAATTCTAGCTTGTGGTTGACATCCATAGGAGTATCAGCAGACTTGCATCAAGAATAACCAGCGTCATGAAGAAGATCAAGACAGTACTTTCGTTGAAATAGGACGAGCCCATCAGGGCATCTTGCTACCTCAAGACCAAGGAAGTACCGAAAATTTCCCAGATCTTTAGTTTGAAAGACTGAGTTCAAGTGTTGCTTGATCATTTGTATTCCTTTGGAATCATCTCCAGTAATTAGAATATCACCAACATAAACTAAGAGAATTACAATGCATGTTGATCAATGTCGAGTAAAGAGAGAGAAGTCTGTCGAGCTCCGAGCGAACCCAACATCACAGACAACCTTACTAAACTTGTCAACTATGCACGAGGAGATTGTTTGAAACCATAAATAGATTTCTTGAGGTGACAAACAAGAGACTCCCTCGTGGTCTCAAACCTGAGAGGCTGGTGCATGTAAACTGTTTTTTGAAGGTCGCTATTGAGAAAGACGTTCTTGATATCTAATTGATGTAAAGTCCACTAGTGATGAACGACAAGGAGATCAGGACACGAACGGTGTTCAGCTTAGCAAAATGAGAGAAGGTCTAATCATAATCGAGGTCATGTTGTTGAGTAAACACGTGGGCCACAAGACGAGCCTTGAGGCGATCAACGGTCATGTCTAAAGCATGTTTTATCGCAAAGACACGTTTACATCCAACACACCTGTCCTGGAGGAAGGGAGATCAGATCCCAGGTCGGATTAGCCCAGAGGACAGCATTTCTTCATCCATGGCCGCACGCCACCATGAATTTTGGAGAGCCTCCTGTACAGAGTTAGGTATAGAAATGGAGGATAAATAGGTTGCAAATTTGAGAAGTGTCAGGGAGAGACGATGCAAGGATACATAATTCGCCAGAGGATGAGCCGTAGATATAGGAGTCAGATCTTCACACTGCGAGGTACCACAAGTAGAGGGCAACTGTTATGGGCGTCGAAGCGAGGCGGACGACGAGTGTATACACAAAGAAGGGGTGGTTTGTTTGGTACGGGGGCCGGGGTTGGAAGGAGTGGTGGTAGAGGATATGTAACAGGGACGGTGGGACGTGGTAATAACGACGGTGGAAGAGGAGATCAATGGAGAGAGTAAAATGGTTGATCTTCAATAAAAGTAACATCGGCCGACACGACAACCTTGTGGTCAGTGGGAGAGTATCACACATACCCTTTCTGAGTATGAGAATAACTAACAAACATATATTTAGTAGCCCGGAGAGCAAACTTATTAATGGAAGGACCAAGAGTATGGACATAACAAGTACAACCAAATACCCGAGATGTGATAGAAAAGGGTGGCGTGGAGGGGAAGAAGACTAAAGGGAGTGACATAGTTGAGAATGGAGGAGGGCAGACGATTGATGAGATAGCATGTGTAGATACTACAAAATGCCAATAAGACTTGGGAACCTGCATTTGAAACAAAAGTGAGCGAGCAACATCAAGAAGATGATGATTCTTACGCTCAGCCACATCATTCTATTAGGGGGTATAAGCACATGAGGTATGATGGATGATCTCAAATTCAGTACAGAGAGCATTAAACGCATGACTGGCATATACACAAGCATTGTCTGTACAAATAGTTTTTATTGTTCAGAAAAATTGAGTACGAGTCTCATTAATAAAGGCCGAAAACACATGAGTTAGATTCAATTGATCATGAAGTAGGTATAACCACGTTATGCGAGAATAATCATCAATAAAACTAATAAAATAACAACAAAAACAGAACCCATATAGTCCCCAATCATTGGGAGTATGGGCAGGGGAAGATTGGAAATAAACCTAACCTTTGGCACTATGCACAAAGTGGCTTCTCTCAGAGGAGAAAGACCTAACCTTTGACAATAAATGCACAAAGTGGCTGCTCACAAATACCACTGGAATAGTGGCCCCCTATACCGTCACGTTTGCTGTGGAATCATGCCCTCAAATCAAAGCCAAAGACATCAGAGAGGACAGACCCAAGAAACAATTTTGATTTATGTGCACATAATCATGCTTCCTAAACCCTAAAATAATAAAATAACGATAACCAAAAATACTAATAATTTTATACAGTCCTCAAACATCATAATGTACTAAATCAAAAACAGCATCGCTCCGAGTACAATGAGGAAACGAAGAACGAGGTTGTTTGCCCAAAATACATGACTCGCAGAGTCGCAGGTAAAGTCAAGAATAGGTAGATCAGGTAGAGCCTTCTTGAGAATGGGAAGAGGAGCATGCCCAAGATGTTGATGTCAATCCACTGAGGTGACTGATGAGAGAATGGTGGGAGAAACGTCCAGAAGGTAGAGCTCATTGCGCAGTCTTCCTTTACTAATGTTATTATGCATCCATCGATCCTGCACAACAAAAGAAAAAGATGTAAAGGTTATAGAGCAGTCATTGTCTTGAGTGAGGCGACTGGCAGAAAGAAGATTAAAAGGAGACCCCGGAACATGAAGGATTGAGCGAAGAGAGATAGACGGGCTGAGAGGCATATTAGCGAAGCCGGAGACAGGGGAGGCGGTGTCACCATTAGGCATTAGCTATGGAGAAAAACTTGGGATGCAGAGAGTCCAAGTACTGAGGTGGTTTCTGCGAAGCAGTATGATGAGTGGCACTGGAGTCCACAATCCACTGTGGACATAGGGAGAGACCTTAGTTATTAAAGGTGCAACAAAGCGCAAAGGGGTCTTGGAGCCTAGGCGCAAGGCTCAAGGCGCAGGCGCGCGCCTGATGAAGGCAAGGCGTGACCAAATCCATTTTAAATAATTAGCATCAAACATCATTTCAGCTTCTCGATCTAATTCTTCGTCTAGTCTACTAATTAATCATTCATTACTATCATTTATATCTCCTAAAAAATAGCATCAATATGGTACCTTGCATCATATCTAAGTCTCAATGCACAATTATCTTTCACAAATACTAAATCAATAAAAAAAATGGAGTTCTTACGTTATTTTTTTCTTAATTTTTGAAGAAAAATTTACAACAGAAATCTCATTCAGGCGCGCCTTTTATACTCCAAAGGCGCAAATAAGGCGCGTGGAGGCGCAAACCTCCGAGCCTGGTGAGCCTTGAGCCTTAGGCGCATCTTTAATAACATAGGGAGAGACAAAAGATACCTTCATTTGGGATAGAAGCAACGGAGCCAGAAAGACGATTTAGTAACCCTCGGAGATGCTAGAGCTGGAGGTGTATGGCATCAATGTCGGTGCGAGTGGCGGATGAACAACAATGAAGATAAGGGGCGGAGGTGGCATACCATGCTTACGATAACAAGTAGCCTCAAGATGTTCATCTTTGTCACAGTAAGTACACTTGAGTCTAGGCCGACTGTCGCGACCTCTCCCCATGTAGTCGGTGTGACCTCCGCGACCTGATGGAGAAGGGGTGAGGAATAGATGAGTTCTGGAGGAGGACCGAACATGGAGGCTGGGAGTGTTGGGCTCAACGTTCCTTCATTTGACCCGTGGTGCTTTACTACTTCCTTAAGGAAAAAAAAGTAGCGCCCTTTCCATCAGTCTGAGGTTATGGAATAGTTGGGCAAGCTCTTGATCCTACAAGTGGCATCAAAGGAGGTGACGGGTTCAAGACTGGGGGGGCACAGATAAATCCCGTTTAATTCTATTTACCTATGTGGGTCTGGCGGCCCAGGCCATGTAGAAAACCCCACCTTTGAGCCATGTGATGCACCACCTCTGAGCCAAGTGATAACCCAACCTCTAAGCCTAATGGATCGTGCTGGACGCTGGGGGGGAGGGGGTCGTTGGGTATAACTTTCCTTCACTTGACCTGTGGTGCTTTGCGACTTCCTTAAGAAAAAAATAGTGTCATTTCCATCAGTCCGGGCTTTTGGAATAGTTGGGTAAACACTTGATCCTACAGTGAGCATCTGGGGGTGGTGTGACCTTCAACAACATGACGCAAATATCAGAGAGAAGGAATGGTGGAGGAAAGTACTTGAGCCCAGACACTGTGGAGATGAGACGGAACACGAGCCATCATCATGACAATACCAACAGCCTCTTTTTGAGCACATTGCGCAACAAGATCTGTAGTTAGGGATTAAGTCGTCATCACCTCCTGAGTCAGGGGATTGAAGGTCCGTGATAATTTCATACAAATGTTGAAGACTATCCTTGCCGGAAGTGAGGGAATGCAGCTCTTCTCACATTGTCTTGCCCGTATCATGATACATGATCATACGATAAGACTCACTCTCCATGGAGTTGAGGATCCGAGTTTGGATACGACCATTATCACGAAGCCAATTGTTAATGGGCGCAGGAGTGGAATTAGTAAGATAATGTAACAATCCCTTTGTTTGAAAGATACGGCGGACTGAGTGCACCCACTCAACAAAATTCGTCTTCCGACTAAGAGAAATGGTGGTGATCTGAAGCTCATCACAAATTTTAGAAAGAGGTGCAGTAGTACGAGCAAGAAGGGACGAAGCATTAGTTGACTCCATGGGGATGACGCAGGCAGCAAGGCAGACTGATAGTGGGGTGTAGGCGGCAAGAAGCTGCGGAGAGCATGTGGCAAGAACGTGCGACCAGGAGTTGCGGTCTGATAGCTGCAGACAAAGACCTGTAGCAAGAAGAACGTGCGGCCAGGAGTTACGGTCGGATGCCTGCAGACAGAGACTTGCGGCAAGAAGAACGGGCGGCCAAGAGTTGTGGTCTGATAGCTGCGGACAGAATTGCGGCAAGAGTTACAGCAAGATCGGAGGATAGAGCTACGACAAGATCAACGACAAGAGAGTTGCGGAAAGATTAGCAACAAGAGAGATGCGGCAAGAGCTGCAGGTAGAGCTGGCGAAAAAACTGCGACGATGTTGCGACAATATTCTGCGGCAAGGAGCAGGCGCGGACAGGAGCTGCGACAAACACTGATTGTTGAGTGGGTGCGGTCAGGCGAGTAAGCATGAGAATGGAAAAAAAGCTCTGAAGCACCCAGCTGCGGCTAAACAGAGGAAAGAAACCGCGGGTAGGCCCCTGGGGATCGATGACACTAGCGGCTTGGAAACTACGGCAAGGAGATAGAAGCAACAAGCTGTCACAGATCGTGCAAGGAAGAGGGCGGCAATGTTTGCAAGACTGCTGAAGCAAGTCCCTGTGGGACCTAGGATGACAGAGAAAAACAAATCTACAAAAGGGGAGGCGGGGGAGAAAGAAGGAAACGGAAGAAGGCAGGGCTGTGGTTAGACAAAAGATGTCTGCCCAGACCAGCAGAAGGCGTATTTTTCTTAAAAAATTAAGAACCTAGCACTGATACCATGTAGGAAAATATGACAAATGGAGAGAAATAATATAATTTTGTATTAATTTCTCCAATGCATATACATACATGTATTTGTACATTAATATAGGAAGAGATAAATAAGAAGCAGTCCCAATCTAAGATGTGAGACTAAATCTTAAGGAGGAAGAGGGCCCAAGATGGGCCTTGTATTGGGTCTTTACATATCTTTCATGCAACAAGGTTTTTTGCTATAGTCGGCTATTTATGAAGTGTATGGATTTTATCCCGCTCCTCTCCTCTGTTTTTCAGTATGGTGGCATAAATGATTGTATTTACTAGTGGCTTCAATCAGAACTTTGTTTTGGTTAAATGTTGAATTATATGGTGGTATTCTTATGGGATTTTACGGTTTTGTAATTTATAGGATGTGCCTTGCAGGATTTTCAATGGGAAACTGAATTTTTACGAGTTGTTCGTTGGGGAAATCTGATGTGGCCGTCTGTTAGCAAGGATTTTGTGGAGGATTTGGCATTTGGTTATTGCATTCGAACTAATTAAGTTTTGCGCTTGAAACAAAAACTATTCCCGATGTTTATTGTTTGTTGTGGTGATCTGCGGGTAATCACATGGTCAACCGCAAGTTGGACGAAGGAGCTGCGCGTGGAATCAGGTGGAGTGTGGATAGCATGCTAGGAATGACGGAGAAACTCAATGGCAGTTGTGGAGTAACCGAGGAAGAGGCGCTAGCAAGCAGAGTTTTTGATCGGGTAATGGGATGGTCAGGAGAGCAATTTAGGTTCTTGAAGAAACCTAGGGGAAAGGGATGTCAACAATGGACGAATTCAGAAGGTCGGACCAATTGATAGCTAATCATTATCGTCGAACACAAATGAAGTAGATTAATTAGTGGAATACATTACATCGAGGCAAGCTTATATTTGATCTCTTGAAGAAAGGATCCCGCTAAGAGCTTCTCTCATACGAGAGCCTAACAAGACTATTGATCCAAGTTTAAATAAGTGACTCTGCTCCACTCCCATGTAGACGGGAGCAGGCAAACATGAAATTACAAAAATATCACTAGAGCTAACTTAGAAAATATAACACGTGCTAGACTCTAGTGATATAGCACTTGGCAAGGCAATCATGAACCCACAGGATTATATTTGTATCAGATTGTCAACTCCACTGATCATGTGTGATGCTTGAGGGAGCGAGTTTAGATCTCTTAGTATTTTTTTTACTAATTCAATTTGTTGCTCTTATATTAGCGCAGTATAAAGGAGTCTTGTCAAATAATCAACATGAGTACATCAGAGACTTTATTTTACGGCTAGATGTTTTATCGATATTCAGATCACCTTTTGGTTAAATGCTCGACTTGTAAGCACATATTATAATACTTGGACTTCTAAGGCTTAAACTATTCTACATTTTATATTTCTTATAATATTTATTCTGCAATTGTGGGTTGTGCTTTCACTGCCTCTTCATATTCTTTTACAACACTACAAAATGGTTGTTCAGTGTGTAATGATTATCATTTATAGTAAGAACTCCAACATTGCAATTCAGAGATATCTCATGCGGTGAACTCCACTTGGGGACCCCACTTCTTGAGGATGCACGAGATCGAGGTCCTACAGTATGATGTGTGGGTTGGAAATGAACAAGCGGAAGTTGGCGGGCTTCTAAAATTCCAAATCTAATGAAGGTGGTCTGATGTGAGCAAGGAGTGTCTTTGGGGCAGTGAAATCTGAACAAAAGAAGCTCTCTGCATGCATCTGAGATAACAAACTTCTAGGTAAAAGAAAGTACATGAATGAATTGAATCACATAATAGAATTGAAGGAAAAATAAATGGGTTTAAATCATAATTTGCCCCCCCCCCCCTCCCCATCCTAGAGCAAGTGTTGGAGTTATGTCGGAACTCTCAAATTAAGTGAGCTTTGAGTGAGCAATTCTAGGATGAGTGATCTTCCGAGAAATACTGGTAGGACACCACAAAAAAATGATACAACTGTGACGTTTTCTTAGTATGGGTTGTTGAACCAAAGCGAACAACACCTCAGATATTGTGGGTTGGGTTGTTACAAAAGAGACAAGCTCTTGCTCGACTCTCGAGACATGACTCCTCTAAAAGTATTATTCTTTAAAAGAGACAATAAAACGATCCAAGGATACTTGAGACATACAAGATTCATCCTAATATAGACCTCATGATCACACTTAACAACCAATTCTAACTATTAACAATAAAGATTCCACTAATAAATATGACTCCTAATATTCCCACATTAATGACATGGGTTAAAGACTCCACTTAACTAACTTTGAAGACCTGATTTCATTCACTATTGATTAATTACAAAATTACAATATCTTTCTCTCATATATACATATAAGAGAAGGGAAGACGGTAAATAAATACTCTCAATGTGAGACAAAAACATAAATATAAAAATATGAAATATCGGCACTCTCTCAAGCTGAAGCATATATATTGTATCCATCAAATTTGCTACAAATATAGGATATCCTGGGGATTGATTCCGAGTGATTTAGTGAAGATATTAGCAAGCTGATCATTCGAGTTGATGAAGCAAGTAGTTATTTCTCCGGACATAACCTTTTCATGAATGAAATGATAGTCAATTTTTATATGCTTTGCTCATTCATGAAAACAGGATTGGATGTTATGAGTAAGGCCGGCTGATTATCACATATGAGGGGCATATAGTTGATGTTACGGAACTTCAATTCGTAGATAAGTTGTTTTAACCATATGAGTTCACATGTAGTTAGTGTCATGACTCGATACTCTGCTTCAGCACTGGATCTAGCTACAACATCTTGTTTCTTGCTTTTCCTCCAATTAATACGGAATATCCAGAGATTGATCATCTATCACCTAAGCAACCAACCCAATCATCATCAGTGCAAGCAAGTATGTCGGAGTGTCCTCGAGTTACATAGACAATTACTTTACTTGGAAATCCTTTGATATACGGTAATATACAAACAACAACATCCCAATGACAATCATATGGTGAGTAGGAATTGACTCACAACACTAACTGCAAAAGAAATGTCGGGTCTAGTAACAATTAGAAAACCCAATTTTCCAACTAACGGCTGATATCGTTCAGGATCAAAGTATGGTTTCCCTTATTCTAGTACAAGTTTAGTATTTGGGTACATAGGTGGTCGGTGAGCTTACAATCAGTCAACTTAGTTTCTTTCAGGATGGCAAGGGCATACTTCCTTTGAGATATGACTATTCCAGATTTAGATTGAGCCACTTCAATACCAAAGATATAACATAATAGACCAAGATCTTTGGTTTGGAACTGGCGAAATGAATGTTGCTTGAGATTCTTAATTTCTTCATAATTACCTCTTGTGATGACAATGTCATTGACAAAAACCCCAAGATAAATATTGTAACCACTAGAAAAGTTTTATGGAAGACAGACTGATCTGTTTCACTTCGAATGACTCCAAATTCTTGAAGAGTAGAACTAAATCGTCCTAACCAAGCGCGTGGAGATTGTTTGAGACTATATAGGGCTTTATGTAGTTTAAAGAGCAAATGACCAGACTCTGCCTGAGCAAGAAACCTAGTGGTTGTTCCAAGTAAACGTCTTCTA
This sequence comes from Platanthera zijinensis, assembly GCA_039513925.1. Classification (NCBI taxonomy): domain Eukaryota; kingdom Viridiplantae; phylum Streptophyta; class Magnoliopsida; order Asparagales; family Orchidaceae; genus Platanthera; species Platanthera zijinensis. The sequence goes on along the minus strand of CM077098.1, from coordinate 104,361,816 downwards.
TAAAATCACCATGGAGGAATGCATTTTTAGCATCTAAGTAATATAGTGGTCAATTACACAACTAAACTCGCTTTTAGTCGATCGTTTTGTCCATCTGGGCCAACTTTGACGGTAAAGATCCACAGACATGTGATAATAGCTTTCCCTTGAGGGAGAGGAACTAAAGTCTAGGTAGAATTGGATTCCAGGACAGTCATTTCTTCAACCATTGCATGGCGCCATCCAGGATGGGATAGTTCTTCTTGAACGAGTTTAGGAAAAGAAACTGAAAGAGATCAAAAACAAAGTTGTAGTGGGTCAGCAAGAGACAGTGATAGCTCAAGAACTGATAAATAGGATGAAGGTTACGAGCAAAGTAATAACCTTTGCAAAGAGCAAGCGGGCTAGGGATCTGAAGCCGATTGAGAGGTGGAGGAAGGAGTTGAATCACTGTGAATGATGCTTGAATCTTCTTGTGTCGACAAACATTGGGATCAATGTAGGCAAGTGATCAGAGGAATGGAAGCAGAATTAGGAAGAGTAATAACAGTATTAAGTGAGACAGGATGGGGGTGGGAAGGACCTGAGAGATAGATTTACATGTGAACATATAGTGACATCAGCATATATATAATGACAACGAGTAGAGGATGAGTAACATCGATATCCATTTGGGACTCATGAATACAACAACAACAACCCTCAAGCCTTTATCCCATAATAGTGGGGTCGGCTATATGAATACTTTGTCGCCATTGTGCCCTATCTTTTGTCATAATCTCACTAATGCCTATGTACATCATGTCTTCCTTATAGGTTCATACCAAGTCTTTATTGGTCTACCCCTCCCTTGTTTAACATGCATAGTGACTAGACTCTAATAACGCCTAGCAGGTGCCTCTAATGGTCTCCTTTGTACGTGTCCAAACCATTTTAGTCGAGCTTCTCGCATCTTCTTTTGTGCTACTCCTGTCTTATCCCTGATATATTCATTCCTAATTTTATTCAGTCTCTGTGTCCACACATCCACCTAAACATTCTCATCTCTGCAAAAATACATTTAACAGCACAAGCAGATGACTTGCTAAGTTCAGGTGAGAGATCATGAACAAAACTAGTGGAACCAAAGATCTTAGGAGGAACCTAGAATAAGCTCTCTTTTGGAAACAAAAGAGAGTGGGAATTGGTGACGAAGAGCAAGGATAGAATAAGATTGATGAGGCAGACAATAATGAGAACAACATCACCCTAGAGATTTGGAGGTGCATTAGCATGGATCAAAAGAGTGTGTGTTATCTCAAATATCTATTTATATTTCCATTTAACAACCACACTCTGTTGGGCTGTACGTGGGTATGTGGATTGATGAATGTCATGCGATGTCAGAAATCGAGTGAGGTATGCTGAAATATTCCTTGACATTATCACTATGAAAGATGTAAATGAATTTATTAAATTGATTTTGTATTTCATGAAAGAAAATTTGAAAATGGCAAAAAGTTCAGAATGATCTTTCATTACGTAAATTCAAAAGCATCTGGGAAAATCATCAACAAAGATAACAAAATACATATTCCTAAAAAGAGAATTAACACAACTAAATCCCTAAATATTAGAGTGGACCAAGTCAAAAGGAGACTCAGTACGGTGAACACCTCCGAGAAAAGAAGCCCGAGTACGTTTGCCAAGTTGACATGACTCACAATCTAAAGACTGCAACTGAGAGATATGAGGAATCATTCTCTTCAATTTATTTATACTAGGATGACCAAGATGACTATGTAGAATAGCAAAGGAATCAAAACTATTGCAAGCAACATGATGATGTTGTTAGAAGTAGTAGAGTTCTTGTGACTCAATTCCTACTCCAATCATCTTCCCCACACTATGGTCCTATACGGAAGAAGAAGTATCAGTGAATATTATAGAAAAGTTGAGATTTCGAGCAAGTTGACTAACAGAGACAAGGTTAAAAGAACATCCGGGCATGAAGAGAATAGAACCAAAGGGTATTGAACAAAGTCGAGCCGCATTTCCAATACTCGTGGTTTTAGCTTTAAAGTCATTGGCAAGAGTAATGTGATGATTAGAGTGATGAACGTGAGAGCAGCACCTGGACGTTGGATGAGTTGTCGGATGTCGAAGAGGATGGACGATGGGTCGATGAGATTGGCCTCTGGACGAGAGGTCGGTGAGAGGCGCGGGCAGAGGAACTGCTCGGAACAATGAAGGCATGAGAGAACAGATCGTCGACAACGTCGGATATGCTGGACAGGTTGATGACAGCGCCCACAAGACGGGAGATCGACGAGAGGCGCAGAAGCTTATATATATATATGATATATATAGGGTCCTGTTCAGGTGCGAAGAGAAGGCCATGCGAAGATGCGAACAGAAGATACGTACTGTTGATCGAACCCGAATCCAGCGGTGCGCGACAATTTCCAACAATTACTGCTTCAACGGCAACACAGGCGGCGACTGAGGGTCGGCGGTTTCTTCCGTGCTTCTTCCTGTGCGACGGATCTTGGTCGGCTGCTTCTTCCCGCCACCCCGATTCTTCGCACGGCCTTCGCAGGAAATGTATTCACATTTGATCGCGACTATATATATATACATACATACATACAGAAAAGAGGAAATTAGCTCGAGCTAAAATGAAATATTATAGCGTGAATCGTGTACTTTGGGATTTTGAGCCCCGAATGTATCTCCTATGAAAAAGTTATCAACATGAAAGTTGTAGATCTCATCGAGATCTTATCTACAAGATCTTTAACTTTCATACTGATCACTTTTTGATTTGAAGCCATTCAGGCCTCCGATTTGGGCCCCGAAAAAAGTCACGCCGAAAATCTGTACAGACGACTCGTTGCGGGTGTGACTTTTTTCGGGGCCCAAATCGGGGGGTCTAAACAGCTTCAAATCAAAAAGTGATCAACATGAAAGTAACTTTCATGTTGATCATTTTTTCAAGCGAGAAACATTTGGGGCTCAAAATCCAAAAAAACTGAACTCGCGCTATTTTTTTTTGTTTTAGCTCGAGTGTATACTCTCCAAACCCACATATATATATATATATATAAATCACTATAAAGGAAATATATAATGCATGAATTTTAAATTCATTGGAGTGATTTTGACTGTCCGATCTGAATGCATTATTCAATAACCGTCTGATCAAAGGCACCCTCTCTCTCCGCTTTTTCGTAGGGTTCCTAAATCTACTAGGAGTGTCCTAAAGATATGTAAAATTATAATTTTGTCCAACCCGCCCGCTAAAAGCCTTTAACAGCACACCCGCTAAAAGCCTTTAACAGCACACCCGCTAAAACACTTAATCTTTATCAGCCCACCCCGCTAAACGCCGGTTACCAGCCCACCCCGCTAAACGTCGGTTACCAGCCCACCCCGCTAAACGCCGGTTACCAGCCCGCCCTATATATTTTAACAAACTGTGTAGGCCGCCAACCCAATTAATTTCAGACAATGAATGCCGAAAAAGACTTTTAAATCAGAATATGCCTCCTACACCAACGATGTGGGACTAAAGAAGGGATGAATAGTGCGGACAGCAGATGAATAGTAGCATTACATTTCAATTAATATTAAATATTATATTTAAATAATGAATTTATTATTTAAAAGCAGACGGGTGAACAGTGGCGTGCCACTGTTCATCCGCCTGCTTTATAAAAAGTTTTGTTTTTTATTTTTTTAATTAATTATATTATAATATATATTTTTGTATTAATTTTTTTATATTGTCTCTTTAATTGAAGGGGCGGGCGGAGCACGCCGCCACACCCCGGGTAGTGTCGCGCACAACACGTGAGGCCTCCCTGCCAGGGGCGGGCGAAGCCCGCCGCCGCCGGTCGGGTACTGTCGCACATGGCTATAGGGGCAGGCGAAGCCCGCCGCCGCCGGCTGGGTCATGTCGCGCATGGCCATAGGGGTGGAGCCTGCCGCCGCAGTAAGGGTATTGTCGCGCGGGGCCGGAGGCGGGCAAAGCCCGTCGGAGGAGCGACGTCGGGGTTACTGTCGTCAGGGGCGAAGCCCGCCGTTGCCGGCTGAGTACTGTGGCGCTTGGCCATAGGGGCGGAGCCCCGTGTCGGGCACTCGTATATATATATATATATATATATATATATATATATATATATATATATAAGAAGGGGACTATAAATAAATACTCCCAGTGTGGGACAAAAACATAAACATAAAATACAAAATATCAACACTAACTAATAATAAGAATTTAAAATTATGACGACACATTCTTGAGGTGTCTCCTCGTCTTCCTTCAAGTGTTTCTTTGTGCGGGTTAGACTATCATGTATGTAAATAAGTACATTATACCTCTATGCTTACCCACTTGTCTACAGACGTGAATGAATAGGTTCATTTGTGTGCTCACATGAACTAGACTTCACAAAAACATGGCTTTCATCACGCACAATGTAATGATTTAATATTAATATTGTAAGAGAGATTGTGATATACCCATTCTGACCCAAACGAACCCATTTTGATGAAGAATTTCATTAATAAACTATGCAATGCCAAGTCAGCATAGCATGCACCCAATATTGTTTTTCCTAATAAGTTCAACTAATTTGACAACATCAAGGATTATGCCAAACATTTAACAATTTAGATTCCCATGACATTCTTCATATTTCTGAATTAAGGACTTAAAAACACTAGCTTTGGCAATTAGCAAACTGCTTTACTTCAGAAGTTCAAGAAAAAATCTTCACGGCCTCAGAAGAAGTAAAACTCAAAATTTACTGTTACATGTCATTTTATATGCATAAAAGCACCGAAGGTGATTACAGGCACCACTAAAAACCATTCAGAGAATAGGAAATAAAATGCAAACAAAAGGGACTTACTCTAACAATGTTGTTAGTTGTGTAAACCCACGAAAAGGACACCACTGTAATCCAAATGGCTGCAAGAGGGAATAACAGAATAACTATGTTAATTTGCAAGGTTCACCAAACACTTACTGAAAATATTTGCACATAACTTCTTTATAAATAATTTTACGCATACAACAACAACACTCAAGCCTTTATCCCACTATAGTGGGGTCGGCTATATGAATCCTTTATCGCCATTGTGTCATATCTTTAGTCATAATCTCACTAATGTCTAAGTACTTCATGTGTTTTCTTATAGTTTCATTCCAAGTCTTTATTGGTCTACCCCTCCCCCGTTTAACATGCCTAATGACTAAACTATCACAACGCCTAACAAGTGCCTCTAATGGTCTACTTTTTACGTGTTCAGACCATCTTAGTCGAGCTTATGGCATCTTCTCTACAATTGGTGTCACTCATGCCTTATCCCTGATACATTTATTCCTAATTTTATCATGTCTTGTGTGTCCACACATCCACCAACGCATTCTCATCTCCACAGCTCCCATTTTTTGCTCATGTACACAATTCACTGCCAAACATTCAGAACCATAGAGCATTGCTGGTCTAACTGCAGTACGGTAAAACTTGCCTTTAAGTTTTAATGGTACTTTTCAATCACACAAGATCCTTGGCGTGCCTCTCCATTTCAACCAACCTACTTGGATTCTACGTATCACATCTTATCAACACTTCCATCTTTTTGAACTATCGACCCAAGATATTTAAAGAACTCACTGCGAGAAATATCTTGATTACCCAACTTAATAACAAAGTCATTCGCCCTTCTTGCACTGCTAAATTTAAACTCAATATACTTCGCCTTTGTCTTGCTCAACCTAAAACCCTTCTTTCTAAAGTGACTCGCCAAGATTCAAGTTTCGCGTTTACACCCTCCTGCGTCTCATCGACCAAAACGATATCATCTGCAAACAATAAACACCAAGGTATTGCTTGTTGGAAATGTCAGGTGAGATCATCTAAGATAAGGATGATAAATAATTTTACACATGCAATAAAAATAACATTAAATACAGGAATATTATGGTTGAATGGGAGACAAACACCTACCAATTTAAGGCATAAATCACACACGCATGATTTACATACACTAAAAGATCTATACTCCCAATATTTTCAATTATGCTTTAAATGTTGTTCCATAACTGACAGTTCACTAAGAAGAAAGAAAAATGAGCATGATGCAACATGATAAACAGCAATGAGTATAACACGATGCAAGAAGAGTAAGAGGAATATTTCATACTAAATGCAAGTATGAAGTAAATAGTATAATATTTATTAAACAAAATAATATCATAATTCAGCTTAATGAACAAAAGAAGGCAAGTATGCAATATATTTCATGACAGACATACAATGCATACCAAATATGAGAAAATGTTTATGTGCACATTGAAGAGGCATTAGTCATGTATGAAGTCGGTTCGGCCATTTAAAAACTTGTTTTCTGTTTACGACATTTCTGATCATGTAACAAAGCTCACACAGTACAATGCTTTAGTTGTCCTACTTGTGTTTTGAAAGACAGATTGAATCACAGATAAAATCACTTGCAACTTGAAAGTAAGGCCGTTTACATCTCTTTTCCATAAGACCTTAGGCGAATGTCTCCTTTGCAGGGACACCCTTCTTATGTTAGAGGGAGCCCATGGTGCAAAAGTTGGAACAAAGGTTCAGAGAACCAAATCAGACGCTGAAACAAAATGGCTTAATAAATATAAAAATTAAATACAACTATCTAAATAGCATAATATTTCTAATAATCATGCTGAGAAAAGATTAAATAATTATTATGTAAAATATTTGTATGGAAACTATTATGTTTCACTGCTCCATATTGCAGTTAATTTATAGCAAAACAGGTAATAACTATCAAGATTTTGTACAAAACTTTATTTTCCCTAAATCAATTCTAGCTACTATTATCTAAAGGCTGGACTACAATGGAAAAAGGACTCTTATAACTTAGTACTTTTATAAGGCTTAACTGCAATTAATCATTTCCGAAAATTGCTCAACTTGACTTTTATTCTAATGTGATTTCTAGCAGTGTATGATCAGAACGAATAGCTCAAAATTATATATACATATACATATATGTATTTACACATGTATATATACACACATATATATATGTACATACATACATACACAAATACATGTACAGCACAATAATAAAGAGCCTTTGGCATTGAGTTGTACTCCCCAATTCGATTCCCAGTGCATACATGATTTGTATTTTTTTTTTAATCCCAAACTCGCCCGCTGAGAACCACCCAGCTCTACCAGACCAGGGCAAATTCACCTGTATGGCAGTTCAACCAGAGGTTCTACGATTCTCAACAGTTCTCATTGAAGCAGTTCTTAAGCTGGACAAGACCGGAGGTCATTCACAGCTCTATGAGGCTACTCCGGTCTGATAGACCAACAATTTAGCAGTTTTTTTTAAAACAAATACAAGGGAAATATACAAACTCTTGGCTTGGCAGATTCCTCAAGTTTCAGACATATAAAAGGGGGACGTTTTGGCATGCTTGATGCTTCCCAGACAGTCCCTATTTAACAAGTGCCCCCGCCAACAAACCAGCAGTTTTAGCATAGGAAGTAACATGATAGGGTTCAACAAAATTTAAACCTTCTTCGGACAAGCTCACCCTAGAAACTATAATTCTGAGTGTTAGAGTTAGTATTTTACTACTAGTGAGTTTAGTCCCACACCGCCTATCGGTGTTGGGTGTCTTATTGTAATCCTATATTTTGTCCCTATGTGAATGAATAAAACTTGCACCTTCTATTTCATTTCTCCTTTCTACATGGTATCAGAGGGTTCGATCACTCTGAAACCTAATTAAATTTTTTTTTCTCCCGGCTACTGTTACACCCTCCCGAATCCCGACCCGATCTTCCGCTTCCGCTCGCCTGCTAGGGCTCGAAGGGTGCTTCTCACCCCTTGCTCCCGTCTACGGGCTCGTCCCTTGATTCCGAGACGGGAGCGGGCCTCTCTTCTTCTCTGCGACATCGACGGGGGCTAGGGCTCGACGAGCGCTCGCCAGGCCTGGATGATTTTCTCCCGTCGGCTCTCCTCTGCGACATCGACGGCTCTGACGGCTTTATCTTCTCTTTCCGACGGTTGTGCATCTGTCACCCTCTTCTCCCGACGGCTTCTCCGTCTCTGCGTCTTCTCCCGACTGCTCCATCGCCTGTTGCGCTTCTCTCTTTCTCCCGACGGCTTCCCCGTCTACCGTCTACTTCTGACGGCTGTGATTCCGTCGCCGTCGCCGTCGCCGTCGCCTGCTTCCTGTGCGACATCGACGACGTCGACGCCTGTCACTCCTTCTCCGGCATGGCTGCTGCTCTGCAGCTTCTTCTCCGACCTGCCGCTGCTCATCTTCTCCGGCCTGCTGCTGCTGCTGCCGCTTCTTCTTCTCCGGCATGGATGCTGCTCTGCCGCTTCTTCTTCTTCGGCCTGCTGCTGCAGTAACTTCTTCTCTGGCAACTGCCCCGTCTTCGGCCCGGCCTTCTTCTTCAGATCCAGCCCGACAGCTCTCTCTTTTTAGGGTTTAAGTTTTAAATTTTTTTTTAAGTTGTTATTGTTGATTGTGGTTGTTGTGTTCGTTTGCTTCACATGAGATTTCGGCCCCTTCTCCACGTGATCTGGGTTCATGTACCCGACGAGGGTCCCACACGTGCACGTGGTCTACGTGAGGGGGAGTGTTCGTCACGGCCTCCAGGCACTGTTTATGCCTTCATGCACGTATTCCACGTGAGGGGGAGTGTTTGTGATAACGGCGACTCGGATGCCTCTTTCCCGATTCATGCCTTAGTCACACATGGCCCCCAGGTCGATCTCGTATGTTGTTTGTGTCTCCTCGTTGTTTTCTCTGGATTTGGTAGGGTTGGTTTGGTCTTTCGTGGTTAACCTTGTTTCCGCTCCGAGTGTATCCAGCGTTGTCATGGTCGGTTTGCGGACCAACGTCGTGTGGCCTTTGCCCGGTTGAAGTATCCTCGGTGACACGCGATTGGGCCTCGGTGGGTGTTGTTTTGTCTCACGTTGCCAACCTTCTTTTACCTTCCATTTTATGTTGTGTTCAAGCTGTAGGATTCCCCTTCAGCTTGAGGGGGAGTGTTAGAGTTAGTATTTTACTACTAGTGAGTTTAGTCCCACATCGCCTATCGGTGTTGGGTGTCTTATTGTAATCCTATATATTGCCTCTATGTGGATGAATAAAACTTGCACCTTCTATTTCATTTCTCCTTTCTACACTGAGCATGACTGTTGAGATGCATATTACACAAGTACTCAGACTACCAGGAATCAAATGGCGGCTGAGCTACCATAATGTATGATAGCAGTTACATGCTAAACAAGTAATTCACTGCAGTCCTGGCCATAAGAGAAGTATAGCCGCTTATGAAACAAGCAGACATGCAGGGTTCCTCCGTTCCCCAATGCGACAGTACACCCATCAGTCGCTGTCTCCATGAAATCTTTTCCCAAATGCAATATTTAATAGAAGTTGAGAAAGGAACACAACACAACAACAACAGAACCCATATAGTCCCCAATCATTGGGGGTATGGGCGGGGGAAGATTGGAAACAGACCTAACCTTTGGCACAATTCACAAAGTGATTTCTCTCAAAGAAGAAAGACCTAATCTTTGACAATAAATGCACAAAGTGGCTGCTCACAGATATCACTGAAATAGTGACCCTCTATACCATCATGTTTGTTGCGGAATCATGCCCTCAAATCAAAGACAAAGACATCAGAGAGGGCAGACCCAAGAATCCATTTTAAAAAATAATAAAACACAAAATACACACTTTTTAAAAATTATAAAAGATGTAATAAAGAATCCAACTTCGAGAACTTTGTTTCAATCCATAAATGGATTTTTTGCAACTTTCATATTTTAATGACTTCATTTAGAGATACAAAACCCTCAAGTTGTGTCATATACACTTCCTTAAGTAGGTTTTTATTAAGGAAAGTCACTTTGACATTCATTTGTCAGATCTCGTAGTCATAATACGCAACAATAACAAATAGAATTCTGATGGACTTAACCATGACAACAGGGGAAAAAATTTCATCATAATTAACACCATGAATTTGTCTGAAACATTTAGTTATTAATCGCCCTTTGAATGTCTGTACATTCTCATCCATGTCGGTCTTCTTATTGAAGACCCACTTGCACACTATGGCTCGTACCCCTTCAGGTGGTTCCACCAAGGTCCAAACTTTGTTTGCATATATGGAGACCATCTCATATTTCATGGCCTCAAGACACTTCTCGGAGTTCGGTCCATTCACAGCTTCTTGATAGATTGCACATTAACCATCATGATTTATAAACAACATATTATCTATTTGAAAGCACGAGTAACTCATATCTCTCGGCTCAAATCTAGGTCTACCAGATCTACGTAGGACTTGTGTTTCTTGAGTAGGCTTTATAACTATAACAGTTTGTAGTATTTGCCCAGGTTCCAATTCTGGTTCATTACTAGTTTGTGATATTTGTACTTCTTCAAGTTCTATCTTTACAGTCTTTCTGAATAAAAACTCTTTCTCAAGAAATACATCAGTCCTTGTGACAAACACTTTGCCCTCGGACGGTAGGTAGAAATAATACTCTTTGATTTTTTTAGGATACCCCACAAGATAATACTTATCTGACTTGAGTTTCAGCTTATCAGTCATTTGATGTCGCACGTATGTCTCGCAATCCCAAATCTTGATAAAAGACATATTAGGACGCTTTCCAGTCCATATTTCATATGGTGTCTTCAGAACCATTTTAGTTGGAACACGATTTAATGTGAAAGCAATAGTCTCTAAAGCAAATCACCAAAAGGAAATGGGCAAATCTGCATGACTCATCATCGATAGTACCATGTTAACAAAGTACGATCATCCTCTCAGATAGCCCATTATGTTGTAGTGGTCTGGGTGGAGTGAGTTGTGATACAATACTACACTTTTTCAGATAATCTCGAAACTCATGACTCAGATATTCGCCACCTCGATCAGATCGGAAGTACTTTTATCTTTTTTCCTAGTTAGTTCTCTACTTTATTCTTGAATTCTTTAAACTTTTCAAAGGTTTTGGATTTGTTTTTCATAAAATACACATATCTATATCTACTAAAATCATCAGTAAATGTAATGAAATAGCAAAACCCACCTCTAGTCATAGAACTCATGAGTCCACATACATCATTATGTATTATGCCCAAGAGATCATCAGCTCTCTCAATATGACCAGTGAAATGGGCTTTAGTCATTTTGCCCAATAATCCATCTTTATGGAGCTTGGATATGCGCTTCTCGTTTATGTGACCTAAATGATAATGTCAAAGATATATAGGATTCAAGTCATTTGTTTTCAGTCTCTTAGTATTTTTTATGTTATAGATCGGCTGGTCTGAGTTCAAAACATATAAGTCATCAAACAGTTGAGCTACACCATAAAAAACCTCATTTATAAAGATTGAACAACAATTGTTCTTAATTATAAATGAAAAATATTTCATGTTTAAACATGAAATGGATATAATGTTTTGAGTTATGATAGGAATAAAATAACAGTTATCAAGTTCAATTACAAGCCCTGTGGGCAAAGAAAGATGATAAACACATATGGCAACGACAACAACTCTTGCTCCATTTCCAACGCGCAGGTCCACCTCTCCTTTACCCATCAGTCTTCTCCTTCTCAGTTTCTGCACAGTTGTACAAATGTGAAAAACACATCTGATATCTAATACCCAAGATATAGCAGAAAGATTTATTTTTATAGCATAAGTACCTGAAGCGGGAGTCACACTTTTCTTCTTCTTTTGCAGATCCTCAAGATAAAGGGGACAATTTCTCTTTTAGTGTCTTGTCTTGCCACAATGGTGGTATTTCCCTTCCTTTGTCAAACCCTTCTTCTTCAGTGTTGAAGAACTGGGATTAAGATACGACTTAGGTCTTACCTTAGTCTTCTTTGATACTTTGGCATTACCCTTACCCTTGTCTTTATGCACCATCACTATGGGGCTAGCAAGCTTGACCTTTTTCATGTTATTCTCAGAAGTTCCCAACATGTCTAGGAGCTCGGGCAGTGTCTTGTCAATCTCATTCACGTTGCTACTCAAGGCGAACTACTCATAACAGTCGGGGAATGATTGGAGGATCAGATCAGTGGTCCACTCTTGGCCCAAGGGAAAACCCAGTCTCTGAAGGTTCTCAATGTACCCAATCATCTTGAGTACATGAGTCCCCACTGGGTCTTGAGCTCTCATCTTGCACTGAAATAATGTCTTAGAGATGTCAAACATCTCTTGTCGAGCTTGCCCATAAAATATTTTTTTCAGGTGCTCAATTATCTCATAACCACATATGGTCTCATGTTGCTTCTAAAGTTCAGAATTCATTGTAGCAAGCATGAGGCATTCATCATCTAAGGAATCATCTTGATACTTCTTAAAAGCATCTTTGTCTGCTCGGGATGAATTCTCGGTTGGCCCTTCGGGGGGATCCTCTTTCAAGACAGAGTTTGCGCTCTTTTCTGAGAACAATTCTCATGTTTCTATACCAGTCTAGAAAGTTAGTATTGTTGGTCTTGCCCTTCTCAAGGACGGCTCTCAAGGACAGGGTAGAGTGGAATCCACTTGCCATGGAATTTCTACAAAGTTATACAAAATAAATTTAATACTATATTATAAAATACATTTTATTTTAATTTGAATTTTTTATTAAATACTCTCATTATTTTATTCAAATTGATAACCCTTAATATCAATTTGGAGAGTTTAAGCGAGCTACTCTCTAGTGGACAAAATCCGTATTTCACCTCCATCATAAGTCAGCTTTGGCTGATCACCCATAATGTGGCTATTTAGGTAGACAACCTTTGTCAATTGCATCATCATGCAACTCTTATATAATTAGTGAATAACTCTTTATTCGCATCTATCATATGGTACATGTCAATCTTATGCATCTAGGCACTCAACCTTTGAGGTCACCTAGTAAAGTTGGACCCGATATCGACAGTGGGATATCACAATTATTCGTTCGCACTCTGATCAAAATAGATTAACGTACATTGCTTTAGCAAACCCACACTTCATCAATCGAGGCAAGAAAAGTGTCATTCATTGGAAGACATCTGAATACTTAATATTAATTTATGGGATTTTCATGATTGGAGATTAACAATTATAGATTATAACTTAAATACCTGAAGTGGAAGCCACACTTCTCTTCTTTTTTTGCAGATCCTCAAGATAAAGGGGACAGTTCCTCTTTCAGTGACCTGCCTTGCCACAATGGTGGCATTTTCCTTCCTCTGCCAGACCCTTCTTCTTCAGTGTTGAAGACTTGGGATCAAGATACGGCTTAGGTCCTACCTTAGTCTTCATTGATCCTTTGGCCTTGCCCTTGTCTTCATGCACTATCAGTATGGGCTAGCAGGCTTGACCTTCTTCATGTTATTCTCGATAGTTCTCAACATGCCTAGGAGCTCGGACAACATCTTGTCAATCTCATTCACGTTGTAGTTCAAGGCGAACTACTCATAACTGTCGGTAACGATTGCAGGATCTGATCAGTGGTCAACTCTTGGCCCAAGGAAAAACTCAGTCTCTGAAGGTTCTCAATGTACCCAATCATCTTGAGTACATGAGTCCTCACTGGGTCTCAAGCTCCAATCTTACACTGAAATAATGCCTTAGAGATGTCAAACCTCTCTTGTCGAACTTGCCCATAAAATATTTTCTTCATGTGCTCGATTATCTCATAACCACACATGGTCTCATGAAGCTCAGAGTTCATGGTAGCAAGTATTAGGCATTCAACGTTTAAGAAATCATCTTGATACTTCTTAAAAGCATCTTTGTTTGCTCGGGATGAAATCCCGATTGGCTCTTAAGATCTATGTAGCATACTCCATGTTACACGCACCCGGTACGTTTTACTGGTACGGCCCGGTACGGCTCGGTACGGCCCGGTACGGCAAAATACGTGTAATTTGGTACGTCCCGGTACTTCCGGGTACTTCCCAAACCATTATTACCAAGTACCCACTCTCTCATGTTTATTAGAACCGGCTCACCGCTCCTTCAAAAGGATATCGCGATGCCCAATTAACCAGCGCTCATTATTCCTCTCAGCCCTAACCCGCGCTCCTCAGACAAAGCCGATCTCGTCCATCCCGTCCATCGCCGGCGATGCACCTCCTCCGACAGATCCTTTGCATCTGGATATCTGGCGGCGCCGAAGTCGTAGTTAGTCGGTAAGTGGTAACCTTTCTCCCTTTCTGCCTCTGTGTTTCTTCTACGTGGCGAGTTCCCCATTTTTTCTCGTTCAATCCTTTCAAACATGGCGTTTGTTTAGTCACATCTCCACTAATGCCAAACTCTTCATCCTCTGCCTCCGTGTTGTTCCTCTATGATTTCCCTGCATGTTGCTTTTCATCTCATGCAAAAGTGCTCGGATTTATGTAGGATGATTGGAAGAGTATTTCAGCCTTTTCTCTTCAGGCTCGGTCATTGCACCGCTTAGGTTTACACATTCTGGAGGAGTGGAGGGTTTTCTAAATCGTGCTGAAGGTAAAAGCTTTCACTGTGATCCTTTTATGTGAAATCACTACAGCCGATGTAAATTATTTGACAGTTGGAGGGTATTCTTCAATCTTCATATTAGGTAGTTTGATTAGTAAACAAGATTTAATTCATGATATGCCCGTTGTTAAATATATAGATATTGTAAGTGATATTTGATTACTAAGTGTTACTTTGTTTTGATACTTATGGATTGAGAAGTGAGTTAGGAATGCCTTGAATACTTCAAACTATGGCCAATCAGCTTTTCTAAAATGCTAGCAGCACGAGCATAAACCATATTAAATGAAACTATCATACAAGTGGTACATGCTCAATTTTGCTTAGAATCTTAATTTGGTTTCTAAAATGCTAGCCCATTTTTTTGCACTTCATTTGCACGTTAGTGTTGGAATATGTATTTGTTATATATGAGTTTCATTGTTTAAATCATTTTCGTATAACATTTTCATCACTCATTCAGGGTTTTTTTTAATTCAAAATGAGTTCTTCTACATCAAGTTCAATGGGTTCAACTAACCTCGAAGAAGATGACTTGTTTCCGCTTTGGAAGCACGTTACATTGACTCTAAAAAAGGGTGGAAGAGAAGGAATATGCAAAATGGAAATGCAATTATTGCAACATGGATTTTCAAGGGTCACTACGTAAGAGTCAAAGCTCATTTGTTGCTAATAAAGAATGAGGGTATAAGGGTTTGTTCTGTTGTTAGTAGCAAAGTTGATGTTCTTTCGGAGTTACGAAAAGCTCACGAACAAGCTGAAAATCGAAAGAAACTGTCAAAGACCAAAATGGTTCCTCTACCACCTTCCCCCTTTAACACTTCAACTAGATCAGTTATTGAAAGCACGGGTGATTTTAGATTACAAGGATATGAACCAAGGAGAGAAGTGTCATTGGGCAACAGTCCCTTAGAGAAAGGCGATGAATATTGGTGCTCGTGAATACTTTAAACTCTATGATTGCTCGCATGTTTTATTCAGCTGGGTTGCCTTTTCATTTAGCACGAAATCCTTACTTTGTGAGATGCTTTTAACAATTATGCTGCTAGATTATAATGTCCCTCCTGGCATAATTTATACCTGAAGTGGAAGCCAACACTTCTCCAAAAAGAAAAAGCAAATATTGAAAGATTGCTAGATCCTATTAAAAAATCGTGGAATGAAAAAGGTGTTAATAGGATGGATGGAGTGATGCGCAAAGAAGACCTCTTATCAATATGACCTGCCTTGCCATCAGATGGTGGAGCACTTTTCATAAGAGCTGTTAATCCTGTGAGGGAGAATATAAAGATAAAACCCTTCTTATTGCTAAGTTGTTTGGAGAAGTTATTCATGAAGTTGGACATGAAAAAGTTGTTCAAGTTATCACCGACAATGCTGCTACTTGTGCTGCTGCTGGACCTATCATAGAAGGCATTCTTCCCAAAAATATTTTGGACTCCTTGTGTTGTGCATACACTAAATCTTGCACTCAAGAATATTTGTGCTCCCAAAGAAACAGGAATAGCTAGTTTTGCTTATGATGAATGCATATGGATTAAACTTGTGATTGATGATGTCATGTTTGTTAAAAATTTCATCATGAATCATTCAATGAGACTAGCAATTTTCAATGAATTTGTACCATTAAAGTTACTTTCAGTTGCTGACACACGTTTTGCTTCCTCGATTGTTATGATGAAAAGATTTAAACTTATTTCTCGTGGCCTTCAAGCAATGGTCATAAGTGAAAGGTGGTCTTCCTACAGAGAAGATGATGTTGGGAAAGCTCGGACAACAGTGAAGGAAAAATTGTTAAGTGATATTTGGTGGGACAAAATAGATTACATACTCTCTTTCACATTGCCCATTTATGATATGTTGAGATTTTGTGATACCGACAAACCATGTACTTCATTTGGTTTATGAAATGTGGGATACAATGATTGAAAAGGTAAAGGCAGTTATTTATAGGCATGAAGGCAAGTTGGAAAATGAGGAGTCTATTTTCTATGATATGATACATCAGATTTTAGTTGAGAGGTGGACAAAAAGCACCACACCTCTTCATTGTCTTGCACATGCATTGAATCCAAGGTACTCATTTTCTCTGTTTTTAAGATATTTTGTTCTCTTAAATTATATTGCTTATCAATAATATATTACTTTTTTCCTATTAATCTATTATATAGGTACTATAGTGAGGAATGGCTTGTAGCAAATCATATTCCTCCTCACATGGATGAAGAAATTTCTGCTATGCGAATAAAGTGCTTTAAGAAGTATTTTCCAAATCAAGATGAAAGGAGGCTAGTTAATACTGAGTATGCTAAATTTTCTGGCTGTCTAGAACATTTTGGGGATGCAGATTCATTGATTGATAGAGGTGCAATGGAGCCAATAGTTTGGTGGTTAGCTCATGGTGCTTCAACACCTATGCTACAATCATTAGCCCTAAAACTGCTTAGTCAACCGTGTTCATCTTCATGTTGTGAAAGGAATTGGAGTACTTACTCTTTCATTCATTCCATGAGGAGAAATAAGATGACACCACAACGATGTGAAGATTTGGTCTTTGTGCATTCTAATATTCGTCTTCTTTCAAGGAGGACGCCACTTTATACTAAAGGAGACACCAAACTATGGGACATTAGTGGAGATGCATTCGATTCTATGGAGGGTGCTGGTATTCTTGAAGTTGCTAACCTATCGCTTGATGAGCCAGAGATGGAAGCAATATTATTTAACGATGAAGAAAACGATGACCTTGAAAATCAAGAACTTTAGTCATTATAAAATTATTATTTGTTTTGTTGAACTATGTATGCCCTACATGACTATATCATCATTGGATTTCTTTTGTGTTTGATGAACTATAATCCTATATCTTCTTTTAGATGTATTTCTTTTACTGTGTTTTTCTTTTCCTAAAGTATTTTTAGTATGTTTCTCACTTTCATCATTCCTTAGAATAGTCGTAATTTCTTTATTTATGTGGACAATCTTAACATCTTGTGCATGTATGCTGATAACTGATAACATTTCATTGAATATATTATTGCTGCAAATTATCTTATTATATGTATTTTAAAAAAAAAATTCACATACCCAAACGTACCCGTACCGTGCTATTTTATAATTTTGTCGTACCACGTACCGGTACCCGTACCGTACCCGTACCACGTACCGGTACCCGTGCTTCATAGATGGAGATCCTCTTTCAAGACATAGAGTTTGTGTTCTTGCTTGAGAACAATTCTTATGTTTCTATATCAGTCCAAAAAGTTAGTCACGTTAACCTTGTCCTTCTCAAGGACGGCTCTCAGGGATAGGGTGGAATGGGACCACTTGTCATGGAATTTCTACAAAGTTATGCAAAATAAATTTAGTATTATATTTCAAAATACATTTTATTTTAATATGGATTTTTTACTAAATACTCTCATTATTTTATTCAAATTGATAACCATTAATATCAATTCGGAGAGTTTATGCGAGCTACTCTCTAGTGGACAAAATCCGTATTTCACTTCATCATAAGTCAGCTTTGGTTGATCGTCCATAATGTGGCTATTTAGGTAGGCAACCTTTGTCAATTGCATCATCATGCAACTCTTATATGGTTAGTGAATAACTCTTTATTCGGATCCATCATATGGTGCATGTCAATCTTATGCATCTAGGCACTCAACCTTTGAGGTCACCTAGCAAAGTTAGACTCGATGTCGACAATGAGATATCACAAGTATCCGCTCGCACATTTACCAAGATAGATTAATGTACCTTCCTTTGGCAAACTCACACTTCATTGATCAAGGCAAGAAGAGTGTCATTCCATCGAAAAGCATCTGAATACTTAATATTAATTTATGGGATTTTCATGATTGGAGATTAATAATTAATCGTGATTATCACTTAATCATTGTGCGCATATTTACAAAATCATAAAATTGTTATAACATTCACATACCAAATGCATCCCAGATGTGCAGAATTAAAATCATCAACATTTGATGTAAAAGGACTAATCAGAACATTTAGAACATTTCTAAATCTTCGGATTTACATGTACTGGACAGAAGCACAAATAATCTTCCTTATGGCAGTAGACAAGCTCGTCTCTCAATGTCGAATTCATAATTCAAGATAGAATGTGGATTCACAAAACACATAAAGAGAAGATTATTGTTAAGGGAACAAAACATTTTTGAAACATGGAAATCGCAGCGAAATCACGGGCGTTCCTGACGAGGTTCCAAGGGGTTGCGACTCTGGCTGGGTCTTAGGGGCAGAGCCCCTAATGGGGTTCAAGGGGCAGGGCCCCTGGCTGTGGTCTTAGGGTTAAGGGTTTTATGAATAAATCTGAACATTTAGAACAGTTCTAAATCTCCTGATTTACACACACTGGATCAGGCAGCTGGCTCTAATACAACTGTAGAGTTTTCACTAGAGAGTAAAATCAGCACATCAAATGTGCAGAAATAAATCTAGAAAAACCCTAACTAGATACAGGACCTTGCGAAAACCAAGATTCAAGAAGTAAAACATAGCATATGAAAGTTACCTGTGTGGAATCGAGTCTCTGCACGATCAAGATGCTCCAAAAAATTGCTCCGTCAATTGAGTTCACGAAAGCACAAAAATAGATCAGCGCATTTACGGGATATCCACACTAACGGGAAGAAACGTCTCGCCGCCAACACACGGAGGAAGCCTGGAAGGATGATCGAGGCCTTCATCTCCACGAACTGCTAGGTTGGTTTCCAGAAGAGGACCGTCGGCACTAGGGCTCCGATTCGCAAAGGGGCCTCCGTTGTCGGGGTTTTTGCTGCTCTACAGAACAATTCTGTGTGGAATGATAAGGCTTAACCCTAGAGCCTGAAATTATATCTATATATATAATTCTCAGTGAACCAAGTTCAGCTACAACAGGAATTACCCTAAGAAAAGCTGAATCGGGTTCATGGTTTAATATGGGAAAATGAACTGTCAAAATAGCTTCTAGTCGATTTGACTTGAAGTCCAGTCGAATTCATTCAGATGATTCGACTAGACAATCTAGTCGAATATGTTTAGTCGAAACTGAACTTTACCAAGTCGAATTCTTCTAGTCAATCGGCTAGACCATCTAGTCGATCGGCTTGAAGTCAGGACGAATTATCCAGATCATCGGGACGAATTCTTCTAGTCAAATCAGTACATTCTCCCAATCAACTAAGTTTGTCTTTGCATTCATATCCTATATGAGTCGAGCCACCCCGATCAATTATCCAATTTCTCGTACGTCATTATGTGCAACCTTTGCACATCATAAGCTCATATTTACGTTGGCAACGAAACTAACTCGTTGACTACTTCTAGATCACAAATACTCCAATAATAAACATGACAAAGCCTTCAATTATAAAATTTCATACTAGTTACCCTTTAAGTTTGTGGAAGTTTAAAACTGATGAAACGCATAATTAAATACTTAATCCATATATATCGCTCCTTTTGAAAGTTGTCCCATTTTGTTCCAAGTACCAAAGTACATTGTTACGGACCTTCGCACCAAGTTATAGCTTAACTAATATGAGTCATTAACCTGTTATTGGTAGTTGAGCCAACTAATTTGTCATTAATATGTTAGTTGTCGTTGAGTCACTTATTATGTCGTTGGGAGTTGAATCAATTACTTTGTTTTTGGTAGTTAAGTCAATTACTATGTTTTTGGAAGTTAGGTCAATTACTATGTTTTTGGTAGTTTAGTCAATTACTATGTTTTTGGTAGTTGAGTCAATTACTATGTTTTTGGTAGTTGAGTCAATTACTATGTTTTTGGTAGTTGAGTCAATTATTATGTTTTTGGTAGTTGAGTCAATTAATGTGTTTTTGATAGTTAAGTCAATTAATGTGTCATTAATATGTCAATTGTTAGTTGGGTCATTTAATGTATGTCATTAGTTGAGTCTTATAATCATATTTAAATACCCTTTAGAGAATGAATCTTCATGCATGTCTTGAAGTCTATTCATTATGTTCTTCCAAAATATTTTCTTTCTTAAACCTATCATTTAATAGCTTCTCAAAATAGCATTTTCATCCTTACTTGATGCCTTCGTCTTCAACGAAAAATCTACTATTTTTCACTTTTAATCCATCTAACTTGTTCAGCTCAGCTTCTCCTTCCTTAGTACTAAATCTATTATATAAATCATCAGCATATATAACTTTCAATTTGCTCATTAAAGTCTTAGTAAGACTATTAGCTTCTTATAATCAAATATAGGCCTTGATAGTATTCAATTATTACTATTTAATAGCACATTCCTTTACTAGCCATGTATCCTTGTTTATAAAAATGGAGTTGCAACATAACTTCAAAATCCAATTGTATCTAGTTTAAATCTAATCATAGCATGAATGCTAAATTCAGAATACTCATTTCGAAGAATAATTACTTATTAAATAAATCTAATAATTATATAAATTAATAAATTATTATTTAAATTAAATCTCAAATTCCTTAATACATCCTCACATACTGAAATAGATAAATATAGGGCAATGTTAATAGCACCCCTAAAATCGCTATTAGCAGTCATTTTAATGTGTTATTTTGGTCTTTTTTGAGGTGCTATTAACCAATAAAGGGGTGCTATTAACATTGCCCAAAATATACAAAAGCGGAATAAACAAACACAAATGGAATTTGTTGTCTTAATTACGAGTCGCGTTGTCATGAAGTTGAGTCATGTTTATTATCACGCCTTTTAATTACGAGGTATCTTTTAGGAGTTTTTCATTTGGAGCCTTTATGCTTTTTAATTAACACAATTGTTAAGGGGCTTATGCAAAAATATTTTTGTAATTTATTTAAAGAGCCCCTTGGGCCAAGAAATGAGAAGTAAGAAAGCTCTTTCTTCTTCCTCCTCTTTAATTCTTCCCCTGTTAAGTTAGCTATTTGGTAGCTCCCCCTCGAGCTCCCCGAGTAGGCAACCACGGTAAGACTTTGTGGTAATCTCCATCATTGTCTGCTTCACTTACGATTGCCTCCAGGACACTCCACTCTTGGGTTGAGATCCCCCAAATCTAACATCCTCGCTGCCACGACCGTGAATCTCATCTAGGGTTGTAACATTTGGTATAAATCCTTCAAAGCAAAGCCGCAAGTCGCAGTTGTGAGGCCTTATTCAAGCAACCAACAATTCTTCTCAACGCAACCACTGTAGAGGTCATATGTGAAACCTTAGGCAGAACAATATTCTATGCACGTGCTTCTGCTCTGCAACCATCCCAGAGCCCACATCATTGACATCGAGCAGTTCTGCTCATGCACACATGCTCGTCATAATTCCCATAAATCTGATAGAAGCTCGTGCGCTTTTCCATAGCCTCCTCTATGAGCATAAGCATCGGGTCCTCGTCTCCTTCAAGCTCAAAGTAAGCAAGTGAAGTTCCACATCTCTTTGGACGTGCGTGAAGCCGCGCCTCCACCCCTTACCACTTGTTTTCTTCTATCGAGCACGGCGAGTACACGTCCATTCAATCAATCGAGAGTTGACGCCTTTTGTTTTCAAACCCAACAAGCTTTTTTTAACCCTGCCTCTTTCTCCATGTCTACTGCCTATAACTTTTATTATTTTTAATTAATTAGTGAGTAATTTTACATGCACATTATTGATTTGTGCACACCCGAAAATTTTATTTGCAGGCCAAATTTATATGTACACGCCAAGTGAAAAGTATCTTCATGCTTTCTAGAGGTGCGAAAAAAATGCAACAATTTTAAAGATGTGCACAACCTGTTTGACCAAATGCCATTGAAAGACGTCATCTCTCTTTCCTCGTCTTCCTTCTCCAATCTCACTGTTTAAGTTGTGAGAGCCTCTAACCTGATCGCCTCTTGTTAGAAAAGCCCATATAAATGGCCCATGATTGGGTCCATGTATTTTTATTTTCTTCTTCTCCTATTAGTCCCACATCATTGTATAGGATTTCTTTTCTCCTTTTCTCTCCTATATATTTGTATTCTCTCCTTGTATTTTGACACACAAGCAATACATACAAGTTTTTGAGCTCACTCAACATGGTATCAGAGGACACGGTTCGTTCCCTGCGGTTACACTTCATCTAACCGCCCGGCCCGTCATCCTCTCCTGTCTGCAACTCCTCTGCGGCTTGCTCTTCTTCTCGCTCCGGGTAGCGGCCTCTTCGTGCCTTCTTCTCCGCGGCTTCTCCCTTGCTAGCCGCTGCCTGCTCCCTTTCCCTCCCTCCCTCCCGTGGATCCACCCCTCAGTCCTCTTTTATAACTTCTCTTCTCAACTCGTGGGCCCTTCCCGTTGTCTTCCTCTTACCGCGCGGGCTCCTTCTCCCCTGGTACCTCCCCTTGCCGCTCCTTCTTGCCGCTCGAGTAGTTCTTCTCGCGGCATCTTCTTTCGGTGTGCCGGGTCGCGCGGTCTCCCTCTCGCTCATCCCTCTTCGCCTTGCCGCTCGAGTTCTTCAACTCGCGGTTTCTTTCTCTTGCCGCTCGAGTCCCTACTCGCGGCCTCTGCCCTCCTCTTGCGGCCTTTTCTTGCCACTCGCGGTTTCTCTCTCTTGTCGCTCGAGCCCCTACTCGCGGCCCTTTTCTTGCCTCTGCTTCCTCTAGCTGCTTTCGTCTTCTAGTCGCCCGGTCTCGTTTGCTAGCCGCGCGACTTCTCCTTTTCCTTTTTGGCCGCTGGTGTTCTCACAGTGACCGTGCGGATTGTCCTTGCTCTCTATCCGCACCTGGTCGCGGCCCTCTGTTTCTCTCCCCTGGGCTTGTCGTCGTGTCTACCCGCTGCAACCTCTCTTCTAACCGCGTGGGCTTGTCGGGTGTCTCCTCTCCGGCGGCCTCCCCCCTCTTCCCGCAGCTGGCGCTGTGTCTAACCGCGTGCCCTTCTAGTCGCTGCGGCCTCCCCAGGCTCAATGGGATCCTCCCTTTACTCTACCGGACAGGCGACTACTCCTCCTGCTGACCGCCCGGCTTCTCTTCCAGACCTCCGAGATGAGTTGCGGATCACAACTCTCTCATTATCTGGGAAGAAGAATTTTGTTCCATGGGTCCACTCGGTTCGGCGTGTTCTTCAGGCCAAGGGCCTTGTGCTCCATCTTACTAACGGACATCCTTCCCCTACTACTGATGACTGGCTACGTAATGACGGCTGCATCCAAACATGGCTCCTTAATTCGCTGGAGGGTGAGCCATACCAAATGGTCATGTACCATGAGACCGCCAAAGCTATGTGGGAGGAGCTTCACTCCTTGTACTCTGGAAAGGATAGTCTTCAGCACCTCTATGACATTATTACCGACCTTCAGACTCTTGATGCTGGCGGGGCTGCTGACATGACTTCATTTGTTGCTCGTTCCAAGACTCTTGCAGAGGCCTGGATCCAGCATCAGCCTTCTACCACCGACCTTGCTGCTCAGCGCGCGCAAAAGGAAGCTGTCTGCATTGCCATGATGATGGCTCGTCCCGCCTCACCTTCAGAGCATTCGGGCTCAGGTGTTGGCCTCGGTCTCTACTCCCTCCCTTTCTGATGTCTGCTCTATGCGCCTTCGAGTATCACCACCTCTCGAGTCTTCGGCACCCTCTTCTCCGGCCCTTCTTCAACAGACCCTTCCTCCCTTGCTTCCCCCACCGACCTCTGCGCGCGGTGGACGTTCCGGCTCTCGCGGTAAGGGGTGTGGGAGTCGGGGTCGTCCCAAGTGTTCCTATTGCGGTTGGGATGGCCACACTGATGTCGTCTGCTACAAGAAACATGGTTATCCTCCTCGCCCAACTGCGGCTGCTACCACTGATGGCTCCTCCTCCACTGGTACCGACCTTGAGGTCGTTCGCCTCCAGCTACAGCACCTCTAGGGGCTTCTTAGCCCTCCATCTGCTTCTGTAGCCTCCATCTCTACCGCAAGTATTACTTGTCTTTCCTCAAGTCCACGTTCGATCTTGGACTCAGGTGCTACTCATCACATCACCTCGCTACGGCCACTCAAGTACTCGGATGCTCCTCATCCGCAATCTATCATTGTCGCTAATGGGGCGACTGTTCCGGTCTCCGGTTGCGCCGACATCTCTCTTGCTCCCACCCTCTCTCTTCGCTCGGCTCTTTATGTTCCTGGCTCTCCATTTAATTAGCTTTCTGTTGGTCGCCTCACTCATGATATGGATTGCTCTGTCACATTTACTCCCTCTACTTTTTTGATACAGGATCGGCGGATGCGGACTACCATTGGTAGGGGTCGACTACAGAACGGGTTCTACCTTCTTGATGTCTCTCCTCCTATCCTCTCCTCCGTCTCCGCTGTTGATTGGCATCGCCGTCTTGGGCATGCCCCTCTACCCGTTCTCCAAAAGGCGATGCCTGATGTATCTTTTTCTGCTTTCAAATGTGATTCGTGTATTTACAGCAAACAGCCGCGTACTTCTTTTCCTGTTCATTGTACTAGGAGCTCTGCTCCGTTTGATTTACTGCACTCAGATGTTTGGGGTCCTTTCAAAATTACAAGTATCTCTGGCTATCGATATTTTATAACTTTCATTGATGATTATTCTCGCACAACATGGCTTTACCTACTTCGTGATCGCTCCGAGCTCTCTCGCATATTTCACGATTTTATACTCGAAACTCGAACGCAATTCTCCACAACTATCAAAACATTGCGCACCGATAACGCTCGTGAATACATCGGCCATGACTTTGCTAATTTATGTGCAGAATTTGGTATTATACATCAAACCTCCTGTGTCTACACCCCCCAACAAAATGGTGTTGCCGAACGAAAGACCCGCCACCTCCTCGACGTTGCCCGCTCTCTCATGCTTCAAATGCATGTTCCAAAAATTTACTGGAACTTTGCAGTCTCCACTGCGTGTTTTCTCATCAACCGCCTTCCCTCCTCGGTTCTCAACTATGACACTCCTTTCAGTCTCTTATTCCCCTCTACACCGGCCTTCCCTATGACACCAAGGGTTTTTGGCTGCACTTGCTTTGTTCACCTCCTGGGTCCTTCCTCGGATAAGTTGGATCCCCGTGCAGCTAAAACTACTTTCGTCGGCTATTCTCGCACTCAGAAGGGCTACCTATGTTACTCTCCGGTAAGCCGTAAAGTCATCGTCTCCGCCGATATTACTTTTTGGGAAGATCAACCTTTCTTTTCCCCATCTCTCGCTCCTTCCTCCCCGCCGACATCTCCACCAATGCTTATACCTCGACCCGTCCTCCCTACTACTGCGCCTGTTTTCCTACGTCCTTCTAATCTTGCTCCTACTTCAACTCCTGCTCCTGCTCCTGGTCCTGCGCCCTCCAAGCCACCGGTTATCCGGACTTACACTCGCCGCCTTCCTCCTTGTTCCGCTACCCCTCTGCAGTCGGCCTCATCCTCGGCTACCCCGTGCCCTGCTGATCAGGTATCTCCCTCCACCAATCATCCTCTGGCAAATTATGTCTCCATGCATCGCCTCTCTCCCCAACTGCACACCTTTGCAACTTCTATTTCCTCCATTTCGGTTCCTAACACTGTGCAGGAAGCACTACACCATCCTGGCTGGAAGGCTGCCATGGAGGAGGAAATGGCTGCTCTCTGGGCTAACCAGACCTGGACTCTCACACCTCTTCCCCCGGGTCAGAAACCGGTTGGGTGTAAGTGGGTCTTCGTCGTCAAACATGCCGCTGATGGGAAAATTGACCGGTTGAAAGCTCGGCTGGTCGCCCGGGGATTCACCCAACAACAAGGGATGGACTATGAGGAAACGTTCTCTCAGGTGGCCAAACTCAACATCGTCCGGGTTCTTATCTCGGTGGTTGTCCATCGCCGGTGGCCCTTACTGCAACTGGATATTAAGAATGCCTTTTTGAATGGCGACTTGCAGGAAAACTGTCTATATGCAGCAACCTCCCGGGTTTGAGACCACGGGGGAGTCTCAGGTTTGTCGCCTTAAGAAAGCTCTGTATGGCCTCAAACAATCACCGCGGGCATGGTTCGACAGGTTCAGTAAGGCTCTTCGGGAGGTTGGTTTTTCTCGCAGCGCGGCAAACTTCTCGATGTTCACTCGTCACTGAACAACAAGGACGGTTCTTCTGTTAGTGTATGTTGACGACATCATCATTACTGGAGATGACGAAAAGGGAATACAGGAGGTAAAAAACATCTCGGTACAGTTTTTCAAACAAAGGATCTGGGACCCCTCCGGTATTTTTTGGGCCTTGAAGTTGCTAGACGGCCAGATGGTCTCGTCCTTTCTCAGCGGAAGTATTGTCTCGACCTTCTTCATGATGCGAGTTACTCTGGTTGTAAACCGATCAATACCCCAATGGATGTGAATCACAAGTTATGTGCTCAGACTTCCGACTCAGATCTATTACTCGAGAATCCTGAATACTATCGCCGTCTAGTTGGAAAATTGATCTACCTCACGGTAACTAGACCGGATATTTCTTTCGCAGTGGGTATTGTTAGTCGGTATATGCATTCCCCGCGAAGATCTCACATTCACGCCGTTGAACGTATTCTCAGATACCTCAAAACGGCCCATGGTACAGGATTGGTCTACAAGACCTCATCTTCAGCTCCTGCATTGATAGCTTACTCAGATGCTGATTACGCCGGGTCTCTTGATGATCGACGGTCAACAAATGGGTTTTGCACATATTTTGGAGGACATTTGATTACGTGGCGGAGCAAGAAACAAGTTGTTGTGTCTCGATCGTCTGCTGAGGTTGAATACCGGGCAATGGCGTTTGTAGTGTCTGAACTAACGTGACTGGAAAGTCTTCTTACCGATCTGGGTATAAGACTTCCTTCCCCAGCCATTCTCCTTTGTGATAGCCAAGCAGCTATACATATTGCCAAGAACCCGGTATTCCATGAAAGAACTAAACATATTGAAGTTGATTGTCACTTCATCAGAGAAAAGGTTCAAATGAAGAAGATCGACCTGAAGCATGTCCCCGGGACAGAACAAGTTACGGATGTGTTCACTAAGGCTCTTCCCAGTACTCTCTTCTATCACTGCTTGTCCAAGCTTGGCGCATACAATTTGTACGCTCCAGCTTGCGGGGGAGTGTTAAAAAGCCCATATAAATGGCCCATGATTGGGTCCATGTATTTTTATTTCCTTCTTCTCCTATTAGTCCCACATCATTGTATAAGATTTCTTTTCTCCTTTTCTCTCCTATATATTTGTATTCTCTCCTTGTATTTTGACACACAAGCAATACATACAAGTTTTTGAGCTCACTCAACACCTCTAATGGCACCACAGCATCCAATACATAGATAAAGCGAACAATTTAAGTCGTGACGGCCTTATTTCTCTCCCCATTTTACCAAAAAATCCCCGAACAAATCAATAACCACTCCACGAATTACCAATGGCTTCTCTAACGTGAAGGTTGTTCTACGTCTACCTTTAAGTACAAAAAAGGGAAAATAGAGGAAGACCGAAACATTTCTCATGGTAACAAAATTATCTGCTTCTTCCCGCCTGTTCGGTTTCCTATATTTCAAAGATCCACCTCCTCCCCCTCCGATGCAGAAATTCATCCACGTGAGAGCCCAGCGAGGTTAGACCACCGAGAGTCACAGCTTGATCAAGCAAGTGAGCTTCTTTCGATTTTTTGTGATAGAACTTTTGTTCTACCATTATTCGTCTGATGAAATTTGACCTCCACACATTTTCAAATTATAGAACTGGCAACCATAAGATTCAAATGCATCAAAACGAAACCACAAAATATAAAACTAATTTGATTCATTGAGAGGATTAAGTATCTACACAAACTGGTGCCAGGATGTGACAAGATTACAGGGAAAGTGTTATGAGCCTCGAGCATCGGGCCTAATCATTATCATTACTTTTATTGTTTTTGTCTTTTATTATCGTCTTTTACTTGTATTTTTCATTGAGTATTTTGTAAGCCTATATATAGGTATCACTATGCTGTTTGAGGGTATCAATGAATGAAGTTCTAAATTCCTAAACCCCAAAAGAGATCTTGGAAGCTCTCTCTCTCCCTTGAGCAAGCCCCGCTTAGGTAGTCGTGATTCCAGCTCCGTAATACCTTCCTACCTCTGACGTCCACTCTGGCAAGCTCGTAACAACTTGGTATCAGATTCAGCTCCTATTACGTCGACGATGTTGTCCGTCCACCCTAGATCCTTCGTCCCAACAATTTTTCTTGATCCCATGCCTGTTGCACGCATTCGCCTCACACGACACCAGTGACATCACGGGACGTGTCGCCCTTCTCTTCGAACGCTTCCTTCGTCAACACCCAGATAGCCCGCTATTGAGGCAACAACCCAACAGTCGGTCTTGCTGAGAACTTCGCATGCATCGTTGTTCCCTGTGCTAAACCACTCATGCAATACCAATGTTGATCCCTAATGCAACAGCAGTGCCCGATACCGCCCGTCGATCCAGCCTGTGCCTCCTGCATCAACGATCCCGGGGCCCGATCCCTTCCGCAACACCAGCGCCTGATCCCTGATGCAACACCAGCGCCCGATCCCTCACGCACCGACACCTTCTTCCTTCCTCTTCACAACATCTGGTCAGGCAGCTTTTCGCATGATCCTCCAGAAATCGACCACCAACTTCGTTCCCAACCGCAACATCTGCACACACGCCTTCCAACCCTTAAAGCAGCCTCCATCGCATGTTTTCAGCACTCTGACCTTATTCCCTTGCAGTAACCTGCAGCTCCGCCTCCTTCTGATTTGCACCCTACGTTTTTCTTGGTCTGTCTCATCAAAGGGAAGCGTCGCGGCTCTCACGGTAACCCAAATACAACAGTCTACGACGACTCCAATCGTCCAATCACACGCTCCTTCTCTCGTCAATTAAGTAAGCCAATGGAGGACTTGCAAGATTTCGGACTGCTCTCCAGGATGTCTTGCATATTGTCATGACCTCCATGGAAGCACGCTTTCGAGACGCTGAAACTCGGCATCGGGATTCGGGACGACATGGAACCATCATCGCCAAGCTTAATGAGTTGTCTGCCTACCTTCCCGTTGTTACTACTCCGCCCACATATTACGTCAGCAGCAGTCAGGCACTGCCCACACCACTCATCTGTCACGAGCCACTGTCACCAGTCATCGTACGCCCTGAGACGGTTCCACTACCACTGATGTGTCTTATATCCCCTTGTTTTTTGGTAAATGGTTTTGAGATTTATTTAAGAAAATAAATTAGTAATTTAGTCATGTTATGTCCCAAAGAGAGTGGGCTACCTCGATTTGTAAACTGAGCTTGTTTGCTTTTCGGTAAATATTTAGCATGAGAAAAAACAGGAAAGCTTGCTGCAATATTTTTGCAATCAATAGTTGCAACTCACCATGTGATATGGAAAATAACGACAACGTAGGAAGAAATGGCACAAACAATCTCGAGGCATTGATCACTTAATTGATAATTGCATGAATTTAGTAATAACTGTAGAGAGTGAGATTTAAAAGAGCACTTACCAGGGCAAATAGATCCTCCGTTCAAGGGTGTGTTCAGCTGTAGGAGAAAGTAGGGTAAAGGTTTTAGGACTCAGCTGAAAATGGAGGTGGGCTCAAGGTGGGCGAATTGGAAACTATATGGGCAGGCTGGAAGAAAGAGGGAAACAAGTGAAAATGGAGAAAGAGCAAGCTGGAAGACGCGAATATCTTCAACGCGGGGTCATTTTGGCTAACGGAAGGTCAGAAAACGTTTGTTGATGGTCAACCGACCTTCAGGGTGGGGCAGTGATCGTGGGAGGTTCTTCTTCAGTAGTCGAAGGGGCACCTACGGAGGAGTCGGGCGGGCGACGTAGCTTGATCCCGTCGGCGGAGCTCTGGGAGAAATTGACAAATGGCGTGCGGTCAGCTGGACAGCTCGACGAGGTGCTACAGATAATGGCAAAGAGGAAATGACAATCGGGAATGCGCAGGAGTAACCGAGCGAGACTTTGGGTCTCGTTCAGTTTTTTCTTCCGGCCTGCCTATGAAAGAAGATTGGATACATATAAATAGAGGGATTTATGGGGGGTAGGCAAATACTTTTTAAAGACAAATAAGAATTATGGTCATTAAGAGGGGGGTATTGGGAACTCAAAAAACTTTATGGAAAATCAAAGAGGTGTTTTTAAAGTTGATGAAAATACCAAAATCAATTAATTTTGATTTTAACTATATATTTTTGAAATTAATCAATGTTCATGCAATTAAAATTGATTGTTATGTTTGCATGTCATGCCTTTCTACGCTACCGAACCTATTTATTCAGGGTCGCACTGATTAGTCAACTCAGCGTGCCGGAATGATTGTAAAACAAAATACAACAAACATGACAATATAGATATGAGATCATAGTGACGCAATAACGAAAACAGAACAAAATAAAATAAAACCAAAATGACAGCGCAACGACATATATGTGAAACATAACTCAACCGGATGCATCAAAGGATGCATCAACCACGCTACCCCAGGTGGGATTTTCCGACTTATAATGGGAGAACGGGCCTATTGGATTGACTCACCAAGTACGAACAATTTTACTCTCATCATCAAATACCGACAACGAATCAGATGCCTTTAACCTCCTTCCGCCTCCTCGACTCAGCTTTGCTTTTGGTCACTCACCTCCTCACCTGACAAGCCGGGTCTGCCATTGAAAGACTTCCAAGTGATTGCAACTTGCGTTTCGGTCCTCCCACTCGCAGCAATCCCCTAAGAGAGATCATGACTTTATGACAAACGGGCGTCGTCGACGATTATTAGGAAGTGTTTCAACTTCTAATAGCAGCATGGCACACACCACGCTTTTCCCTGACATGCAGGTTGATGTAGGCTCGTCACCCGACGAATCGAGACGGACAAAAGACACCAAACTACTCTCTCACGTTCCAATTCTACGATCGCACAAGTAAAACGCAGCACACTCGATTTGCAATATTATTAATCCAATGCTAACGCACGTGTTCGCCACACCCTTAGAGATCAAATAAAAGCAATGAGCTAATATTCTCTCAAGCGAAAAGGATCTACCCGATCCGATCGAGCGTGTGTTGTACCAAAAGAGATCCACCGAAAAATAACGATTTCGGAAATGGTAGATCTCTCCCAACAAAAGAAAACGAGGTCCATCAATCCTCACGAATTTAAATAGACCAAGAGAAAACAACAATAATCGATTGGATCAAAACCACAATGAAATCAAGATTCGCAAACAACGCAAAAGTTAACCACCACGAGATTTATCTAGGAGGGAACACACAAGATTAGAGATTTTTGTTACCCCCACTCGGAAGATGATTCCTTAGAAGAGGATCACTCTTCTACGGTTCCGTCGGAGTCACACCGAACAGAGAGAAACACGTTCGCCTTCCTCGCTTCACGCCGGAGAGGATTCTTTGTTGCAATAGAACTTGTCCTTGGCCGAAAATCCGCCAAGAGGGAGGGTTCAAGGTTGGCCGAAAACTCTAGGTGGGGATCCTTGGTGTAGCCGAAATCTTCTAGGGGGAAGGCCTTCGTTTTGTAAGAAGTTGGGGAGGAGAGGGGAGGAGAGGGGAGGTGTTATGGTGGAGAAGAGAGGAGGAGAGAGGGGGAAAGAGGTGGCCGAACCACTAGGGGAAGAGAGGGAGGCCGACGGCCAAGGAGGGGAGCAAGAGGGGGGAAATCTGATTTCCGATTTTAGGGTTTTCTTTTCATTCAATCTCTAAATAATTCATCAACACAGCCTTATATAAGGCTAACAAAAATCCAGGCTATACACAGTCCAACTTAAAACACCATATGGTTAAACACAGGCCAAACTTAAAAATAAGAATCTAGATAAATACAGTCCAGATTTTAAAGCAAATAAACAAGGAAAATAAATATAACATAAGCAAGATAATCATCAAAAGAAAGTCTTGCGCCGAGGGCGGAGGTTGTAGCGTCGATCAACAATGTTTCTGCGGCGCCGCAAGTCTTTGGTTGGAGAGGGCGAGAGATCTTCCGTAAGCATGTCGGCACCATCATCAACATGTCGGGGGTCGTTGTCTCCATCAATCCTCCCCCGCTTAAAAGTACTCATCACCGATGAGTTGGCTTGAATGTACCGGCGCAGAAAAGCATCATCCAAAAAAGGCACCTCCGATTCAAGTAGCCAAGAGTCATCGGAAGCCGGACGATCACGCCACCTGATCAAGTAGCGGTGAATGTCACCACTTGGAGATGTGAGCACTTCATCCTTGAGGATCCTGTGAGGCAAAACGGTGGTCTTGGGGAACCTTAGAAAAGCATTAATCAAAGAAGGAGAAAAAGTTTCTACATCAACATTCAACGTACCTCCAGCGGATACCGTAGGAGAGAGCGATCCAGGGACAAGCTCACCCCCCAACCCATTAGAGGACACAGTGGAAGGAATAAACGGAGAGGCAGATATTTCAAGTGGTGGAGAAACATATGACGTTAAATCTGAAACATTGAAAATAGGGGATATACCCCAATCAGTAGGTAACTCCAAAAGATATGCGTTTTTTCCTAATTTCTTTAAAATTCGAAAAGGACTGGCTCGCCGATTCGTCAACTTTTTTATGGAGCCCGAAGGCATCCATTCAGGGATGAGACGCACCAAGACTAAATCATCAACATTAAAGTGAGACGCTCTCCTATGTACGTTAGCATGAGATTGATAAGACACAAATTGGGTGGTTAGCGTTTCATGAATGTGCTTATGTAAATTGTGAACATGAAGAACGAACTATTGTGCAAAATTACTTGATTTATAAGATGGAGGTAACGAAATTAAATCAAGTGGCACTGGTGCCTTATAGCTGTGCACGATTTCATTGGAGGATAAACCCGTGGATCTATTTTTAGAATTATTGTACGCAAGCTGAGCATGGGGAAGGATCAAGTCCCTGGTACCCTTGTGGTCATCCACAAGACAACGTAGTAAACTACCCAAACTTCCGTTTACTCATCCGTTTGTGGATGGTAGGCCGAAGAAAACAAGAGTTTGGTACTCATAAGCTTCCAAAGGGTCTTCCAAAAATAACTAGTAAATTTCACATCCCTATCAGTTACTATTGTCTTGGGAACGCCCCGATGCCCAACGACTTCCTTAAAATATAATTTCGCAATATGCGATGCATCGCTGGTCTTATTACAAGCAATAAAATAAGTCATTTTTGAAAACCGATCTACTACAACCAGGATGGAATCATGATGTCTAAAAGTGATGGGTAGACCCAAAATGAAATCCATACTAACGTCCTCCCAAGGAATGGAGGGAATCGGAAGAGGAGTGTAAAGACCGACATTCGTTTTATTACCCTTAGCTAATTGGCACACACGACAACTCCCAACAATTTTATTTACCGTTGATTTGAGACGGGGTCAATGAAACTTGTCCTCAACTAACATAATGGCCTTGTCACGACCAAAATGACCACCTAAACCACCGCTATGCAATTCCCAAACGATGAGATGACGCAGGGAAGAACGAGGGATATATAGCTTCGAGTGCTTAAATAGATAACCGTCTCGAATATAATAGGTTGAAATGGTAGTGGGAGAGTCTCTTTGAGCGGATAAATAGATTTCCTTGAAATCCGTACAATGGACATACTCATCCTTAATCCTATCGAACCCAATGACTTTCACTTATAGCGTAGATAATAATAAAGAAACACGACTAAGGGCGTCGGCCACACGATTTAAAGTCCCCTTAAGATGTTTTATTATAAATGTGTATTCCTGAAGATAGAAGACCCACTTGGCATGCCGGGGGCTGACCATGCTTTGAGAATTGACAAATCTCAAAGTGTCATGAAAGGATTGGATAACAAACTCCTTTGGGAGTAGATAGTGTCGCCAATGTTGGAGGCAGCGAATAACAGCGTAAAACTCCCTATCATAATTAGAATAATTCAACTTCGGACCCGCGAGTTTCTCACTGAAATACCCAATCGGATGACCCTCCTGACTTAATACACCGCATATGCCGACCCCAGACGCATCACAAGACAACTCAAAAACCTTATTAAAATCCGGCAACCTCAGAAGTGGAGCTTCCGCAATCTGTGATTTAATTGTTTTGAACGCTTTAGTAGCCGATTTGGTCCAGGTGAAATCACTTATCTTCAAACATTCCGTTATCGGCGTCATGATACTACTAAAATCTCGAATGAATCGACGATAAAAGGTAGTTAGTCCATGAAAGCTCCTAATATCCTGAATGTTGGTGGGTTCCGGCCAATCCTTAATGGCTTCGACCTTCTTAGGATCCACATGTATGCCTTCCGAACTCATAATATACCCAAGGAATTCTACGGACGTCACATTAAATATACACTTCTTGATATTGACAAATAATTTTTTTGTCCTCAGCGTGGTAAGGATAGTCCTCAAATGTGACTCATGATCGGTCGGAGAAGTACTAAAAACGAGGATATCATCAAAATACACCGCCATGATTTTTTCCCATGAATGGTTGGAAGACATAAGTCATCATCCTAGAGACAAGTACTCGGGAAATTGGAAATCCCAAATGGCATCACTAACCATTCGTAAAGCCCATATTTTGACTTGAAAGCGGTCTTCCATTCGTCTCCCTCCCTAATCCGGATCTGGTGGTAGCCACTCCTAAGATCCAATTTCGAAAAGATCGTGGCCCGGCTAACATGTCCAATAAATCGTCCAAACAAGGGATGAGAAATCGATATTTAATAGTAATTTTATTAATTGATCGACTATCCACACACATCCTCCAAGAGCCGTCTTTCTTAAGGGCAAGTAAGGCGGGTACGGCACACAGACTCTTGCTATGACGGATGAATCCCTTATTTAACAAATCTGAAATTTGGGCTTGCAACTCTAGGTGTGAGGAAGGTTGGATAAAGAGAAACCCGGAATGAAATCTATCGTATGTTGGATGTCCCGCATGGGGGGTAACATGGACGGTAGCTCGTCCGGATATACATCCTTAAACTCTTCTAAAAGTTTCCTCAACGCTATGGGTAAATTATCAAAAGAGGATATATCTTCCTTTATTTGCAAACAAACTAACACATACATGACACCAACCATAAAAGTATCACGCGCAAACTCCTTCTTACCTATCAGACTTAATGTTTTCTTCTCTACCGGAATAATCGTGTCTTTAGAAGGGACAGTAGGATCCTTAGGCGGAGTGGGCTTCAAAATAATGGTCTTGCCATTAAATTTGAACTCGTAGGTGTTAGCACGTCCTAGGTGAGTAACATCATGGTCGTAAAGCCACGGACGTCCTAATAGAACATGACAAGCATCCATGGGGATGACGTCACACCAAATTTTCTCTGTATAATCCTTGATGGTAAGGGGAACCAAACAACGCTTCGAAACCGGAAGGGATGTCTTGTTAACCCAAGCAACCTTATAAGGGTGAGGGTGAGGTTCGATGGTTAACAACATTCGTGACACCGCATTTTCCGAAATCACATTCATACAGCTTCCACTATCGACAATCAATTTACACCACTTCTTTCCGTTCTTAAAATTTAATGAGAAAATATTCGTCTTATTCCAATCATCTGATGCTCGCGGAGTAGCCAAAATACACCTCATCACTATCATATTAACATCATCCTCTATGTCGCTAGGTACTCCTTCCGATTAAGACTCAGATTCTTCACCGGTCTCATACATGAGCTCGGCGAATTCAGCCGAGGCATCTAAAAGGGCAAGGGGTTTGGGCTTGGTTGGACACTCGCTAGCAAATGTCCCTGAATGTCACAAGCAAAACAAGTAGCATTCGTCTTGCTAATCCTACCGACGGGCACTTTCTCACCGGTCGGGCTTCTCAGATTCCTAGCCGTAATGACAATAGAGTTCGGGTCAGCGGACCGGAACTTACCCTTATCCTTATGGGTGGATAGGGAGGGTGGTCCTAAGATGGACTTTCCTTTCTGAAAGGAGCGAGATTTGGACTTAAAAGCATTGTGCTTCTCAATATCCAAGGCGGCGTTAAAGGTGGTGTTCAAGTCGGTATGACCATACCGTAGGAGCTTACCCTGAATGTCGGGGTTGAGCCCCTTACGAAATCTGGAGAGGGTGATCTCTGGCATCTCCCTAACATCGCACCTGACCATCATGTCCTTAAGAAGGCTCATGTAATCTGCGACCGACCTATTCTCTTGTTTCAGGGTAGCTAACTCATCAAACATCTGTGTCCGATGGTATGCAGGAACGTACTGATCAGTCAACATGTCTTTCATGCCAGCCCAACCAATAGGTGGTAAACCGGTCACCGCACCAAGACGTCGTTCCTTCATTCAGCCAAAATATTTTAGCCCTGCCTAACAGCTTCATCCTCGCAACTCGCACCTTGTGTACGTCGGTCAAATTGTGTCACTCGAAATAGCACTCTATTTCCATAACCCAATCTAAGAACACTTGGGGTTCACCTAGTCTGTCATACGATGAGGGTTTGATCCGGATAGCTCTAGTGATATCAAACTCGTACGGTGTCTGGTTATTATGATTAGGTGCACGCGGGACAAAATCATTATTATTATTGTTATTGTTATTCCCCTCGTCACGTTGGCGGGCCGCCTAATTAGGGGGAGCCGCTTGGTTTAACCTCATCTCGTGAAGCATCTCCCTGATGTCCGTCAGCTGATCAGTGAACTCCTGGCGGAGTTCATCAATCGTTGTCGTACCGTGACCCGTATCCCGGTCGTCCGCCATATTGGAGGAAGAAGGGGTATACTCTGTGTCTAGTCTAGTGCGCATGCAATGAAAGAAGTTTGACCCTGACTTGATGAAATTTTATAAAAGATATTTTTGTCTAATAATAACTAGGTTAAAAAATATATTTTTAAAATTTCTCACTGCGAAGGGTATGGAGATTTTCCAGAAAAAAAAATTTGGATTTCGCAAAAAAATGAGAATGTTAGACCGCTATTTGCATATCAGAAATTAAAATTTTCGTTATTTTGAACAACGAAACGTGCTAGACAAGTGCGTGTCGGCGTCCTACGAATATTAGGATGGTGTAAATTAAGAAATTGACATGAACCTCCCTCTGATACCAAATTGATGTAGGCTCGTCACCCGACGAATCGAGACAGACAAAAGACATCAAACTACTCTACGTTCCAATTCTACGATCGCACAAGTAAAACGCAGCACACTCGATTTGTAATATTATTAATCTAATGCTAACGCACGGGTTCGCCACACCCTTAGAGATAAAAAAAACAATGAGACAATATTCTCTCAAGCGAAAAGGATCTACCCGATCTGAACGAGCGTGCGTTGTACCAAAAGAGATCCACCGAAAAATAACGATTTCGGAAATGGTAGATCTCTCCTAACAAAATAAAATGAGGTTCGTCAATCCTCACGAATTTAAATAGATCAAGAGAAACAACAACAATCGATTGGATCAAAACCACGATGAAATCAAGATTCGCAAACAACGCAAAAGTTAACCACCACGAGATTTATCTAGGAGGGAACACACAAGATCAGAGATTTTTGTTACCCCCACTCGGAAGATGATTCCTTGGAAGAGGATCGCTCTTCTACAGTTCCGTCGGAGTCACACCGAACGGAGAGAAACACGTCCGCCTTCCTCGCTTCACGCCGGAGAGGATTCTTCGTTGCAATATAACTTGTCCTTGGCCGAAAAACCACCAAGAGGGAGGGTTCAAGGTTGGCCGAAAACTCTAGGTGGGGATCCTTGGTGTAGCCGAAATCTTCTAGGGGGAAGGCCTTCATTTTGTAAGAAGTTAGGGAGGAGAGGGGAGGTGTTATGGTGAAGAAGAGAGGCGGAGAGAGGGGGAGAGAGGTGGCCGAACCACTAGGGGAAGAGAGGGAGGCCGGCGGCCAAGGATGGGAGCAAGAGAGGGGGGATCTGATTTCAGATTTTAGGTTTTCTTTTCATTCAATAATTCATGAACACATAACCTTATATAAGGCTAACAAAAAACCGGGCTATACGCAGCCCAACTTAAAACACCATATGGCTAAACGCAGGCCAAACTTATAAATAAGAATCTGAATAAATACAGTCCAAATTTTAAAGCAAATAAACAAGGAAAATAAATATAACATAAGCAAGATAATCATCAAAAGAAAGTCTTACGCCGAGGGCGTAGGTTGTAGCATCAATCAACAATGTTTCTGCGAAGCCGCAAGTCTTTGGTTGGAGAGGGCGGGAAATCTTCCGTAAGCATGCCGGCACCATCATCAACATGTCGGGGGTCGTCGTCTCCATCATAGGTCTCCATCTTCACTGCCAGACTTCGTGATTGATTGCGGCTGGATGTCAAGTTTGAGACTCCTCGCAACTAAATGACTATCTTGAGCATGGCCAGGATTTGCGACCATCACCTCCAGCTGGCACAGGTGGCTTACATTTTCGCTGGCGCGCGAGCCCTGTCGGGACATACTGAGGGTCCTCCAGAGTCCAGACGCTCTGATCTGTCGGCTCTCGTGCCGAGATGATGGAACGGAGAGCGCAAGGTTTATGTTATAACTGTGATGAGCAATATACTCGCGTGCAAGAAGCTTTTCTTTCTGCAAGTCGAAGGCTCTGACGATGAGGGTGTCAGATGATGTTGCTTCCGTCATCGATCTACTTAGAGCTTGATGATAAGCTCTTTTTGCAGCGCGGGAGAGATGTTATGGGCCTCGAGCACCAATCCTAATCATTACCATTATCTTTAGTATTTTGCAAGCCTATATATCGGCATATGACTATATATAGACTCCAAATCGACTCGAAATGTGATTCGAGTCAAATTGAATCAACTCAAATTGAGTCAAATCGATTGTACTCGATTTCGATACGGCTCAATATTCGAGCGATTTTTGAGCTACTTTCGAGTTTCGAATAATATGCTCAGCTCTAACAACAAGTGAGTTGTTTCAACCATCTATCGAGGGGGAGAGTTGAAGGAAATTGAGCAACGCGTCTTGGGCCAACCTGTTTGTGTCTTTTCTTACCACAGGGCAATTCCTGACGGAGGTCGAAGACAGGAGGAAGTTCCGGTGTAAGCCAGTCTATTATATGCTCCATGGTGGGGACCTATACCGGAATACCCTTTTTAGTCCACTAGCTCACTACGTCACTGAGGCGAAGGTTCCTTGCATACTAGAAGAAATTCACTCAGGGGAGTATAGGAATCATTCGGGGACCCGCACTCCAAAGCAACGCAGATTGAGACAAGGTTACTTTTGGCCTACCATCAGGAAGGATGTGGAGAACATTGTCAAGAAGTGTCAACTTTATGACCCGCTCCAGCTACAACAAGCTCAAGAACTCCATTCAATAGCGGTTCTGTAGTCGTTTGTTATTTGGTGAATGGACTTGCTTGGACCATTCCCTCAGACAATTGACCAGAGGAATTTCATTTTTGTTATGATTGATTACTTCTCGAAGTGGATCGAGTCCAAGGCACTGGCCAAGACCACATCCCACGTGGTAAAAAAATTAGTTAAGAAGAAATCACTCGCAGATTCGGGATACCTCTGGCGATTATCACAGACAATGGTCCGTAGTTTGCCAACTTAGAGCTGATTGATTTCTGTAGTCAGTTGGGAACAGATCTTTGCTT
Organism: Platanthera zijinensis; assembly: GCA_039513925.1. Taxonomy (NCBI): domain Eukaryota; kingdom Viridiplantae; phylum Streptophyta; class Magnoliopsida; order Asparagales; family Orchidaceae; genus Platanthera; species Platanthera zijinensis. The sequence goes on along the minus strand of CM077098.1, from coordinate 104,321,721 downwards.
TGCATCCGTTCACCACCCCTGAAGCAACGATCAGATAGAGGCAGCTAACAAACTGATCCTCAACCTCTTGAAGAAGAAGGTAGAAAAACTCAAATGGAATTAGGCGGAAGAGCTCCCCTCAGTTCTCTGTCCTTGAGAACTAATGCAAACTCCACAACGGGTGAAACTTCGTTCAAAATGTCTCAAGGTTCAGAAGCTTTCATCCTAATGAAGTTCGAGGTCAGGATTTAGGATCTTGCCTCTACTCGACAGGAAGAGATCAAGAGAAGGAAGGAAAGGCATTTCAACAAACATATTTGAATCAAGCAGTTCCAGAAGGGAGATCTCGTGCTGAAAAAAGTCGATGTAGCGGGGAGGTCTGCTTTCATCGACAAGCTCGTCCCGAATTGGGAAGGATCGTTCGTGGTTCAGGAAGCCCTTAAGATAGGAGGATATCGCCTGAAGAATTCAAAATGAGAGTTTCTCGGGAATACTTGGAGTGGAGATAATCTGAAGAGATTTTATACATGAACTTGTAAAACAGTAAGGGGAGAGCTTATGCTAGTCAGGTTATGTATTTTGTAAATATGTACCCAATAAAACAACAAAGTGAAATCAAAATTTTTCATAAAGATTGAGTCTTGATGTCATATCGAGGTGAAACCAACCTTCGCAAGAGGTTTAGAGCTTGAATCTTAGTGGTTCGGAGTTTTGTATATTGCTCGGCGATCCCTCGAGTGCACTTCTCACCCATCTGTTGGGTTACTAGGAGGGAATCTGAAGTCATAGGCTAAGCTCACTTATAAAGGTGAATTCCCTCTCAGCTACAAGCTATTTATATCTTGCAACTAGATCGATTTCAGGAGACATCCGCTTAACGAGCTTCTAAAATGAACTAGAAGTGAAGAAATAATTCATCTCTCATATATTATGCACTCTCTAAGAATTGGCAGAGCTATTCTCATTAAAGTCTTGAGTGACGGGACGGGAAATCTCCAATAATAGGACTCGTGATTCATCTATGTGAATGTCCTAGAACATTTATACTTGCATAACATATCAAAATAGCCTTGGTCGGATGATGGGATGACACCTCGGGTTTATAGCGCATTCTCCCAAGTCCAAGTCTCTACATTGACAGATGAGATCAACTCCAACCTTACACGTTGGTCGGGGATCCATCGAGTGCCTCTCTCACCTGCCAAGTGTAATATGTAAGGGCATGGGACAACGCCTCGAGCTCAGCGAGTTCACATAAATCCAAGTCTCTGCAAAGTCAATCGAGATCAGCTCTCCACTTGTATGTTGGTCGACGGCCCCCTCGAGTGCATATCCCTCCCAAAAAATAGAATATGTAAGGGCATGCACCAACGCCTCGAGCTCAATGAGTCCATTTAAGTCCAGGTCTCTACAAATAGATTGGCCAAATCTCTTTTTCATCTTATTCGAACTGGAACTCATCCTTGCAACGGAATATTTCATATTTTGGAAAAGGTGCTTGTGCCTCGAGCTGCCGAGGTGACTCTGAAGTTTGAACGGAGGACCTCCAAGTCCTTGAGACTCATAGTCTCACAGGGTTAGCTGGAGGGGCCCATGCCTGTCGAAGGCGGGGTCATCTAAAAGACAGGGGGAGGGGTGGTCATGGACAGAGCACGAACTCCTACAAAAAAGTAAAAACCAAAATATTAGAGACCTCGGCAGCATGGGTGAGGTATAAATAACCTTGTTAAAAGCGACCTCGCCTACGTGACCACGTTTGAACTAACCTTAGCGGGTTTGAGGAAAGGAAGTTCATCGGCTCGCAAGCGGAAGTGAATAAGGTCGAACATCTTTTTCTTGAGGCCGAGGTGAAGAGCGGGACTATTCCCCCCTCAAGACGGGCGGAATGAAGAGCTCAGTCCCAGGCTGCTGCGGACGAAGCGGGATGGAGGCGAAGTCGCCTCTAATAAAAACAAACCTCTCATTCCAAATATGGACTTTGATAGAGATCCCCATTTTTTCTATTTTTGGTAATAGGAATTTAACAAGTCTACCATTTAATGGTAAAGACCCGGCTACTGAAGCTTCGAGGCAATGGGATTTTAGCATAGTTATAGGTACCAAAAATAATATTTACATAGCATACACATATACCACAAGATTCGTTGTTAACCCATACAAAGGGATTTAAGATTGCTGATTGTTAAACCAAAACAAAGGGATTTAAGATTGCTGATTGTTAAACCCATACAAAGGGATTTAAGATTGCTGATTGTTAAACCGTAGTCCACATTAAATCGGTAACAATATGAAAATTTCTTTAAAAAGATTTTTTAAAAATTAGAGATCACATAAGGAGCTTACCAATTCCGAATAACTTAAATCATAGATATTCTCAGCCATCCAGCCTTCAAAATCTATATCACTTGATGGACGAAGCCCATTTGCATATAACCAGCGGCCTTTTTCAATTTTCCTACAGTTAGGACACTGCATGGCACCCTTGGCATTAAATGCTGAGCCAATACAATCTGAACAAACAGCAAACAAATGATTAAGAAATAAAGAAAAGCTTACGAAGATGAATATAGAGAAAGACAATAAAGAAAAGCTTAGGAAGATGAATATATTTAGAGACAATGAAGAAAAGCTCAAAAAGATCACTCATTATCACTGCATCATCAATAACCATATCCAACTATTTAAGTCAAATTTTATAAATTTTCATTCTTGATTCATTCCGGCTAAGCGATGCAACTAGTTTTAAAAAAATGTGCACAAGTTCTAACCATATTCCCTTTGGTGTACTATTCATCCTAACAGTTCGGCAGCAATTTATGTGCATTGTGGTATAAATGCATTTCAACCCGTCAATGTTAACAAAATGAAGATGTAGTGGAAGCGAGATTGGTTCATTCTCCTTCTTGGCTTCTTCTTTCGTCTCTCTGAGAACCTTCAATGAATTAATAAATCTTCTTGTTGTGGTAAGTGCTCTGTAATCTCCATGGATGAAGCAGAAGGCTTAAATCTTGAGAGTAAGGGGAAGATTGGATATGCCAGTTAGGCTTAATCTTGAGAGTAAGGGGAAGATTGGATATGCCAGTTAGGCTTAAATCTTGAGAGTAAGGGGAAGATAGGATATGCGAGTTAGGCTTAAATCTTGAGAGTAAGGGGAAGATAGGATATGCCAGTTAGGCTTAACTCTTGAGAGAATCAAGAGGGATAAGGAATGAGGGGAATTGGTTTTGATTTTGGGAAGGGACTAGTCACCATCCTAGGATACAAAGAGGGGAAAGAGAACTTAAAGGCTGAAGGAAGGGAGGTAGAGATATGCAAGTGAGAATGGAGGGGAAGATAGAGAAGAAGGGTGAACAATGGTTGAGTCGAGGCAAGGATATCTGCCAACTTGCTTGGAAGACGGACATGGCAAAAGAATTTTGAGAGATGTTAACTTCGGCCATCTATTCATATCCCTTCAATCACATCCCAACTCATAGTATACAGTTTCCATCCATAAAGACCAAAAAGATCAAACTATCCAAGCTATGCAAAAAAAAAAGTTTAATTAACATACAGGAATAAACATGAATAATAGGCTGCTTTTTTCATAACACTAATCACAGATAGAGTGATGATCCTCATCCATTGTACAAGCATAAATCACTATAGTGAATTATCAATTATCCTATCCTCACGTGTCACTACCACAGTCCTCCAATGCAAGTGTTTCCAAGTTTATCATTTTTAGAGTCACTGTAGCTATTAATGGCTTTTTACCGCACAACCCTGTCCATATAGTATATGCATTGTAAAGCTAATTCTAAGTTTATACATATTTATAAAAGTCTTCACATATTCTTTAAAAGTAAAATACTTTTATTCACTTTTCCATTTTAAAATATCCCTCATTATCTTTAGAAATTATTTCATCATTTACATTGTTTCTTTTTTATAGTAGATCCACAGCTATGTATCATTGAATTTCTAGTATTGGAAGATGATTATAACACCAATTAAAATTGAATGTCATAAACTCAAAAAAATTCCACTACTCCTAAGCTCTTTATAATCTAGCATTTTATCCATTGCTCTAACATTCAAACTACTTCATTAGAGTCCTACTAATTCGAAATATAATTTGCAAAAAAGCATCCCTAAGGTATTTCACTTTAGATACCATCATTAAGCATCACTAAGGAATTTTTAGACTTGGAATGAAACTATAAGGAAAGACATGTATACTTAGGCATTAGTGAGATTATGACACAAGATAGGGCACAATGGCGACAAAGGATCCATATAGCCGACCCCACTATAGTGGGATAAAGGCTTGATTGGTGTTGTTGTGCATACCATCGTTAAGCATTTTCATAACCAAATACTAACCAATATTTTATCATGCGTATCTTAAATAACTTCATCACACCTTGAACATTCATTTTTTACCTTAATGTGCACCAAATTAATTATCATGATACTAGATGGAATGAATTTTCAAGATCATTAAAAACATATGAATATCATATTTTAGACTCTATATTTTCATTATTTTTCTTAGAAACAAATCACCTACATATGGATCTTTCTTGCATCAAATAAATTTGATCATTGAACCGAATAAAAAATTAAGTTTGTGTGCATTACCTCTCCTTAATTGGGGACTATATGGGTTCTGTTGTTGTGTGCATTACCTCTCCTTTTCTTTCATAATCTTATTATGATTCATAAGTAGCACCGGTTCAGATATTCGTGAGATTGACATTTTTTTGTCAGATGAACGATCGGAGACCGTGATCGCGACCGGCTCGAAATTTCTGTTTTTTGTTTTTGTATGATGTGTTTAGGCTAAGTTATCTGATCGTGTGTTTTGGGTCGTCGGGTGACTAAAACTAAATCCCCTCCCCCCCCCCTTATATTTCAGTCAGTTATGGTGTACAGGTATCGAGAAGTTAGGCTTCAAAAACAAGAAGTTGCTCGGTTCTTCTTCCCTTGGTGAGGCGTCGAGGAAGCCGTGTGGTGCCAATGCCACCGGTCTCAGCTCCCGGTAACCTCCGCATGCCGCCTCCCCCAGACTGTATGGCCTCTGACAAGCCTTCCCCAGTCAATATCCTACAATTCCAAATTTGTCGCCACCTTCACATACATCCAGCGTCGTTGTCCCTGCCATTCCTAGCCACCAGTGTCTTCGCCTCAGTCCTGGGTGTCTCCGACAATCTCGCATGACCTTCCAGCTGCCTCCAGCGACCCCTCTCCACTCAAATGATGCATCCCTCCCTCCTACGGCCCTCTTCCAGCCCACATTCAGTCTGTCAACAACAACCTAGCCCCTTCTACATCCTCAAGCAGCATCCCCAAGCCAACTCTATCATCCCCACCTCAAAATTGTTCCCCACCAAGACCCGTCCCAATCAATACCAGACCCCAAAATCCCATTCTCCCCTCCAACAACCACTACAAAATAATATTATCCCTTTCGGACAACCATCACCACCACAAGATCTTCCCCACCACCGCTGACACTAGTTACTTGATGAATTTTACATTGTACTTTCATTTTCCTTTACATTGTACGTACATTCTCCAATTTATCACTAGTAATATATTGCTCAATTAATTTAGCTCATCTAATTTATTTATATTTGTGCTCTATTCACTTTTGCATTTAATCTTAATACTTTCAGTTAATCTGCAATTACTATTTATTTGCATAAATTATAATATATGACCAATTGTGACGTTTGCGATAGATTTTAAAATCATTATTATTTAATAAAATGAACGTCGGAAAAATACTTGCATGATTGAGTCATTCACGAGCATTGCATTAGAGTTTAGGGTTTAAGTCATAGGTATCTTGTTCATTGGATTGTGTATGTTTTGCATCTCTCCCGCATCTTCCTTTTAGAGTTTGTTATAGGTCCCATTTTAGAGTTTGTTATAGGTCCATTGCATTTGTCATGTACTCACTTGCATTGCATTTAGGGTTAGGGGATCGCATGTTTGTCACCTATAGATTTGTCTTGCGTAAAATTTGTATAAGAGCCTCAGGTTCAGGCTTTATTTTTTTACACAACCATTGAGTCTATAGGTTCCTTCATATCTAGTTTTTGTCGTCATTCCGCTCCTCTATTTGAGGATCAGGAATATGTTTATAAATTATCCCATTGAGCCCCTTCGAAGAGATCCTCATGTTATTACAATGATTATTCTCGTTCGCAGCACACCCACTTCAAGAGATTGTGTTGACCCTTTGACACGATTCCATTATGCTAGAGACGATCACTACGATAATTATCGTCATCCCCATTCCCGCGCACGAGCAAACCATGTTGAACCTTCAGCACGACTTGAGTGTCTTAGGGATAATTACTATGAGGATCATCATTTCGAGAAAGATCTTGAGTTTAGGTTCCTTAGCAGATTCATTGACGGGGAAGGATGAAATGGCAGGTAACCAGGAGGTAGGATGGCCTGTATAGCAGTAGAGGGGTGGTAGCAAGGTAATCGACTGTAGATGTACTGCAGAGGAGGTCAGTGAAGCCCAGCAAGAGCTCAATTTGACCCTTGTGATTCGTAGGCGGAAGTCTGAGCCTCTGTCTAGGCAATGGAAGCCTCGTACGGAGTAGGCAAGAGAGGGGGCATGCGTGGGGTGTGTGTAGAGACCTAAAAATCTTGATGCAAAGTAACTTGATTAAAATTCAGCCTATCTTAGTTCAAAGGCAACTAGGTATACATACAACTATCTTAAGGAAGAAAATATACCGCAACAACTACGGTTCGGTCCAAACAAAACTGGAATAGACGTGCAACATAAAAAAATAGTTAATAAGATGAAGTAAAAACAAATGATAGAAAAAATAAAAGATAGGGGACGTTCAAGCCCTATCCTCACACTTCTTCGTCTTATACGAACACGTCTGTGACAATTACCCTTGGTCTACCAATTCAACTTGCCAATCCTTCTTAACTTAATTTATAATCCAGTGGTACATATTATTCAAAACTTATATGTGTCAAACCCTCATTGTTTTCCTATTACCTTATTTTCATAGCTAACTACAACTATATAGAATCAGCTTTCAGATTCACCGCCTCCCTGCCTTCCTAATGAGTGCTACTAGAGGTGTTCATTCAATTTTAAATAATTCGATAAACCGTTGGTGCATATTATACCTTGATTATTAGTGCCAAACCCCCACGTCTATTTTTCATTACTTCGTCTTCAAAAAGGCATAACTCACACCGCCCTTACTAATTATTTCTCTATATTCCAGCTTTGTCACCCAACATGTCTTTAATGTAAAGTCACACGTGTCTGTTTTTCACAACATCATTTTGTACACTCCAGACTAATTTTAATGATCTCATCTTTCCATTACTAATTTTCAAATGGGTTTTCCGTTCCATCTTATTTTATCAACTTAGAGTTAACTTGCTAAATCCTTCTTCTCCAAGTATTCTTAGTGGTTGTTATATGAGGAGTTCATAGTGTTTACTCTATTTTACAATTGTCTGACTTCATTTAGGATCACCTCCTGTTTATATTTTTTCCTTAGTTCATCTTAAATTTGGTCCATATTCTACCTCAAACTATACTCGGGTCAGCTATGGATGTTATTCACTGTCATATCTTGAAGTAGGTCTTACCATCCACCTTCTTTACAGATCATTTCTCTCTCCATTCCAGGTTATATGCCACTCAACACTTCTTTCATGATTTCACCTTTTCTAAATTTAAGTTCCTCTTTTATGATTTCGTCTTTGTACAACTCTATTTTCATGATTTCACCTTTTCTGTTGTTGTGTACCCTTGAATTCCAGTAGCTGTCCCACCTTCCATCCCCTCCACCCCTCCATTATCCTGAGCCCAGTCCCCTCACACTGTCAATCAGCAGCCCGTACCTCCATATCCCTACCGACCAGGGGCGGACCTAGCCTAAGGCACGGTCGGGCACGTGCCCGACCGTAAATCGCGTTAAAATGCTACAGGCGCCGGGTTTAGGGCATTCCTCTTTGCGATTTTCTTTTCCTCTTCGACAGTTCGACGAGAGGATTAGAGGAAGACGCGGCTAGGGCATTTCCCTCTTCGACACTCGGCAGGGCTGCTCTTCGACGACGATGGCGCTGCACGCGAAGATGCCAACGGCAACGGCTCTTCCGCTCTTCGTCATCTTCGAGACTTCGCCGACTGTTCGACCTCCAGGCTCCAGAGTCCGGGGTCCAGACGGCTCCAGTAGTCCAGCGCCCAGTCCAGGTATGCGATTTCTTGGCTTCTTGCTGCTTCTTGCTGCGATTTCTTGGCTTCAAAACAGTTTTCCTCTTCGACCTCCAGTGCACATGCCTGATGCCCAGTCGGCCAGTCCAGTACTCCAGTGCCCACTGCCCAGTCCAGTCCACTAGTCCAGGGAAGCAATTGCAGGCTTGCAGAGTTACAGCATATAATTCAAAACAGTGCTCCGTCTGCATCGCAGGATTCGCAGCATCGGCATCCCTCAATTCGGAGCTCCAAGCCTCTAATCGCGGAGAAAAACACGCACCAAGGGTAACGATCTCTTCCTCTCTGTGTTTGTAATTATTTTTGTGCAATGAGATCCCCCTCACGCCATTTCGGTTGAAGATGGAGACTCCGTTAGGGCGTGGGATTGTGACCCCGACGTATTTTGATGTGTGAGTTGCACGAAGAGTCCCTCTCCCACTACGCGGTGGAGAGCGGGGACTCCGCCAGGGCGTGGGATTGCAACCCCGGTGTAGTTTTCTGCTTTTACTTTGCTTTGGAGGGCCACCCGCCTTCAATTGGACGCGGTGTGTGTTTCCCTCGGTTCATTGCAAACCTCCGGATCGATTGTGTCCGTCCCAGGCATATTTTTATGCATTAGTGATCCGACGTGCGAGTCTGGATTTAGGCATGCTGTGTGAAGCCTACCCGTGGCGGTAAGCCCGGATCGGTGATGTTTCTGATGTGCATAACGATTAGCCCTAGTTGCGCTAACGAGAATGTCTCGTTCATTTTATGCAGTGTGTTTAGTTAGTGCAATGGAGAAATTTTTTTCTAAAAAAGAAGCATGTCAAAGTTCGATGGATTCTCAGGAGTTAGTTTTAACTAGCAAAAGAAGTCGCGTAGAAGAGTTTAAAATAGAAGATTTACCTTCAGATTCAGGCTTAAGACATCCTATAAATTCCTATGATGCAAATGTTCAAGAGTCTATACGAAGATATTATTTGCAAAAGGGTCCTTGTCAACCTCATCTAGAAAGTTTTCCCCAAATAGAAATCGAAAACAAAGCTCGACGCTTTAATAAGAATTGGTTTAACGAATTTAAAGGCTGGTTAGAATACAGCGAAAAAGATGCAGTATTTTGCCTTTACTGTTATATTTTTCCTCAAAGTGGTTGTGAGCATACTTTTACCACGAGAGGCTTCAGAAATTGGAAAGATAAATCAGTATTGGACAGACATGTCGGAAGTCACACTACTCCACACAATGCTTCTAGAAAACTCTACGAGTCTTTGATGAATCAAAAACAGGGTATTCAAATTGCTTTTGCAAGATAAGATGAACAACAAAGTTTGAATTATCGCGCTCGCTTATATGCTTCAATCGATTGTGTTAGATTTTTTTTACGACAAGGATTGTCCTTTTGTGGTCATGATGAGACTAAAGAGTCTACCAACAGAGGAATTTTTTTTGAGCTTTTGGAGTTTCTTGCATCACATAATAATGACATCAACTCAGTTGTGTTACAAAATGCTCCTCAAAACTGTCAACTTACAACGCCTAAGATTCAAAAAGAAATAGTATCAGCAATTGCAATAGAGACAACAAATAAAATTGTTAAAGAAATTGGAGAAGACTGTTATACAATTTTAGTGGATGAATCACGTGATGTATCTACAAAAGAGCAGATGTCTGTTGTTTTACGATATGTTAATTCCAATGACACGGTCATAGAACGTCTTCTTGGGTTTGTTCGTGTAGCAGATACTTCCGCGTTATCCTTTAAAGCAGCTATAGATCATTTATTTATGAGATATGGTCTTAGTATTTCTAAATTGCGTGGGAAGAAATATGATGGTGCTAGCAACATGAAAGGAGAGTTCAGGGGTTAAAAGCTTTAATTTTGAATGAGAACAGTTGCGCTTTCTATGTTCACTATTTTGCACATCAACTGCAATTGGTACTGGTAGTTGTTGTAGAAAAAAATTCTGATATTGCTGAGCTTTTCACACTTATTAACACAGTAATGAATGTTGTTGGTGGCTCTTGCAAACGTCGTGATTCTCTTAGAGCCTTGGAAGTTGATCGAGTTGCTACAGAGCTTGGATGTGGGGACTTGGAAAGTGAACGAGGGTTGAATCAACCTTTAGAGCTCAAACGCACTGATGACACGAGGTAGGGGTCACATTATAGCACAGCTTTAAATTTTATTTGCATGTTCTCTTCTATTGTTGATGTGCTGGAGATTATCATAGTTGATGGGGCAGATGGAAACCAAAGAGGAATGACAAGCGCACTTGTCCAAGTTATCTTGACTTTCAAATTTGCATCTGTTATTCATTTGATGAAAAATATTTTGTCAAAAACAAATGAACTATCTCAAACATTGCAGAGGAAAGATCAAGATATTGTAAATGCAATGTATTTCGTAAAATTGTCAAAACTATTATTATTGAAGATGAGAAATGATGAAACCGAGTGGGAAATATTTATGCCCGAAGTCTCAACTTTCTATAGAAAACATGACATAGAAGTTTTTAATATGGAAGAAAAGTTTGTTCAGCAAGGTAGATCAAGACGCAATGCACGTGAGATTACAAATAAACATTATTTCAGGATTGAAATTTTTAATGCAGTGTTTGATTGGATGCTAAATGAGTTAAATGATCGCTTTGATGAAGTAAACACAGAATTACTCTTATGTGTTGCTTGTCTAGATCCAAATGATCATTTTAGTTCTTATGATAAACAAAAATTACTTCATCTTGCTGCATTATATCCGTATGATTTTACGCCAATAGAGTTGCAGTTACTTGAAGGACAACTTGACATATATATTTTTGATATGCGATCTACATCAACGGACACATTTTCTGATGTTAAAGGAATTAGTGACCTTCTGAAAAAAATGGTTGAATTAAAAAAAAGATAATCACTATCAGTTAGTTTTTAGATTGTTGAAGTTGGTTTGCCTCTTACCAGTTGTTACAGCTACTGTTGAATGAACGTTTTCTACAATGAAGATCATAAGAATCGGTTGCGAAATTGAATGGGGGATGAATGGATGAATGATTGTTTGGTTGCTTACATTGAAAAAGAAGTTGTCGATACTATTACAACAGAAACTATTATTTCACGTTTTCAGAGCATGTGTCAATGAAAAGTATCTCATTGAATTGTAAGTTTTTCAGATCTAAACCTTTTTTTTGTAATTTTGTGTTCAATTTTTTATTGTAATATTGTGTTCAATATTTTCCTTACAAAAATATCTTTGCAAAAAAAAAAAAAAATCGAGGACGCTGCCCCAGAACCCCCGCTCAGGCTGCGCTGCCCCCCAAACCCCCCGAATTGACAGTACTTAGATTGTGCCCGTGTGACTTCAAAATCCTAGTTCCGTCACTGCTACCGACCAACATACCTGAAACTGCAGCAGCATTGGACCTCCACTTCTGTCATCGCATGCATTCGTAAGTTGCTATTTGAAGTTATTATTCTCTGTTGTTGTGTACCCTTGAAATCCAGTAGCTGTCCCACCTTCCATCCCCTCCACCCCTCCATTATCCTGAGCACAATCCCCTCACACTGTCAATCAGGAGGCCGTACCTCCATATCCCTACCGACCAACATACCTGAAACTGCAGCAGCCTTGGACCTCCACTTCTGCCACCGCCTGCATGAGAAAATTGTTATTTGAAGCTATTGTTCTCTGTTGTTGTGTACCCTGACACATGTTCTGTTGGATGCTTTCTTATCACTCCTTTTAGTATTGTGAAATTATGTGATTTGCATGGGTTATTTGGTGCTTGTTTGAAAATAATTGTGCATCGATTGTTTGTTGAATAGAATTTGTTTTCTTTGATTAATGTTTGTGAACAACTATGCGACTGTTTTTTTGAATCTTTATATTAATTAATTGTTTGTGGATAAATTGTAATTAGACCAATTCATCTACATGTGCACTAAACTTACATTTGATTGGATTGCATGTATTTTTGCACGACATTTTAGGGTCGTTGTAGGTATATTGCATTCATTGTGTGATTGCTTGCATTGCGTCCAAGGTTAGGGCATCACTGTCCGCCACATATACATTCATCATGCATCAATCTCTCTCTCCATTTAAGGTTGTTTCTATTAATTCGTCATAAATCAACTCATATTTTTATACTGCAATTTGTTCACCACTAACACATCCCCCAAAAATAGAATACTTAATTTCATTTATCATTTCCAGTCCAATTCATTTAAATAATTTCAATGTTGAGCCATTGGGATATTTAATGAGAAATTTGTTCGATTTTTTCCAAACTAACTCTAAATCTATAAATTATGTCACCTATCAAGTCTCGTTCCTTGGTAAAATATACCCAAGATAATTAAACTTACCTCACCTAGCATCATTCAACAAACTTGATAAATGATTATCAATTTAACATCCATTAAAATAACATATTATGCATTATACCTTTACTAATCATAACCGCTTTATGATCTATCAATTATGTTTTCAATTGTGGCAATTTTTCAAATTCAAGAGAAGCTGTCATCCTCACATCTAATACATTTCCAACTTGCAATCATTTCATGTTGCGTCTAACACATGATTAAATAAGGATGAATTAAAATAAGAAAGGGGAGTAAAAAAACAAGATAATTTAAAGTTTGAGTTTACAACTTGACATCACTCTCATTCTTGAGAATTAGTAATTGCAATTGTCTATGTCATGTAATCATGTTTATGTGGAACCAAGAGACAGCACAACATCATAAAAAACAATGGGCGTTCTTAATAGCATCAGCATCAAACTATTTTCTTCTTCATCAAAAAAAAAGGTCTCATATGGAAGAATTAGATTTTATTTCTCCACTGTCATCAATTTTCTAAATTATCCACCAAAATAGGATCAAATTCTAATACCCATTCCTCTCAGTTTGTTGTAAACGTCATAAAAACCAAGGTACCAAGTCACTTATGCTCAAACATATTTCTCCTCGTGATATGAATCTAATATTTATGACAATAAAAGGATAAGTTAGAATTTCTTCTTTGAGAAAGACTTAATGAATCCACATCTCAGTCCTTCCTAATAAAAATTTATTCCTCATAAATTATCTTGAGTAACTTTTATCAATATTCCCTCAGGTTTATCATTTTCCATCCTAATCCAAAACTTGTTTAATGGATCCAAACAATAGGGGTATTTATACCCTTCTTGTACATGTCAACCAAGTAAAGTTTATTTTCAATTAAGCTAACATCAATGCATATTTCTCCAAGTATCTCCCTACTATAAAAAATATCCCAAGATGTAGTTAAAAAATTAAATATAGTCTTCACTTACAAATACACTTTTTTACCACAACATAACAAAGAACCAAGCCCATCATCAAATAACATGAATCAACCCTCACCCCAATTATATACAACAGTAAGGCCTTCTCAAAAAGCATGGATCAGTTGCTAACTAGTATAAAAAATACTTGTCACGTTGAAAGACAATAATGCCCAAACTAGTCTTATGCAAAGAATGGTAAGTTAGACTACTATAATGAAACACAACTTGTATTCAACTGTAGAACATAGTGTAATATATCTTGATTTTGCGAGCATAAACCCACAATAGCAACCAAGTGATGCAGTCCCGGCTGGAACTCCTATTAAGACTCGGTGCTAAAATGTCAGCATATGTTTTTTTTTGCATGGAAACAAAATATCATCTTTACTCGACAAATGTATTTCAAAAACAAATCTAACATACTTAAAAGATCTATGCACTTAAAAATTCCAACAAGAATATACTTTTTCTCCCCTCTTAAAAAATTTTCCTGAATCGTAAGGGTCTTCAGCAGATTGAGCGCATTAAAAAGGATCTAAATTGGAGGTAAAATCAAATTAATTGAAGTCCAAGCTGAAACTCCAATTAAGACTCGGTGCCAAAATGTCAGTGAACGTACTTTTTTTCATGAAAACAAAATTTCATCTTCACTCGACAAAATGTATTTCAAAAACAAATCTAGCATACCGAATAGTTCTACGCACTTAAAAATTCCAGCAAGAATACACTTTTTCTCACCCCTTAAAAAGACTTTCGTGAATCGAAAGGATCCTGGGCAGCATGAGCACATTAAAATGGATCTAAATTGGCGGTGAAATCAAAAAAGCAACTCATTGATGGCAAAAAGTTACTTGGCCCCAACATTATACTTTATTCTACATAACACTAAAATAAGCAAATAATAGCACGAGAACTTACACAATCTGCAATTTGGTCCAGAAAGTGAAAAAAAAAACAATACTTCTTCAGTTTCTCAATCAGGTTACAACAAAATCCAAGCAAGTTCAAATAAATTGAAAGGAAGCCATTTCCTTATTAAGGATAGAAACATGACTATAGCGGATTGCTTAAACAGACCAAATCACAGCCCTTAGTGACAAGACAACATATACCACATAACTTACTGGAAAAAAAAACTAAGAAAGGCTTCATCCACATCGCATGCGGATCTCTAAAGAGAATTTACTTGAAATAATTAGAAATTTCAGAAGTTTGTACGAAAGGAGGTAGAATACATACCTAAATGGAACTCGTGACCACATTGCAGTTTGGCAATCGACCTTTCCCCCCGATCAAACACAGATTCTAGGCAGATCGAGCAAGAGGGCGACACGATCCCCTTCCGATCCTCGGGATCATCTGGCTTTTCCAGATCCATGGACTCCGCTGTCTCGAAACGGCTCATAAACTGCTTGGAGTTGGGGCCTGCGATGCTTCAGTGGCGATCAGAGCTCTAGGCCTCTGCCCATTGCTCTCGCTAACCGAATCCAAGAGACGGATGAGAGAGAGCGAGGGGAGAGACAGCGGGATAAGGGTTGGGGGCAGGGGAGTTAGAGACGAGTCAGAACTCTGGTAAGTTTGGGAATGGCGATCTGTTCGATCGAAACTCCTCTCTAGTGCGGTTTTTTTTTTCCGTCCTCTCGTCTTATCTTAGGTTTAAATCATAGGCTCCCTTTCGTGCTAAAGGGGGCGGTGAAGTGAGAACATTTTTTTGGTAGCCTTTAAGGATTGGACTTAACTTTTCTTTTTTTTTTGAAACTTAAATCTTTTCCTAGCTTCTCCCCCTCTCTGCATGTTCTCTGTCATTACTAGGGTTTAGCTTTAGAAGCTCAACTTCGACATTATTGTGCAGCTCATCTTTGTCCTTGTTGCTTCTAGTGTTTTTTCGAACTTTATCTTAGCTTAGGTTTGATATTTCTCGCAAGCAAGTGTTCTTCTGACTAACTTTTTTGGAATTTTCTTCTTCTCATTCTTCAACTTCAGCAGGTGATCTCCCGACCCTCTCTCTCCCGAGTTGTAACAAATTAGGCTGAAATGTTTGAATCCGTAATAAATCATGCTGCGGGCGGGCGTACGAGAAATCAGTAGTTGGTAGTTTTGACAATATGAGTCTTTAATCATTCTTCTCTTTTGATGATCTACCTTAATTCAAGTTAGGAATAGAAAACCTGCAATGTATGATATTTTTCAGCTACGTTTTCACATTATAGTTGAAATTATAACTAACATTGTTGTTACTTAAAACTGTAATTTTTCTTTTATAACTAGAATTGTAACAGACATTATTGTCACTTATATGTGTAATTCTGTTTCTAATTGACAGAATGGAACAGTAGCATCCTCAATTGTGCACAGTGAGAAGGAAGCATATGTTGTCTCCTGCGACAATGCTTATACAACTGGATTTGGTGTGTGGAAGCAGCATATTATTTATTGGACACATGCGAGAATTATTAAGGGACGAGATTATTGTTGCGCTAAAACTGGTCTATTGGTTTCAAAACTGTTGATTGAAAAAATAAAAAATTACTGTAAATTGGATACTCACGCAGGTTGTTTAGCAAACATATGCTTCAATGCTGACAAAAAATGTAAGAATTAGGAGTTTACGAAATTTGTCGAGAAAATGACACATTTACTGAGGTTTCATCGCAGCATACTTAATGTTCAGCTAGCATTCTGAAGAATATGACCGGTGTGGGTATTAGAACAACTGATGCATATAATTTATTTGTCGATGAAGTGGATGTTGAGAATGTTGGGGTTTTTTAAGATTGATGCTTATCATTTTGACCAACAAGAAAGAAAAAGCTCCAATAGACGGTGGGGATGTCATAAACTTGTCAAAATAAGATAAAAACGACACACTAAGGATAATATGTTTTGGGCATTGTTATAAGCAAACCAAGATTGGTTATTAGCATCTCAAAAATCCAGTTTTTTAAAATTAAAGCCTTATTTCTAAGGCTCCTGAATACTCTAAGCAAACCAAACTCATAAGTTCACTCTCGTTTTGCGATTTTAGGGTTTCTCCCTGATGGGGCACCCCGGGATGGGTTCGACCAACCTGTGGAATTAATAGGCGTGGTCCAAGACGTCGGTCGCACTCGCGTAAATCCTCACGCAATCAGAACTGCCTCATGCGAGCATTGTCGCGCTCCCACAAGGTCACGCATGCCCGCTCCAGCCGTCTTAAGCTTCCAGCCACGCGCAGATACGCGCGTCGCTCTGCAAATCGCTCGCGCCCGCGCACGGTATACCGCTCGTGCTTGCGTGCGGTTTTAGCCGCACGCAGGGCGCGGCAGTTTCGCGTGGAGGGCGGCCTTCCCGCCGCCATCCTCCTCTTTTCTAATGCCCAAGACGGGCGGCCAACGTGGCCGCCTAACCTCTGCTTGCCGCTACCCCTGACAAGGATGACAGCATTCTTTTCGTACTGTTTTGGGGTGGCCTCCCCTTACCCTCGGCCGGTCGGCCTTCCTCCGACGGCTGGCCATGTCCCTCCAAACAAGTGTGGCGTTCACCATTGTCAGTCTCCCACGGTCTTCGTCGTCGTTGTCGCTTCTCTCTTGCGGTCGCTGCCGCCGTTACTCTTCTTTCCTGCGGCCATCGCCGTCGTCGCTTCTCTCCCGCGGTCGCAGCCATCATCACTCTTCTTTCTCGCGACCGCTACCGTCATCGCTCCTCTCTTACTCGAGCGCCGCCACCATCGCCGACCTCCCCCTCGGCCGGCCTCTTTCTCTGTTCGACCAACCTTCGCCGCCGACTAAATTCCATCACCGTCCGCCCCGTCGACCGCATTCTTGGTCGTCACTGATTCTCCACCGTGTGATCGCACTCCCGTGATCGCCGTCGTTGATTACGTTGGTAACCACCCACGTAACCGTCTGCGTGATCTACAGTAATGGAGAAAGTGCGTTGTCAAAAATAGGAATGGTATGCGGTTAATATAATTACAAAATAATATGCGCATGAGGCGTCATAAAATCAGCCTATAAATAGCGATCATGGTGGTTATAGACTGCGGATAGCCGCATGACCTCCATAACCACTCATGAAACCTATAAATAGGGTCTCAGATCCTCCTTTAATATTCATTCTCTCCTTAACCAGAAAATCCTCCTGCAGATTTTCCCTCTCCTTCTCCATTCATCTTCTTCATTCTCTTCTCCCACTTCGAAGATCTTCAAACACTCCTTGAAAATCTTCTTCGTCTTCGAAGCTGCCTTTAAAGATCCTCATGTCTCTTCTCTGCCCGGAATTTCACTCTCCTCCACTTCTCCTCCTTATGCGCTCCCGCGTGTGTCGCCTCCTTGCGCGCTCTCGAGCACATCTCTTCCCTGCACGCCTTCACGCACGCCACATCCTTTCGCGCATCTCTTTCTCGCGCGCCTTCCGGCACGCCGCCTCCTTGCACACTCTTGAACGCATCTCTTCCTTGCGCGCTCTTGCGTGTATCTCTTCCTTGAGCACTCCCGCGCTCTCCGCCTCCTTGCGTTCCCTAGGGCGCGTCTCTTCCTTGCGCCCCCAGTATGCTCTGCCTCCTAGCACGCACTCGCATGCTCCGCCTCCTTGCACGCTTTCACACTCGTCGTTTCCTTGTGCGTGCTTTTTCCTTGCGCGCCCTTGCATGCGTCTTTTCCTTGCATGCTCTTGCACACTGTCTTCTCGTGCGCTCTCGCGCACGTCACTTCCATGTGTTTGCCACTTCCCTCCGTACTTCGTCCGCTCCCCTTCAGTGAGCGCTCCAGACAAGCGCCCCGCGCGCTCCCCTCTTGCATGCACTCTGTGCGCTCTCCTCCAACAAGCGCCCGACGCGCTCTCTACCAACAAGGGCTCTGCGCGCTCTCCTCCAACAAGCGCCCCGCACGCTCTCTACCAACAAGCGCTCTGCGCGCTCTCCTCCGGCAAGGGCCCCGCGCGCTCTCCTCCAATGAGCGCCCCATGCGCTCTCCTCCAGCAAGCGCCCCACGCGCTTTCCATCAGCCAGCTCTTCATTCACTCCGCCATCAAGTCCTCTCCAAGTGCACCTCTGTGTGTTCCACTCTCGAAATTGCTGCAAGTATTCAATGCCTTCAGCTCAGCAACAAGCCCACCAAGAGTCAGTAATTCTTGTCTCCTCTAAGTACAATAAGAGACAATCCATAGAGGATAGGACGCGCTCAGCGCGTCGTACGAGCTTCCAAGCCCCAGACATTAGAACAAGTGCAACAAGCTGCTCCTGCCTCCGAGAACTATCAGAAAACTCCATAATACAACGAGTGTATAGCTCCCCGTAGCACACAAAAAAATTGTTAGCTCTGCAAACGGTGATCTGTCACCCTCCAAGCTCTTCTCTTTATTCTCAATAATTGTAACAAGAGGCAGCCTGTCGCCCTCAAGTTCTTGGAAAAGTCCTATAACAACACTCAGATCTATTAGAGGTTTGGTCGGCACAGATCCAGTCACGTGGTTTTTCACCCAGTTGATCGATTTTCCACGTAAAAAATTTTCTTGTCAACTTTTATTTCTCCTTAACTGTATGCGCGCTCGACCGCTCCATGGGCTAAGACGGACCAAGTTAATCTGGTTCGACCGGGGCGTCGAGTTTGGCCGCAACACTCCCCTTTCCAAACAGGAGAAGTGGCGATTGAAAGGTGCAAATATCTCATCTTCCTTCCAGTACGTTGTTTCACGGTCGATGCTCCTCATCGGGATTCCTATTCATCATCTCGTCATCGCTTGTTTCTTCCTACTCTAAACCGCTTGCTTGACATCAATTGTTTCTTCCTGCCCTACTCAGCGGCGGAACTAAGATTTTGAAGTCGCACGGGCACAATCTAAGTACTGTCAATTTGGGCTGCCCCCCCCCCCCAATTTTTTTTTTGCAAAGATCTTTTTGTACCGATTTCAGTCCAGAAATCTAGAGATTTCTGGACTGATTTCAGTCCAGAAATCTGGAGATTTCTGTGGTTTTAAGCATGAAAGAAGGAAGAAGAAAATTCATTTTAAGCAGGAAAGAATAAAAAGAAGAAGAAGAAGAACTTACCAGCAGCCGAGCAGCGATCTGCACGGGAGCAACCGAGCGGGAGCAGCAGTCGTCGACGCCTGGCGGGCCAGCGGGAGCAGCCGAGCGGCGATCTGCAGGGGTGTGAATGTGCGATCATCGTCGACGCTTGGCGCCTGGCGGGCTAGGGCACGGGAGCAGAAATGGGCTAGGGCACGGGAGCGGCAGGCTTAGCGACGGGATTTCTTCTCCCTCGGTGAAAATCGCGGAAAAAATCGGTCGGGCACGTGCCCTACCGTGCCCAGGGGTAGTTCTACCCATGCCTACAGGGTTTTTTCTGCGATTTTAGGGTATGTGTATTTTTTCTTGTCTTAATTTCATCTCTTGTGGTCTTCGCTTTTTTTTCTTGCCCTAAACCAAATTTCTATGTTCTTTTTCTAGATTAGTTATCTTCTTTATTTTCCCGGTGGTGGGACTCGGTTTAAATATATATGAAGTAAGGTGTTTATTAAACAAGTAATCTCAGTTTTAGCAGGGTGTTTATTTTTTAGATTGGTTATCTTCTGTATTTTTTCTTGTTTTAGTAAGGATTAAGGTGTTTATTCTCCTGTAGGGAACATTTCCTCGGCCTCAGTTTCTACAATTTAGTAAGGTGTTTTAGCATAATGGTTGTTGAGGAAGAATGTCAAAATTCTCTTGGGTTAAGATAATCATGTTGTGTTCATATTGTTTTGTGAGATTTTGTTAGGTTGTTTTAGATTTTATCTTAAAAATGCATTATATATTTTCGGCTTATAAGTGAATGTTGGATCTCACTTTCAAACTGATATCATATTTCTTTCATATGAAATGTTGAACCTAGAAATCACTATTCAATGAGTAATTTGGACCGATGGGGCAACTTACATTTACTTCTCCCAAGTCAGGACTCTTAAACAGTCACTTGGAATAAAGAAACAAATTCGAGCTATAACGAGGAGGTCCCGTCACACATCCGAAAGATCAAAGAGAGCTTACCCTCTAGGCACCTTGGATGGCACCGTGGAACACCAAATTGTCCTCCCGGAAACCACGAAAAACAGTGTGGGAGCTCCGGCCAACCAAGATAAACTAGAGGAGGGAAGCCCAAAAGAGAGCCCTCTCCAAAGGTGTCCTTGATGGTCTATTTATAGTTTTTCAAGAATGGTTTGCAGATAGTAGAATTCTGTCATTTGGTTTTACTGGATGCAACCCAAACTTGTCTGCCAATAGCAAAACTCCGTTATTTGGAGAGGTTATTGGCAGGCCAAAATTGGTTCCCTGGGAAAATATACATAGACGGGATGATTGTACCATTTTTACTCGCCTGAGGGTGGTGAGTGTCTGGTGAAGTTGGTACTCGCCACTCGCCCTTGACCTTTAGCCCGAGGGTGGCGAGTGCTCGGGGCGAGTACGGCCCAAGTGGCCCTACTCATCCACACTCTCCTGGGCCAAGTGGGGAAAAACCCTCCACTCGCCGCTTTAACTGGCATGGACCAAACTCGCCTTTCTAGTTTGGTCTCTCTGAAGGGTCCTGCTCGGCAAATACGAGGTTGTACATGAAAATCTAGCTGATTGGGTGTGTAATGTCACTAAATCTCTTAGTTTTGCTATTAATATTAAAGGTTCAAATAAATTATCTGATGCTAGAACTAGACCACGTGTATTACTGGGTTGCGATAGAGGTGAATTTTATTGTACTAACTAATGCAATAGATGATGTGCGAAAAAATGTAAGGAAAACAACATCTAAATGATGTGGTTATCTATTTTGTTGATAGGTCAAAAAGAAGGTTTGTGTGATGAGTGGAAACTTGAAGTTAAGTGTGACACACATAATCACGAGGTGGTACATATAGAAGCACGTGCTAGTTCTGGAAGATTAAATATAGAGGAATGAAAAATTGTGCAAGGTATGCACATATCTAATTTGAAACCCAGGAAAGTACCTTTCACTCTTAAAAAGAGGAATCTAAGTAACAGTTCAGTCATGAGAACTATAAATAATAAGAGACTTAAATTGCCTAACAAGAAATTAAAAGGTGGTACACTAATACAATTTCTCTACAATTGTATAAGTGAAATATGTTATGATAGTTTTAGTAAGGTGAATGAGGCGACACACAATTTAGAGAGATTAATTTTTGCTCATCCAACCACAATTCGTCTTAGTAAAATGTTATCAAACGCGTTTTTGCTTGATTTCACATACAAGATGAATAGGTTTCAGATCCTTTTTTGTCTATCGTTGGAATGACATCAACTCGATAAATATTTTTCTCCGCCTTTGTATTTTTATCAGATGAAACTAAGAGCAGTTATAGGTGGACACATAATCATTTCAAAAGCATTTTAGATCAAAAATCATTACCCGTGGTGCTTGTAACCGATAGGGAATTGACAATGTTGAATGAAATCAAGTCCAGTTTCCCAAATTCAAAGCATATCTTATGTCAAGTGCACATTCATAGGAATATTTTGGCAAATTGCAAGAAGTTTTTCAAGGAGATGAAAGAATGTGAAAAGTTTTTTGGTGTATGGCAGCAGCGGGTCGATGCTAGAACCGAGATTGAATTCTATATGCGATATTATGACATTATCTCAACATATTCTTTTTCATATCCAAATGTCGTTGTATATGTTAGCTTTACACTTAGGAAACTCAACTACAAATTGTGTGGAGAGTGAACATAGTCAATTAAAAAAGTTTCTTGAAGATTCTATTGGTAACTTGACCACTGTATGGAGGGCATTTGATCGAATGATTGATTTACGACATACCGAAATTAAAAGAGCATTTGGTCATAGCACAATACAATCAAGTAAAGATTTTCATCGTTTATTATATTCCGATCTAGTGGGTTGTGTTTCACTCCACGCTTTGTCCATTATAAAGGAAGAAGGAAAAAAAACACTGCAACAAGTATGCTTGTAAAGAGGAATGCACACATGTTACTCAGTCTACATTAGAGCTGCTATGTGCTCATGAGTTGATCTTCCATATCACACAAAAGAAAGTTTATCCGATATGGTTAATACATAAGCATTGGAAACAGTTGAGTATATATGGCATTGAGCTTGACTCCAAGATCCAAACAAATGAAGATGAAAAAAATGAAAAAATGTGACATAGACATTGAGATTGAGGGATCAAAAGAAGGTTTCAAAACACCTTTCAACAGCAACAAGCGGAAATGAAGAGAAAATTACAAGAAATCATGGATCTTGGTTCAAGATTTATAATTGAGTCATATTTACCTATCAAGTTAAAGGGACGACCAAAAGGAAGTGCAAAAAATTTAAAGAAGATATAAAAAGTACAAAGCGTGAGCCATCATTTTTTGAACATGCTTTGATGGATGCTCCTCTCTCTTGCGAAACTTGAAGAAATCATCTAGAAGTCGTTCAAGAAGAAGAGACAAAAGTATGAGAAAAACAAAATTTGACAAGACTCTCAATAAAGAGAGAATTTATTTTACTTGCAGAAAACCTGGACATATTTCAACAGAATGTTTAGAACAACAATAGAAATATCAAGCTCAAAGAATCAAAAGAAGAAATATTTGAAGAAGGATAAGAGAAAGAGAAAAGAATTTATTGTTGAAACTTGGAGTGACGTAAGCTTAGAATTCAGTTCTTCATCAGATAATGAAGAGGAAAAAACTATTGAAGAAGCTTGTCTCGTAGTTCTGGAAACAGAATCTGATCACGATTAATTGATGTATCAGATTGTTTTCATGATATAGACTTTACATCTGATGATTTTAAGATATGTTTTATTCCGTATAGATCAAATAGAACTTGAAGAGAAAATCAAATCATTAAGGCAAAAATTGAAAATATATGATGACTATCTTGATGATATTAAACAAATTGAACAAGATAAACATTTAGAAGTTGAAATAAATAATTTAAATTTTCAACTATAGAGATAACATATAATTTTTACACATCGTAGTGAAATTTGGAATTGTTGCGAACTTATTGGAACTTATTGGAATTGTTGCCAACCTTTTTAAATATTGAAGTTGTTGTTCATATTTAAGATAATTGCACCTAATCACTCTTCTTCTTGTAATTTATCTGACTGTTTAGCCATGTATTACTTCTTATATGAAAGTTTACAAATAATGGGGAACTCTTTATCGTTTATGTTTCATCAAACAACAGTACTCATCATGTTTGGTGAGAGTATCTGTTGTAATTTGTTTTCTTTCCATATTGTTTGGCTTGAATTTTATATTGGAACATAATAAAACTCATATACTTCTATAGTTATGGGTCAAAAAGAACTTTCTTCTTCTCTGAGTATGACTATCCTGGCCGTCATATTGTTGGACAGACAATGACATGGAAATTATACAAAATTATGCAAAGTAAGTTTTAGTATTATATTTCAAAATATATTTTATTTTAATATGAACTTTAATTAAAAGGCTCCCACTATTTTAATCAAATTGATAACTCTCAACATCAATTCAGAGAGTTTATGCTAGCTTATCTCTAGTGAACAAGATTTGTATTTCACCAGTACCGTAAGTCAGTTTTGACTTATCACCCATAATGTGGTTATTTAGGTAGACAATGATTGCCAATTGTATTATCATGAAACTCTTGTATGGTTGATGAATAACTCTTTATTCGCATCCATCAAATGGTGCATGCCAACCCTATGCCTTTAGGCACTCAATCTTTGAGGTCACCTAATTAAGTTGGACCCGATGTCGATAGTGGAATATCACAATTATCTGCTCGCACCCTTATCAAGATAGATTAATGCACCTTACTTTGACAAACCCACACTTCATCGATCGAGGCAGGAAAAACGTCATCCATCGAAAGACATCTGAATACTTAATATTGTACAAGGGATTATAAGATGATTGATTAACACGTAGTCATGATTAACACTTAACCACTGTGCAAATTCACAAAATAATAACATTCACAATCTAAATACATCTTAGATGTGCACAAAAAACATCAACCCTTGTTAAAAAGGGCTAAATCTGAACATCTAGAACCATTTTAAATCGTCAGATTTACATACATTGGACACATGCAAAACAACTCAACTTATGCAGTAAATAAGCTCGTCTCTCAATGTCAGATTCAAAATCTAAGATATTTTGTTTCACAAACCATTCAGAGAGACTGTTACTGCTCAGGAGAAATAATTCTTAAAAACAAGAAAAACATAACACAATCACAGGCATTCCTGGCGGGGTTTTAGGGGCAGAGCCCCTAACGAGGTCCAAGGGGCAATGCACTAGATTCAACAAACTTCTGAAACAATGGACATCATATAACCTAACTCTGATATCACTATTGGATATTTTATACAGTAGTGGAACAACACATCATATGTGCGTAGCGGAATATAGTTTAAGAAAACCCTAAACAAAAATAGGAGCTTGCGATGAAACAATAATCAAGAAGTAAAACAGAAAAAAGATTGCAATATACCTTAGATGGATTGTGTCAATACTCAACCAAGATGCTCCAGAAGGCTGAGTCTACGCATAAATAGATCTGTGGCTCTACATGTATCCACACGAGTGGAGGAGAACACCAAGACCTTGTCCAACAAGATTTGGTATGGAGAAAAGGATGCCCTTTGCGCCTCCACAAACTTATAGGTTTGCTCTAGGAGAGGCGATGACAAGGTAAAGTCACAACAGGATCTAGAGTTAGTGATGACTTCAAAAATACACACTGATAGTTACTTGGAAAACTCTTTTCCAAGTCTATTTATACCCCAAGAAAACAAACAGACAAAATACTCCTAAGAAATCCGCCAAAACTCAACATGTGTCGACATGCGTCGACTTGCACTCGACATGCGTCGATAAGAACTCGACACAATCTCAAGATACACTCGATGACATTCGACACCACTGTGTCGACACGTATTTGACGTACTTGCGTTGAGTAGAACTCGATGTAGCGTCGATTTCTACTCGACGTAGTGTCGATAAAGCACCTGCTTCGACGTTGAGCTTGGCTGCGTCGACATTAAGTCATTGTGCGTTGATACGCACTCGACGCAATTCGTCAGAATATTTTATGTAATAGATTTGGTCCCTTTATCGTATCCCATATGAGTGGGGCCAATACAATCTTTCCTCCAATTTCTCTAAAAACTCTTATGTGCGACTATATATGCTCATATCTCGTTTGCATTAAGACAAAATGCTTGATTGTTTTGCGATCACATTGGAAACACCAACAATCTACCTAATAACCACCAGATGGATGAATAGGGACGTCTGAAACGGGGCCCACAGATTACCAACTTTTATAAAGAGACGACTTTGCCTCCGGAGTGGCCCAGACCTAACGGGAGACCCGAAAACCTGACTTGGGTGGCAAGGCGACCGGCGTTCGATAGAGGAGAGGCGGATCGGTGGGGCCAACGACCGGGTGAGGCTGTCAGCCATGAAATACAACCAAGAAGCTGCCCAACTAGGGTGGCAGTCTGGCCTAATCTGGGCGGCCTTGCCCTCCAGGCAAGGCAATGCCAAGGGAGCGGGTGGAAAGGGAGACGCCCTCCCCATGGAGAAAAGATGCCACCCAGATCGGGTGGTCAGAAGGCTGCCCAATTTGGGCGGCCTTGCCCCTAGGCGGGGTGACGCCATGGATGCGGGCGTCCAGAGGGCCGCCGCTCCCATTTGGCATAAATGTCGCCCAGACCGGGCGGCCAGAAGGCCGACCAATTTGGGTGCCCTTGCCCCCGGCCAGGGCGACGACAAGGGAGTGGGTGGCCAGGGGGACGCCCTCCGCACTCGGCCTCACTACCGGGCGGCGATGATCTGGGCGCCTTCATCCGCATTCCCGAGCGACGGGGGGGGGGGGGGGGAGTCGGGACGGTTACGCCTTTAGCAAAGTTTTTTTGATAACCGCACCCCGTGCATGAAATGCGGCTAGCGCTCCTAAGAGTACCCATCAAATACAATTAAATCCAACATTCTCCAAAAGTACATTATGTACTTACTACAAAGGTGTTTTTGCTTGAATTAATTTGAAGTGCCCAAGTTGGGGGTTCTCTCAAACCATAATATTGTCATCAATCTTATTGGAGATGAACCCCATCTTATAGGTAAAGGGTGTGCACGTAGCCACTCCTCAATGATCTCCACTATAATTAGTGGGATCATGGGTTTCACCGCTCACGCGATCACTGTGCCCGATCTCCCGCGCGCTGATCCCACTACTCATGATGGGAAACCACCGCGCCTCGCCGACGGCAGGCAACCGGTCTCCTCCTCGGCCGCCGACCGCCTTCCCCCATTCATGCAGCCAAGGGGGGCGACCACACGAACGACCAAGGGGCGACTGCCCAGGCCGCCCGGGCCGCCCCCTTGCTCGGCCTTCGGTGCGGCCGACCGGGTCGCCCCCCCTTCTTGGCCTCCGGTGGCCAAAGGGGCGGCCGCCCCACGCCCGTCCGCCCGTGCGGCCGAGAGGGGCGGCCAACTGGGCCGCCCCCGCCTTGGCCGTCAGCATCCAAGGGGGCGGCCGCCCTGGCAGCCCCCTCTCTCGGGCACCCGTGCGGCTGAGAGGGGTGGCCAACCGGGTCGCCCCCGCCTTGGCCAACGGTGGCCAAAGGGGTGGCCGCCCCGACCGCCCCCTCGCCTTGGCCGCCGGTGGCCAGAGGGGCGGCCGACCGCCCCATCCCTCGGCCGTCGGCTTGCAGCCGAAGGGAGCAAACACCTCTCCCCGGCCGTCATCGGCAGCCCTCCCTCGCCGTCGAACTTGACGGTAAGTTCGTCGGTCGCCCGTGGAGGTCCGCTCCCGCCGTCCAATCAAGGGGAGCGTACTCGGCCGTTTGATCCACGCGTAAGTACCCACTAACCACCAGGTTAGTGGGGGAAAGTTAATTAATATTTTATTATTCGTTCATGGCGGTCTCCAAATAGCGGGATACGTGTATCAAAAACTATAATAAAAACATTTATGAAGTGTACAACCCCATATTCGCTGGGTGGGACCCGGAGACTTCACTGAGGGATTGGGCTAGCCTTAGGCTAGCCTTGGGTTAACCCTAAGGCATACTGGTGGAGTTCTCGTCCTTAAAGGCTCTCGCCTGGCGGTGGGCGATATCGTTCGCGCCACGACAGGCTTCGGCTCCAAAGACAGAGGAGTTTCCTCCCTGAAGGAGCTCCCGCCAAGGGCAGGCGAAAGCTGGGGAAACCAGGGCAGATAGTCGAGCTCCCGGCAGGAGAGATCGTCGACCGACCAGGGCAGATAGTCGAGCTCCCGGCAGGAGAGATCGTCGACCGACCAGAGCAGATAGTCGAGCTCCCGGCAGGAGAGATCGTCGACCGACCAGAGCAGATAGTCGAGCTCCCGGCAGGAGAGATCGTCGACCGACCAAAGCAGATGGCTTGACTACGGAAGCTCCCGCCTTAGGGAAAGCTCCCGCCCAGGGCAGGCGAGAACGCCTTAGGAGAGCCCTCATTCGTAAGGGCATCATGACTACCTAGCGCGAGAACCTTCCTGGCAGGAGTTCTCGCCAAGGTGGGCCTAGTGGGGACCCAGCGAGAGCCTTCTAGGCCGGGGGTCTCGCCAAGTGGGCCCACGGGGTGGGACCCGGAGTCCAGAGGAGATTATATTATTATTATTATTTTTTATCCCGAGGTAAAATTACCCAAATGCCCTTGGGGTGACAGCAGGATTTGACTATTGGCAGACCCCTCGGGGGTATTTCAGTATTTTCAGGTCAAAGGAAGACTATAAAAAGACCCATAGGGGCTCTTTGGAAGGCAGGCTTTTCATTATTCCCTAACTCTAGCGCTTTCTGAGGAGCTCCCAGCCCAGCATTTGGCTTTGGAGGGGAAGTTCTCAGAGATCTTCCGGGTGTGTAGTGGGACCTCCCAGCTGAGGCTTTGGGTCTGTTTTAGGACCTTAGCAGCCAGTCAGGGGTCGAGATTTGAGAGAAGTAGGCGTCGGCTGCGCTTTGGTACGTGAACATTCGTTGAGGTCATTTTTGGCTTCAACAGTTCTGGTGCGGTGAGCGTGGAAGCAGTCGGTGTAAGAAAATCTCGAGTTAAGTCCCATGATAGGAGGCGAAGGTGAAGGATCAGGCGCAGGAGGATCCCCCACCCGGGTGGACGATGCGACGAAGAAGATGTTTGAGGACTTCAGGCGAGAAGTCATGCAGACGATCAGCTTGGCCTTCTCAGCAAGGAATGAGTGGGAGACGCCGTAGGTTCCGGTGGAGGTGGTTCCGCTGTTAGGCGAGAACGCTCCAGGGCAGCGCCCCGGGAAGGAGGTCCCGGTGGAGGCAGGCGAGAGGGATGTGGCCGCGCGGGAACTCTTCCTAGGCCAGCGTCCCGGGAAGGAGGTTCCGGTGGACCTGGGCGAGAGGGAGACGACAGTGCGGGAGCTTTTCCCCGGGCACGGTCTCGCGGATCGGTCCAGTCAGCCGAGGTCGCGGGACATGCCTTCTCGCCAGGCAGGGGGTGAGACCCCCTTTAGTGAGCTCATTGTCTCGGCTCCAGTGCCGGAGGGGTTCCGAGAGCCGGACATGACCTACTACACCGGGAAGGACGACCCGGTTCAGCACGTGCAATGGTTCGAGGACGTGGTATCCATCAGGCAAATGTCGGATGCCTTCAAGTGTAGGCTGTTTGCCATCACTCTGAAAGAGAAGGCCAGGGACTGGTTCCACCAGTTGCCGGCAAGTTCCATCTACAACTTTGAGGATCTGCGCAGGGGTTTTCTGTTGAGGTTCTCAACTTCGAAGAAAAGGAAGAAGGAGGCTGAGTGCCTGTTTGCAGTAAGGCAGAAGCCGGAGGAGACGCTGGGTCACTATGTGGACCGCTTCCAAGAGGAGATTCTCTTGGTCCAGGAGGTCCCAGGGTATGCGTTAATGCTTGCTTTCACCCTAGGGATGAGACCAGGGTTTTTCAGCATGGAATTGAAGAGGGTGCCCCCTCTCTCTTTTGAGGAGCTCATGGAGAGGGCGACGAAGGAGATAGACTTTGAGAGGGCAAACCCTGCGTTTGCGAGGAAGCTGGCCAGGTTGGCCGAGGATGATGTGAAGGAGCCGGTAGTAGGAAGGCAGCGAGAGCAGAGGGAGCCGAGGGAAGATAGGAGAAGAGAAGAGCCCCGAGGGCAGGGACAGCAGCATGGGGGGGCCAGGGAGCCGAACAACCGACTGGGTTGGAGGCCTCAGGAGGGCCGCCCCCAGGGCCAAGGAGGACTTCAGGGAAGAGATAACTTCCGGGAGCAAAGAAGGCTGGAGCAGGGAGGATGGCGACAAGGACCAAGGGGTCATTTCCCACCGCCGCAGGAGGCTATGGAGGTGGGAAGGGGAAGAGGAAGAAGAATTCGGGGAGCCGGAAGAAGGGGAGGAGGAGAAGGAAGAGGGGGCAGGGTGGCGTTGCCTTATTGTGACTTCCATCAGGAGGAAGGTCACGCAACAGCCACCTGCCCAGAGTTTCTGGAGATAAGAGGGGCCAGAGGGGTCGGAAGGCAGGATCCGCCTGTAAGGATCGTTGAAGTGCAGCGAGAAGAGGCTGAGGACAGGTGTGAAGACAGAGTTGACGTGGGGACCCGAGGAGGGATCAGAGTGATCCATGGGGGAGTGGGGATCGAGGCAACCCGCAAGGAGAGCCTTCAAACCATGTTCCGCCGAGGGGTCGCCTCAACCTCCCTGGCTCCCCCCCAGAGGAGAAGATCACTTTCTCATCCGCGGATATGCCAGACTACGAGGATCCGTTCTGCGACGCGCTTGTGATCCAGACAGCGGTGGAGAACTACACCGTCTCCCGGATACTGGTGGACAATGGGAGCTCGGTGAATGTGATCTTCAAGAAGGCCTTCGATGAGATGAGGGTGGAAGGAAAAAGGGTCCTGGCTTCTGATGGACCGCTCTTTGGCTTCTCCGGAGAAAGGAAAGAAGTGGAAGGGGGAGTGGGCCTGCATGTGAGGCTTGGGGGCGTCTCACGGAACTGTCGGTTCGTGATCGTAGACGCCCCGAGTAGTTACAATGCCATTTTTGGACGTCCCCTCATCAGCGCCTTTCGCTGTGTACCCTCCTCGTACCACCAATGCCTCAAGTTCAACAATGGAGGGGTGCAGGTTAGGATCAGGGGGGATCCGAAGATGGCAAGGCAGTGCTATGTGACGGCGGTTAACACCGTATCGTGGATGACGGAGGCAGAGGAGTTGGAGAGGGAGATGGCTGAGCAGGAAGGAGTTGAGGAAGGGGAGATGAGCCTGGGAGAGGCGATGGAGGTTGTTGAGGAGACGGCGGAGGTGGGGGAGATTGGCCTAGAAGAGGCGAGAGGAGTGATGGATGAAGAAGAGCAGAGGCAGGGGGAGAGCCTGGAGGAGGCGATGGAAGTTGATGAGGTTGGGGGAGAGGAGCTCGAGTTTGAGCAGGAAGAGGCAAGGGTAAGTTGGGAGCGGTCGGGGCTGGAGCCGGCCGAAGAATTGGTGGAGATGGAGGTGCTTACAAGAGCGGGGGAGGTGCAAAGGGTTCGAATCAGCGGAGGCTTGAGCCTCGAGGATCAGGAGCGGATGCGAGCCTGCATCCAAAGCAACATCGACATCTTCGCTTGGAGCGCGGCAGACATGCCGGGCATCGACGCGGACGTGGCCTGTCATCGCTTGAACCTGGATCCCAGAGCCCGCCCCATACGCCAAAAGATGAGGGCCATCGCCACCAAGCTAGAAGCCCCCATCCGAGGGGAGGTCAAAAAGCTCCTGGACGCAGGCTTCATCTCAGAGATCCAGTATCCAGGCTGGATCTCCAACGTGGTAATGGTAAAGAAGGGAGGAGGAAAATGGCGCATGTGTATTGATTTTTCTCTATTAAATAAATCATGTCCCAAGGATTGCTACCCCTTGCCTCGAATCGACGCGCTGGTTGACTCAGCCGTCGGTTTTTCTCTTATGAGTTTTTTAGATGCATTTTCAGGTTACCATCAGATCCGGATGCACCCTCCTGATGTCAAGGATGTTTCCTTCATCACGAGAGAGGGATGCTTCAGCTATAAGATGATGCCCTTCGGGTTGAAGAACGCAGGGGCAACGTACCAACGCATGATGGATTGAATCTTTCGAGATCAAAGGGGAAGGAACCTGGAGGTCTACGTGGATGACCTCATGGTCGAGAGCAAGTGTGTTGATTCCCACTTGCGGGACTTGGAGGAAACGTTTGCCACCCTGCGAAGGTTCAAGATGAGGTTGAACCCCTTGAAGTGCGTCTTCGGGGCTAGTCGCGGGAAATTCCTCGGACACCTCTTGACTCCCGCGGGGGTAGAACCTAACCCCGATAAGGTTAAGGCTATTCTAGACCTGGAATCACCTCGCAGTGCCAAAGAGGTCCAGCGCTTGACCGAGAAGTTAGCCGGGCTAAGCAGGTTCCTCTCTCGGTCAGGGGATAGGTGTTCCTCTTTCTTTAAAGTACTTCGTGGTAACCAAGTATTCGAATGGACGGCCGAATGTGAAGAGGCATTTCAGGGGCTGAAGAGGCAACTCTCCCAAGCTCCGTTACTTCAAAGCCCGAAGGAAGGGGAGGACCTAGCCTTGTATCTCGGAGTGGGGGTAGAGGCAGTGAGCTCCGTCTTTGTCACAACCCGCATTTTTCTCACCATTTAAATAAATCAGAGCAAGAGAAAACTACGAGCTGTGATGCCACGTCGAGCAGGGGATAACTGCCGACGCTCAGGCAACACTCTAAACCTTCAAATCATAAGTTGGAATGATTATAAAACTGGTTCAATTAATTAGCCGTATCCCTCGGCTCAGTGGATCAGATAGTCCACGGTTCGAAAACTATTTTTATACGTAGCGGAAAAATACTTCATTTATGTTGACATCCTTAAATGAGCGCATAAGTGTCCTAAGAGGACAACTTACGCTATGCAAGACCCTAGATCTCAATTTGTAGTACTTATAAGAAAACGATCTTTTTACGCTTTTGGAAAGTAATGTTTGAGCTTTTTATAAAAACATGCTGATCATGTAATACATATAGTAATTATTATAGGTTTTAAAGTAACTATCAACCTAGCATAAAACATTCCCAGAGCAAATAGACTATCTCCCAAAAAGGGTAGCAGTAAGAAGAAAAGCATATCCAGTACAAAAAGGTAAAACTACCAGGGGCGCCAACAGCTGACACGAACCCACTGGCAAGTATGTATGTCTGTAGAAAATGCAGTAAAACTACCTCACTAGAAGAACAGGAGGGTCTCCAAAGGCTGAGAGATCTCCAACAGTACCACAGCACTAGCCACCTACTGGCTACTATCCAGAACCTGAGGCATTCAGAAGGCAGAATACCTCAGCAAGGAAAAGAATACAAGTGCTAACAAGAAAGTGTAGTAAACAAGAAAACAATGGAATGTAAGAAAAGACAACTAAAACTGAAGCAAACCATGCTCAAGGCAAGGTAAAAGCAAACCTGCACCAAGTGCGAGAAAACAGCAACTACCCTGCTAAAAAACCTGCAGAGTCAACAAGGCGAACATGCCAAAAAAAAAATGTGCTGCAACAACTAAGGAAGAAACACCTAACATCCTAAATTGTGAGATATGGCAGTAGCAAAAAAAGAAACTTGGAACCGGATTGGAGGCGTACTCAACCCCCGACCACTATTTCCAAGACAAAAATGCTCAAGGGTTGACATGAGAAAGCACTGCGGACCCCTCTCTCACTTGCCCAGAAACTACTCGGGTCAAGGTAAAAAGTGCGGTCACGGCTAAGTCACACAACACAACCCCTATTAAAAGCCTTCCACCACCACTACTAACCACAACCCACGATTCGGCCTTCGGAAAACAACAGCCGACAAAGGACCTTCGAACACGAGACATTCACTCGGAAAAGAAAGCAAAGCTAGGGGAAACACTGTTGCGATTACGCAACGCCACAACGAGTGAGTACTCCCACTCGACATTACGACCAACGCATGAGCACCGACATCAGGGCGCACGATCACAGACGCCCGACCACAGGTCATGCGTGCTCACCTACACCCAAACATATAAATCAAGACGAATGCGTAAGAGGTTTTGACTCCTCTTGGGCAAAAATGCCTAAAACCCCCCAACTAAGCCTAATTCCAAAATCTATAACATAGTTCTAAAATTCATTTGCATAAATTCTACGACTTATTTGCATAAATCCGACACACTAAACTCATCACCGCGAAATCCTAGCTAGAACAATTACGACGAAAGAACAGAAATAAACGATTTCCAAAGAGATTTCGGGTAGGTTTGGTTAGGGTTTTCGGGTAGGGTTCGGTTAGGAGGATAGCATAACCCAAAAGCTTAAATTTAAACTACGAAAACGAGAGAAATTAAGGGATCAAAATGGCAAGGGCGAAAGGAGCACTTGCCTCGCTATTACACCGAAAATTTCGCCAGCACAACTGCGCTATAGCGAACGCCCAAAAACACGCAAAGCTTCACAAATCCTAGAGGAAACATTTGTCAAAACAATAAAACAAAAACGAACTAAAACCACACCGGATCTCAGAAAAATCTACGGTGAAATATCCAATAGATTACCTCAGAAGGAAGCTCTCGCCTAGGGAAACACGGATCCGGCCTCGGACGGGTGATCGGAGGCGGAACTCGCCGGCGGCGGGCGGCGGAAGGGCAGCGGCTAGGGCGGTTTTTCCCTTCTTTCTTCCGATCGGGCTTCGCACAGGAAGAAAAAAAAATAAAAATAAAGGGGGGGCCGGCTGCTAACTCACGGGAGAGGGGGGGAGGGGTTATAAAACCTAAATTAAAACTTAAGTTAATAAAATAAATAATCCAAACCTAAATCTAATCTAAATCTAACATATCTAACGCTAATTTTTGACTAAAAACCCTACTTACACCATATATACGTACAAATTACAACACATACATATATACTAACTCTTAATAACCCCTAATCAACTAACTCCACTTCCCATAAATATATACAGACTCACGCACATAAATTTAACCACATAACCACACAGACACGTCTAACAACACGCGCCCCGCGCACACAATTTCAACTCCGCACGCACGCACACGCACGTACAAAAAAAAATACCGGCACGCCTCAACCACGCGCCACGCTACACATGCGTAAATAAGCAAATACGTCATCATAAAATGACGACTCGCTAACTAGCGTCCGCCAAAATGACGCAAAAATTTAACGTTCTCGGATCTCGATCAAACTCGCACCGCAGACAAATACTCGGGCTACGAAAACAACGGCAAAGTCGGAAATAACTTCCGACGATCACACACTCGGGCTAACCTCGCCCGAAGCCAAAGCACAAGGATTCCCTAAGAGGCTCAGTCGGGCCTCCAAAACAGACGCCGGCTAGCTGGGGAAACCATACAACAGGCTATAACCTCTAAGAACACCTAACGAGGTACTCTAGCAACGACACAAGCCGGAAATGCGCCAACGTAACGCCAAGCGAGAATTTAAATAATTGCCGAAAAATCGGGGGCGTTACAGTCACTCCCCCTAAAAGAAAGTTTCGTCCCGAAACTTTACGCACACAACTTCTACTATAGAAGGAAAGTAATAAAGTACAAGTTACTCGAAAGGAAACATACCCGACAAATCAGGGGAACAAATGAGGGTGAGCCTCCCTCATAGCCGACTCTAGCTCCCAAGTCGCGCTCTCCAAATCTTGATTCTTCCAAAGAACCTTCACCATCGGAAAAGACTTTGTCCGCAACACTCGATCTTGAGTATCCAAGATGCGGACCGGCACCTCAACATACGAGAGGTTAGGCTCCAACTGGGGCACATCATCCAAGACTTGTCCACTGCTCCGCACACACTTTCGCAACTGGCTCACATGAAACACATTATGGACACCAGGGAAGCTGGCCGGTAGATCCAACCTATATGCAGACACACCAATACGCTCCAAAAATCCTGAACGGGCCCATATATCTCGGATCCAATTTCCGATTCTTGCCAAACCTCTTCACTCCTACCATCGGAGACACCTTCAAGAAGACCAAATCCTCCACCGAAAACTCCAAATCGGACCTACGCCGATTGGCGTTCTTTTCATACCTCTCTTGAGCCACCCGAAGTTTCTCTCGAATGAGCTTCACGGAAACCTCCATTTCTTCAAGTGCATCAGGACCCAACAAAGGTCTCTCACCAGCCTCGGTCCAAAACAATGGAGTTCTGCAGCGCCTCCCATACAACGCCTCGAAGGGGGCCATCTGCAGGCTCTCTTGGTAACTGTTGTTGTAGGCAAACTCCATGAGCCGCAAACGCTCATCCCACGCTCCACCGTGGTCTAGGATGTAGCACCGGATCATATCCTCCACAATCTGGTTCACACGCTCAGTCTGCCCGTTGGTCTGCGGGTGGTAAGCAGTAGAATACCTCAAATCTGTCCCCAGACCCTCTTGCAAACTCCTCCAGAAGCGAGATGTATAACGCGAGTCTCGATCCGAAATGATGCTAACTGGCACGCCGTGCAATCTGACGACCTCATCCAAATATAACTCCGCTACTTTCTTCATCGGGTAATCGATCTTATAAGGCACGAAGTGCGCACACTTCGTCAGTCGGTCCACGATCACCCAAACTGAATCAAACCCTCTTGGAGATCTCGGCAAGCCCGTAATGAAATCCATCGAGATACTTTCCCACTTCCAAGTCGGGATCTCCAAAGGTGCCAACTTGCCACCCGGCCTCCCATGGTCGGCCTTCACCCGCTTGCAAGTGTAACACTCGGAAACGTACCGGGCTATATCCCCCTTCATACCATACCACCAGGCGATCTGCTTCAGATCATGATACATCTTGGTAGATCCTGGGTGGTAGGCAACACTAGATCCATGAGCCTCCTTGCATACCATTACCCTGATGTCTCCAACCGCAGGAATGCAAAACCTGCCGCGGTACTTCAAAGTACCCGAGTCATCGATAGAGAAATCCGGCAACTCCCCTCTCTCAGCTCTGAGGTACAGGTGTAGCAAGTCCGGATCCTCCTTCTGGTGCAGCCTGGTGAGTGAAATCCAAGACGGTTCTGTCACTGACAAACTGCTCTGCAAATCACAGCATCCTGCGGAGATATCCATCAATAAGAACTCCTCCACCAAACAGTCTGCGGTGAGGTTGAAGATCTTCCCCGTCTTCCGGCTCAAGGCGTCGGCCACCACATTGGCCTTGCCCGGATGATATTGGATCTCAACGTCGTAATCAGCCACATACTCTAGCCACCGCCGCTGACGCAGATTCAGCTCCTTTTGTGTAAACACGTACTTCAGGCTCTTGTGATCTGTGAAAATCTTGCACTGAGCTCCATAGAGTAGGTGTCTCCACAACTTCAAGGCAAAAATCACCGCTGCGAACTCGAGGTCGTGCGTAGGGTAATTTCGCTCGTGAGTCTTCAACTGCCGTGACCCATACGCGATCACCTTCCCCTCCTGCATCAACACGCCACCGAGCCCGACATGCGAGGCATCCACATAAACATCGTAATCCTTGCCCTCCGCAGGCAATGTCAACACAGGGGCAGAACATAACCTGCTCTTCAGCTCCAGAAAAGCCTCCTCACACTTATCACTCCAAATGAACGCCGCATGCTTCTGCGTCAGCTTAGTCAAGGGCGCTGCCAAGGTAGAAAAGCCCTCCACGAACCTTCTATAATAGCCGGCCAACCCCAAGAAGCTCCTGATCTCCTTGGGTGTGCTCGGTCTATGTCAATCCATCACTGCAGAAATCTTCTCCGGATCCACTGAAATACCATCCTTGTTCACTACATGACCCAGGAAGGAAACCTGAGGCAACCAGAACTCACATTTGCTCAGCTTGGCGTACAACTGATGATCCCTCAATGCTGATAACACCAACCGCAAGTGCTGATCATGCTCCGCAGCATTCCGAGAGTAGATCAGCACGTCGTCAATGAATACGACGACAAACTTGTCCAGAAAGTCCTTGAACACCCGGTTCATCATGTCCATGAATGCTGAAGGCGCATTGGTCAGCCCAAACGACATGACCAGGAATTCGAAATGCCCATGCCTCGATCGGAAAGCCGTCCGTGGAATGTCCGACTCCCGAATCCTGAGCTGATGATAGCCCGATCGAAGGTCTATCTTGGAGAATACTGCACTCCCACGCAACTGATCGAATAAGTCGTCGATTCTGGGCAGTGGATACCTGTTCTTGATGGTGACTTTGTTCAACTCTCTATAGTCGATACAAAGGCGCATCGAACCATCCTTCTTCTTTACAAAGAGAACCGGAGCACCCCAGGGCGACGAGCTCTGCCTTATGAAGCCCTTCGCCAATAACTCATCTAGCTGGGTACGAAGCTCCTCCAGCTCTCGCGGGGCCATCCGATACGGCGCCTTGGCAATGGGACGCGTACCGGGCTCCAAATCAATCACGAACTCCACATCTCTGTCTGGAGGAAGACCGGGAAGATTGCTAGGAAACACGTCGGAAAACTCCCGCGCAACAGGAATCTCATCCAAAAGCGGCACACTGCTAACAGTCCCCAGCACCGAGACTAAGCAAGCAAAACAGTCAGCACGAAATAACCTCTGAGCACATACCGCAGAAATCGCCGGAGAGCCCTGACGTGAATCACCGTAAATACTCCCAGGCTGACCGCTGTCCTTCCTGAAATCCAAGCGCTTTCCCCTGCACTGGATCACTGCATCATATCGGGACAACCAGTCCATACCCAGGATGACGTCGAAATCCTCCAAGTCTATAACCTTCAGATCTGCCTTGGCCAGAAAATCCCCCAACAAAATAGGACAGTCCAGAACGCCCTGATCCGATATCACGGAATCGCCCGAGGGGAATTTGACGCAAAAGGCATTACCAACACGATCAAGAACCCACTGGCACCGCTCGACAAAGGCCCTAGCCACAAAGGAGTGGGTAGCACCTGAGTCAAAAAGAACGCGCGCCCACCGGTTCCTTACCTTAAAACTCCCTATACACAAAAAAAATAAAATAAAATATATTTTGCACAAGCAATCTAAGAAAACCACACAATAGCAACACCAAAACTTCTACCGAATTGAAGAGACAAGCGAGAAGGTTTACCTGAAATGACCTGCGTCGAAGTCTCAGCCTCCGCTGAAGATACCACATTAAGCTTCCCTTTACCCTTGTCCACCGGCTGAGGCGGAGGTAACGCCTGAAGTGGGACTGCATGAAGAGTGGACTGAACCTGAGGACATCTCGCCTTTATATGGCCCTTCTGACCACACTGAAAGCAGGCTCGATCCTTGGACCAGCACTGAGCAGTATCATGCCCGGGTCGCTTGCAAATAGGGCAAGGAACATCCCTCCTAGGAGCACCCTGAATAGCATGCACATGTTCCTTCTTTTGAGCCTTTGCCCTCTTGTAACACCTCTCCACAGTATGGCCCGACTGGCCACAGAAACTACAGACCATCTTGCTCTTCTTCCCAGAAGCAGCACCAAGTACCAGGGTGTTCTTCTCTTCAGCAGTCTTCCTCTTTTCATTCCGCACTAACTGGCCTCTGTTCTTCGCAGTCTCTATCGCCTCCACCTTCAGAGCAGCTTCCACTACTCCCGCATAAGTAACTGCGCCGTGAGCAACCGCAAGCTGCTGGACATCGCTCCTGAGGCCACCCAGAAAACGCTTCGCTCTGTCCTCCTCGGTAGCCACCAAACTCGGAGCAAATCGACTGAGCTTGCTAAACTCAATCTCATACTCGTTGATGGTGAGCTGACGCTGTTTCAGATGAAGAAAGTTGTTCATCAACCTGTCTCGCTCCACTACCGGTAGAAACTTCCTCATCAGCAACTCCTTGAAAGAACTCCAGGAACATCCTCCGACCATGCCTTCCTTCTCTCTTAACCACCAGGTCTTCGCCAAACCCTTCAGCTGATAAACGCCCAGCATCACCTTCTGATCATCTGAGATACCTGAATAGTGAAGCATCTCCTCCATAGTGATCAGCCAGTCGTCCAACACCATGAAATCCGCCTTCCCATCGTAAGTGGGAGGGCTCAGCCTCTGGAACTGGGAGATGAAAGCCATCCCGGGGGGCACCACCACTGGAGGCACGAGAGGAGCAGGAGGGGCAGGAGGGGCTAGAACAGCTGTACCCACGGCGGGTCCTGAACTCCCGGAGTCTGACCCGCCGCTCCGGATAAAAAGGACTGCATCTGGGCCCGCAACTCCACCACCTGCCTTGATAAGGCCTCGTTGCTCTGCCTCAGACTTTCCACCATCGCATCACTTTGAGCACCGGAGGACTCACCCTCAGACTGGGGAGTCGACCTCGTCACTCTTCGCTTCGGCGGCATACTATAAGGAATAAGGAAAATTAAAACAGAACAAACGATTAGAACTTAGCTAAACTCCTAGGATTAGACAAAAGGTACAGACAATACATACATAAATATGATCTTCTACTGCTATACTTGCTCTGGGATTTTATTTTATTAAATACAAAAGTAATATTATGCTTAGCCTAAGACGGTTCACCACCATCACTCTAACTCTTGTGCCTAGATCGGGAATGCATGAATTTATATTCTTTTTGACTCAAAAATTATGCGTGTACACATGTCATCCTGCAAGCCTTTAGCTTGGCGCGTTGTGCTTATGCAATGTTATGCTATGCATGATTATGCTATGCATTCTAAAAAAAAGGCCCTAATGCATGTCATGGCGGCGTACACATGAAAATGTTATGCATCCCATAATACATAACATTCTCATGCAACGAAAAGGAAAACGTGCTAGTCGCATCCATGCGGTGAGGTTATGCACCCCATAATACATAACCCTCGCATGTTGCCCCTATGGTGGATCCATATACAAACACATATTATGCATTTCATATTACATAATATGCCCCGTATACTTCATGTTATGCTATGAGTGTAGTGCAGTGTTCGTTCTTCAGCCAAGACGTGCTGATGACATGTCGGTGTGTGTATGATATGACTCTAAACATCTAATACAAACAAGGAAAGGTTGCCCGACCAACTTGTCGAGCAACCTCCCTCTGATACCAACTGTCACAACCCGCATTTTTCTCACCATTTAAATAAATCAGAGCAAGAGAAAACTACGAGCTGTGATGCCACGTCGAGCAGGGGATAACTGCCGACGCTCAGGCAACACTCTAAACCTTCAAATCATAAGTTGGAATGATTATAAAACTGGTTCAATTAATTAGCCGTATCCCTCGGCTCAGTGGATCAGATAGTCCACGGTTCGAAAACTATTTTTATACGTAGCGGAAAAATACTTCATTTATGTTGACATCCTTAAATGAGCGCATAAGTGTCCTAAGAGGACAACTTACGCTATGCAAGACCCTAGATCTCAATTTATAGTACTTATAAGAAAACGATCTTTTTACGCTTTTGGAAAGTAATGTTTGAGCTTTTTATAAAAACATGTTGATCATGTAATACATATAGTAATTATTATAGGTTTTAAAGTAACTATCAACCTAGCATAAAACATTCCAAGAGCAAATAGACTATCTCCCAAAAAGGGTAGCAGTAAGAAGAAAAGCATATCCAGTACAAAAAGGTAAAACTACCAGGGGCGCCAACAGCTGACACGAACCCACTGACAAGTATGTATGTCTGTAGAAAATGCAGTAAAACTACCTCACTAGAAGAACAGGAGGGTCTCCAAAGGCTGAGAGATCTCCAACAGCACCACAGCACTAGCCACCTACTGGCTACTATCCAGAACCTGAGGCATTCAGAAGGCAGAATACCTCAGCAAGAAAAAGAATACAAGTGCTAACAAGAAAGTGTAGTAAACAAGAAAACAATGGAATGTAAGAAAAGACAACTAAAACTGAAGCAAACCATGCTCAAGGCAAGGTAAAAGCAAACCTGCACCAAGTGCGAGAAAACAGCAACTACCCTGCTAAAAACCTGCAGAGTCAACAAGGCGAACATGCCAAAAAAAATGTGCTGCAACAACTAAGGAAGAAACACCTAACATCCTAAATTGTGAGATATGGCAGTAGCAAAAAAAGAAACTTGGAACCGGATTGGAGGCGTACTCAACCCCCGACCACTATTTCCAAGACAAAAATGCTCAAGGGTTGACATGAGAAAGCACTGCGGACCCCTCTCTCACTTGCCCAGAAACTACTCGGGTCAAGGTAAAAAGTGCGGTCACGGCTAAGTCACACAACACAACCCCTATTAAAAGCCTTCCACCACCACTACTAACCACAACCCACGATTCGGCCTTCGGAAAACAACAGCCGACAAAGGACCTTCGAACACGAGACATTCACTCGGAAAAGAAAGCAAAGCTAGGGGAAACACTGTTGCGATTACGCAACGCCACAACGAGTGAGTACTCCCACTCGACATTACGACCAACGCATGAGCACCGACATCAGGGCGCACGATCACAGACGCGCGACCACAGGTCATGCGTGCTCACCTACACCCAAACATATAAATCAAGACGAATGCGTAAGAGGTTTTGACTCCTCTTGGGCAAAAATGCCTAAAACCCCCCAACTAAGCCTAATTCCAAAATCTATAACATAGTTCTAAAATTCATTTGCATAAATTCTACGACTTATTTGCATAAATCCGACACACTAAACTCATCACCGCGAAATCCTAGCTAGAACAATTACGACGAAAGAACAGAAATAAACGATTTCCAAAGAGATTTCGGGTAGGTTGGTTAGGGTTTTCGGGTAGGGTTCGGTTAGGAGGATAGCATAACCCAAAAGCTGAAATTTAAACTACGAAAACGAGAGAAATTAAGGGATCAAAATGGCAAGGGCGAAAGGAGCACTTGCCTCGCTATTACACCGAAAATTTCGCCAGCACAACTGCGCTATAGCGAACGCCCAAAAGCACGCAAAGCTTCACAAATCCTAGAGGAAACATTTGTCAAAACAATAAAACAAAAACGAACTAAAACCACACCGGATCTCAGAAAAATCTACGGTGAAATATCCAATAGATTACCTCAGAAGGAAGCTCTCGCCTAGGGAAACACGGATCCGGCCTCGACGGGTGATCGGAGGCGGAACTCGCCGGCGGCGGGCGGCGGAAGGGCAGCGGCTAGGGCGGTTTTTCCCTTCTTTCTTCCGATCGGGCTTCGCACAGGAAGAAAAAAAAATAAAAATAAAGGGGGGGCCGGCTGCTAACTCACGGGAGAGGGGGGAGGGGTTATAAAACCTAAATTAAAACTTAAGTTAATAAAATAAATAATCCAAACCTAAATCTAATCTAAATCTAACATATCTAACGCTAATTTTTGACTAAAAACCCTACTTACACCATAAATATACGTACAAATTACAACACATACATATATACTAACTCTTAATAACCCCTAATCAACTAACTCCACTTCCCATAAATATATACAGACTCACGCACATAAATTTAACCACATAACCACACAGACACGTTTAACAACACGCGCCCGCGCACACAATTTCAACTCCGCACGCACGCACACGCACGTACAAAAAAAAAAAAAAAATACCGGCACGCCTCAACCACGCGCCACGCTACACATGCGTAAATAAGCAAATACGTCATCATAAAATGACGACTCGCTAACTAGCGTCCGCCAAAATGACGCAAAAATTTAACGTTCTCGGATCTCGATCAAACTCGCACCGCAGACAAATACTCGGGCTACGAAAACAACGGCAAAGTCGGAAATAACTTCTGACGATCACACACTCGGGCTAACCTCGCCCGAAGCCAAAGCACAAGGATTCCCTAAGAGGCTCAGTCGGGCCTCCAAAACAGACGCCGGCTAGCTGGGGAAACCATACAACAGGCTATAACCTCTAAGAACACCTAACGAGGTACTCTAGCAACGACACAAGCCGGAAATGCGCCAACGTAACGCCAAGCGAGAATTTAAATAATTGCCGAAAAATCGGGGGCGTTACAGTCTTGGTTAGGGAGGAGGGGAAGAAACAGTTACCCGTCTATTATGTAAGTCGAATCTTAAAAAAGGCGGAGCTCCGATACCCCATCCTGGAGAAGCTAG
The DNA here is from genome assembly GCA_039513925.1 of Platanthera zijinensis. Lineage (NCBI taxonomy): Eukaryota > Viridiplantae > Streptophyta > Magnoliopsida > Asparagales > Orchidaceae > Platanthera > Platanthera zijinensis. Next base: position 104,278,216 of record CM077098.1, on the reverse strand, counting down.
CATATGTTTTGGTCATCTCAGCTAGGAAGCTTCGCCCTTACTTTCAAGCGCACTCGATTAGGGTGGTAACCGACCATCCTCTTCGCAAGGTCTTTGAGGGGGTGGAACATTCAGGAAGGTTGGCAAAGTGGTCCATCGAGCTAAGCGAGTTTGAACATTTCTTTCGAGTCCCGAGGCTCTCCATCAAAGCCCAGGCCGTAGCGGATTTTTTGGCAGACTATGTTACTGAGGCCGAGGTTGAAGAACCAAGGCCGCAAGAAGGATGGAAGATGATGGTCGATGGGGCCTCAGTGTGGCACTCCCCGGGAGGAGGTGTGGTGTTGGTAAGTCCTCAGGGGGTTACCATAGAGCAAGCAGTGACCTTCCACTTCCCTGTAACCAATAACCAAGCGGAGTATGAGGCTGTGATAGCTGGCCTTCGCTTGGCAAAGGAGCTGGAAATCCAGGATGTGGAGGCCTTCACCGACTCAATGGTGGTAGCATCGCAGATCCGATGCGAGTTTGAGGCCCGGGAGCCGACCCTCGCGAGATATCTATCTAAGGTAAGAGCCGTCATTGGAGGTTTCCGTTCATTCTCTATTCAACATGTTCCCAGGGAGGAAAGCGCAGCAGCTGATCGACTGGCGAAGTTCGGGCCTCGGAGAGGAGGTACCCTAACCGAACTGTTCCGACCAGCCATTGAAGAGGGGGAGTTGATGGAGGTGAATCGGCGGTCCTCATGGGTAGATCCGTTGGTGACCTTCCTGATCACAGGAGAACTGTCGGAAGAAGTCAAGGATGCAAAAAGCTTCAGGCACAAGGCGGCTCATTACCTGATGCTGGAAGGGAGCTTGCATCGGAAGATGTTGTCAGGACTCCTCGCGAGATGCGTGACCGAGGAGGAAGTCCCAAGGATCCTGGAAGAGGGCATTCTGGAGAATGCGCAGTTATTCAGGGGAAAGGACATTGGAAGCAAGGGTGATAAGGCAAGGATATTTCTGGCGGACTTTGAGGAAGGATACAGCTGAGTTCGCAAGGAGGTGTCGGAAGTGCCAAGTACATGCTCCCCACCAGCTCTTAGCCGCCCAAAGGCTTCGAAGCATCACGGCGCCATGACCCTTCGCCATTTAGGGAATGGACCTGGTTGGACCCTTTCCTCCAGCTAGCGGGCAGAGGAGGTTCCTCCTAGTTATGATTGACTACTTCTCCAAGTGGTTGGAGATCAAGCCTTTAGCCAAGGTAACCTCTCAGTCTTCCGGAACTTCGTTTGGGGGAAATCATTTGCAGGCACGGATTGCCCCAAGCGATAGTGACAGACAACGGTCCTCAGTTTGCTAGTGAAGAATTCATCAGTTTCTGCACCCAATTGGGGATTGACCTCAGGTTCGCCTCTGTCCATCATCCTCGGAGCAATGGCCAGGTGGAGGCGGCAAACAAGATCATTGTCAACTTGCTCAAAAAGAAGGTGGAGAACCTGAAGGGTAACTGGGTGGAACAGCTCCCTTCCGTCCTGTGGGCCTTGCGAACAACTCCGAACACGGCCACAGGGGAGACCCCCTTCAAGCTCTCTCATGGGTGTGAGGCTGTCCTCCGGTGGAGTTCGAGGTTCGATCCCCAAGGGTCGCGGCCGTAGGTGAGAGAAGCGAAGCTTGGAGGTTGGAGAATGAGGAAGGTTTGCGCCTCTCATTAGATATGGTGGAAGAGCTGCGGGATGTTGCTGCCATCAGGCAAGAAGAAATAAAACGGCGAATGGCTCGGTACTTCGATAAGCACATCAGAGTCAAGCAATTCACCGAGGGGGATCTAGTACTGAAAAAGGTCGACGCTGCAGGAAGGTCAGCCGCGGTTGGTAAGCTCAACCCTAGCTGGGAAGGGCCTTATATAGTAGAGAAGGCTCTGGTTAACGGGGGCTACTATCTCCAGGATGCGGAGGGAAGGACCTTGAGTCACACCTGGAATGGTGATGACCTGAAGCGCTTCTACCCGTAAGGGGAAAGAAGGACTGTAATGTTGTAAATAACTATTGCATTTTCAATAAGTTTATTTCAGAATACTGACTATCTCTGAGTATGCAATCTTTGTGTTTTTTGTTTTAACCGGCTATGACTCCTCATCTCAATGATAGAATAGGCCTGGTTGAAGGAATCTTCATCAACACCCCGAGCTCGGCTCGGCCCCAGGTAGACTCGCTGCGCAGGCTCTCATCTAGCTGGCAGGTCCGAAGGCTCACCTGTGGGGGAGAGGTTTGGTTATCTTCATCAACACCCCGAGCTCGGCTCGGCCCCAGGTAGACCCGCTGCGCAGGCTCTCATCTAGCTGGCAGGTCCGAAGGCTCGCCTGTGGGGGAGAGGTTTGGTTATCTTCATCAACACCCCGAGCTCGGCTCGGCCCCAGGTAGACCCGCTGCGCAGGCTCTCATCTAGCTGGCAGGTCCGAAGGCTCGCCTGTGGGGGAGAAGTTTGGTTATCTTCATCAACACCCCGAGCTCGGCTCGGCCCTAGGTAGACCCGCTGCGCAGGCTCTCATCTAGCTGGCAGGTCCGAAGGCTCGCCTGTGGGGGAGAGGTTTGGTTATCTTCATCAACACCCCGAGCTCGCTCGGCCCCAGGTAGACCCGCTGCGCAGGCTCTCATCTAGCTGGCAGGTCCGAAGGCTCGCCTGTGGGGGAGAGGTTTGGTTATCTTCATCAACACCCCGAGCTCGGCTCGGCCCCAGGTAAGACCCGCTGCGCAGGCTCTCATCTAGCTGGCAGGTCCGAAGGCTCGCCTGTGGGGAGAGGTTTGGTTATCTTCATCAACACCCCGAGCTCGGCTCGGCCCAGGTAGACCCGCTGCGCAGGCTCTCATCTAGCTGGCAGGTCCGAAGGCTCGCCTGTGGGGGAGAGGTTTGGTTATCTTCATCAACACCCCGAGCTCGGCTCGGCCCCAGGTAGACCCGCTGCGCAGGCTCTCATCTAGCTGGCAGGTCCGAAGGCTCGCCTGTGGGGGAGAGGTTTGGTTATCTTCATCAACAACACCCCGACTCGCCGGCCCCAGGTAGACCCGCTGCGCAGGCTCTCATCTAGCTGGCAGGTCCGAAGGCTCGCCTGTGGGGGAGAGGTTTGGTTATCTTCATCGACACCCCGAGCTCGGCTCGGCCCAGGTAGACCCGCTGCGCAGGCTCTCATCAAGCTGGCAGGTCCGAAGGCTCGCCTTGGGGGAGAAGTTTGGTTATCTTCATCGACACCCGAGCTCGGCTCGGCCCCAGGTTAGACCCGCTGCGCAGGCTCTCATCAAGCTGGCAGGTCCGAAGGCTCGCCTGTGGGGAAAGGTTGGCTCTCGCAATACTTTGTTCTTAGCCACTCCTACGACACCCCGAGCTCGGCTCGGCCCCAGGTTGACCCGCTGCGCAGGCTCCCATCAAGCTGGCAGGTCCGAAGGCTCGCCTGCGGGGGATAGGTGGAGTCCTTGACTTGTTGATCCTTGGTTCTTGGTTGGTAGTTACTACGTTACAACGAGCTCGGCTCGAACCCCGGTAGACCCGCTGCGCAGGCTCCCATATAAGCTAGCAGGTCCGACGACTCGCCGGTGGGGTAGGGGTTTAATTGGTTGGAAAAATATGTGGGCAGGGCCCTGACCTAGACCGGAGGCAAGGCCCGAAAGGCCTCGGCTCAGAGGTCTCAACCAGTAAAGGTCTCGGTTTGGAGGTCTCGGCCAGTAAGGGTCTCGGCTCAAAGGTCTCGGCCAGTAAAGGTCTCGGTTAAAGGGGGTTCTCGCAAAAGGAGGCTCCCGGCGGACCTGGGCAGGACGACTTAATCGACGACGCGAGGTTCCGCCTAACTGATCTCTAAGGAAGATTACCCTAAAGAGACTAAGGGTCTCGGCGGAAGCTCGCGCGGAAGCCATTCGGCAGCATAATATACTTTCAAGCACACACTGACAATGAAAGGATGAAACATTACTTTACATAAAATTAATTACAAAAGTTGGAGGCCTCGCGCTCATTACAAGAGAAACAAAAAGAAAAAAGAAGCTTAGGGGGACGCGCTGTAACTCCCGCTGGTGCTCTCGCTTGAATCATCGCCAGAGCTCGCTTCAGATGTCTCGCCAGCGGCGGTAGAAGACTTCAGGATATCTGAGGGAGGCGAGTCGGGCGCGCCTGGAGGTTTGGGGACTGGATCGTATAGCCAAGGGAGGAGTTGGCGAGCGTCGATGGTCGCGCCGTCCTCCCGAAGCAGCTTGACGTCTCGCAGCGTCTCGAGCGTCAGCTTGACGGTTGCCTGAGCGTTGGCTTGCAGCAGCTTGTCAACGTCGTACTCCGAGAGGTAATGACTCCTCAGCCTCGCATCTAGCTCCGGAGGCGGGACCTTCGTCATCTCAGCGCGAAGCTGTTCCCTCAGGAGGACGCTCTCGCAGCGCGCGTCGGCCAGCTCTGCGCGAAGCTCCTTGACTTGGACAGAATCCTGTGGAAAAAGAGTTCAGTCTGGAAACATCGCACAGTCGTAACTTCGAGAAACGAGAGCAAGGGTTCAGGAGGGTCTCACTTACCTCAGTCGCGGGGCGTAGAGACAGCGCCAGTCGAGCGTCTGCATGCTCCTGTTGAGCTCTCGCGAGTTCTTCTCCCGCGGTGTGCGCCCGAGCCACCGCGTCCTCCCTTGCCTTGCGCATATCAGTGAAATTCTTGTCCATGGTGATGCTTCGAGGCGCACACATATGCGTAAGCTCGAACCCGCACAATAAAGCCCGGGTGGCATCAAAGGCTAGAAGGCGGGTGGACATCTGGTCAAACACGCTGGCATCCTCTCGGCTGTAAAGGCCGTATCCAAGCGAGAAAGCCTCGCTAGTCACATTTTCCCCCTCCGCCCAGCTGGGAAGGAGCGTCGTAACCCTGATTAAGTTTGACTCGGGGTCCCATTCCATCTAAGGCTTCCCCTCCGCGTCGGCGTACTTCACGCCGAAACCAAAGTTCCTGTGCCCTTTCGGCACCTCCTGGGGCGGAGCTCGGGCGGAGGTTTCGGCGGCGACCACTTCTCCCCCAGCCTCGCTTGCGGCCGGTGGGTTCCTGGTGGAAGCCTCGGCGCGGCTCTTGGCGGCGGCATCTATCTCGCTGGCCATTTGAAGGATCGCTTCAAAGGACCTGCCCTCGGGAGGAGGTTGGACGGGCGAGACCGCCAACGATTTCCCCTTCTCGGTAGCAGAAGGCTTGGGCCTCTTCAGCGCTCGGAGAGGAGGAAGGGTGACCTTCCGCTTCTTGGCTGGTGACGGCAAAGGAGGGGCTGGATCTTTTTGGCAGGCGCTGGCGCTAGCTTCCGCGAGCGCAAGGGAGCCTCTCGCGGCCAGACCCTCGACACCCCGACCTTCAGCGAAGGGTTGGCGCAGAGGGACCTCCCGCTCTCCTGCAAAGTTAAAAGACTTCAGCGCAAGAAGATCTTTGATGAAAGAGGGAATCTGAGGCGAGACCGTACCTTCGCCCGAGTGGATGAGTGGGAGGGAGTCGACGTCTCGCCTGAGGTAGGGAACATCGAACTCCTTGTTTCCAAAGAATTCCAGGATTGCGCTCTCGCGCGATCTCAAAGTAGGCGGTTTGTAGGCAGCGTCCTCGTACTGAACAGGCTGAAGCGGGACGTTGCCGAAGTCCCCGCTGACATAGACGAATTTCTCGCCCCAGTGATGGTGCTTGTTGGCGAGACCGGTAACCTCGAGCAGTTGCCCGGAGAAGAAGACCACCCCTCCCTTGGCGCGGAAGTTGAATAGCTTCCGGAAGATGGGCAAACTGAACTCGATCCTCTCGGATCGCATGTAGCATATGAATGCTATAAGGATCGCGACTGAGTTCGGGTTCAGTTGGGCGGGAACCACCCCATAGTAACGAAGAGCAAGCCGAACCTCTGGCCAAAGGGGAAGGCGGAAGCCCACCTCAAAATGCTCGAGGGGGATGGCGAGTTCCCCCGCCTCCGGAGTATTCGCCTTATCGTGATTACCCGGGTTCCGCGCCGAGAAGCCAGCGGGAATGTAGCGGTCAATGATCAGGTTATATTCGTCTAGGGAGAGCTTGCAGGAAGGGAAGAGGTGTTTTTGGAAAGCTTCCGCGCAGTGGGCGCGACCCTTGTTCTCGCCGGGCATGGTGGGTTTGCGAGTGAGAGCGAGAGCTGAAAAGAGGTCGAAGCGGAAGCAAGAACGCGAGAGCAAGGAAGGAAGGCTGAGGTTCCGGATCGAAGAAGTAAATGCGGTTGGTAGACTTCTCTATTTATAGGGAATCGTAATCATCATGGCTCCATCCGACGGAGAGAGAAAGTGACGGCGGAGTACAGCTGTCAGAATCTGGGCTAAAGGCGCCTCGATTTTCCCCCCTCGGGATGGCAGCGGTCAGCAGTCTTTCCTGGTTTCGACGCAATTATCTAGATCATCGCAAGCATTCTAGATTGGCGCAAGCCTTCTAGATTGGCGCAAGCATTCTAGATTGGCGCAAGCCTCCTGGATTGGCGCAAGCATCCTAGATTGGCGCAAGCCTCCTAGATTGGCGCAAGCCTTCTAGATTGGCGCAAGCATTCTAGATTGGCGCAAGCCTTCTAGATTGGCGCAAGCCTCCTGGATTGGCGCAAGCATCCTAGATTGGCGCAAGCCTCCTAGATTGGCGCAAGCCTCCTAGATTGGCGCAAGCATCCTAGATTGGCGCAAGCCTCCTAGATTGGCGCAAGCCTTCTAGATTAGCGCAAGCATTCTAGATTGGCGCAAGCCTTCTAGATTGGCGCAAGCCTCCTAGATTGGCGCAAGCCTCCTAGATTGGCGCAAGCATCCTAGATTGGAGTAGGCGTCTTAATTTAAAAGCCTCGCAGAGCAATAAAAAGAAAAGAAAAGAGAGACATTGGTAATAGTGAGGTTCTCGCTAACGAGAGCTGGATAAACTTAATTAACAATAAGGTTTATTACAGAGATACATGGGTAGAAGAGATTCAAAGAAAGAAGGCTAATAGGGTTTCCAATACCATTGTCCTCGTTCTCGCCGCCTAGTTCTTGGAGGCACCAGCGGGTTGAAGTAAGACGATAGGGTGGTACACCCAAGGTTGATCCACCTGTCGTGATCCCGGATCTGCGAGATGCATCTCCCTGGCGAAGACTCGGCGGAAGGCCCTCCCAGACGATCAGCCTCGCCTAAGAAGAAATCTCGCTCCAGAGCCTCCAACCTTTGCTCCACAGATTCGCAGAACTCTTCCGCCGCGGCAGAGTGGGCACGATCTTGCCGGATGAGCCTGGCCAGGATAGCCGAGATTCTCTTCCTCCTCCCCTTCGCGCTCCCGGCGCCGTTCAATATTCCTTCTATCTCGCCAGACGAAGGGAGGGGAGAATCTTCCTCTTCTTCATCGACATCATCATCATCATCTTCTTCTTCCCGGTTGGCTTCCGACCCCAAGCCGGGATCACCTGCAAAAGGAACGCACGAGAATTCTGGTTAAGGCATGACAATCAACAGTCCAGGAAAGTTTCGCATACCTGCAGTTGGGCGAGAACCGTTAACCGAAGTTGGACGAGAAGGCCTGGCCCCTCCGTTGGTTCCATAAAGGAGGTGAAGAGGCTTGCCCAGCCCCGGGCGGAAGGGCTCGCGCTCGATGGTCCCGACCTGGCCAGAAGCTCGGGGGGAGTTGTCTTCTCCCAAGAGATGATCGATATCCTTGGGAGTAGCGGAGGGTTCAGAGACCGTCCCTCCCGCTTGCAGGGTAGGATTGGTCACCAAGGGAGGCAATCCCACACCTCTCGCTTCTACTTCCCTGGCGGTTAGGCCCGGGTCGGCGGGAGCGGGCACTGCGAGAAGACAGTTCAGAAAAGAAAAGGCAGGGTTGACATATCGACAGTAGCAAAACGTACCTGTCGTTTCGGTCTCGGCTGAAGGAATTGCGTTCGAGACCCGCGTTTGGTCCTTGGGGGAATGAGCGGGCAGGTTCGAAGAACTCGGCGGGATCTCGGCGCCATCGTTAGGAGCGGATTCCTGCGAAAGCTCACTTTAACCATCGGACCTAGTGCGCAATCAGCTCGGTAGGCACGGTTGAAAGGCTTACCTTCTGCGGAGAAGGATCCCCCGCAGGATTTGGAGTGGGGGAAGGAGGATCCCTGTTCTCGCGAGAAAGGTCCCGCCGGACCACCTTCGCCCTTTTCTTTCCTTCTTCTTCGGCTCGGAAGGCCCGACGGTTGAAGTCTTTCTCGCTAACCATGGAGCCACCGCCGCACAGTTAGCCAAGGCCCGCGCTTGGGCAGCGACTAACCGGTCTTGGAGGTCTTGCGGAAGTGGTTTGGCAGCACGTTTGGGATGCATGGTAAGCTCGCGCAAAAATCCCTGAGGCGAGAGCTCAGTTGGAAAACCGTATTTCAAGGGCGGGGCATATGGACGCCTATCAGTGCATATTTATAGCCGCAGTAGGACCCACCAAAAGATTCCCTTGGTAGGCGGACACGTGTCCAGCGAATATTATGGGGGTTGGACTTGTCTTGTCGAGCGCAGGGCTAGCTCGAAAAGAACGGGGATTGTGTACAACCCCATATTCGCTGGGTGGGACCCGGAGACTTCACTGAGGGATTGGGCTAGCCTTAGGCTAGCCTTGGGTTAACCCTAAGGCATACTGGTGGAGTTCTCGTCCTTAAAGGCTCCCGCCTGGCGGTGGGCGATATCGTTCGCGCCACGACAGGCTTCGGCTCCAAAGCCAGAGGAGTTTCCGCCCTGAAAGAGCTCCCGCCAAGGGCAGGCGAAAGCTGGGGAAACCAGGGCAGATAGTCGAGCTCCCGGCAGGAGAGATCGTCGACCGACCAGGGCAGATAGTCGAGCTCCCGGCAGAAGAGATCGTCGACCGACCAGAGCAGATAGTCGAGCTCCCGGCAGGAGAGATCGTCGACCGACCAGAGCAGATAGTCGAGCTCCCGGCAGGAGAGATCGTCGACCGACCAAAGCAGATGGCTTGACTACGGAAGCTCCCGCCTTAGGGAAAGCTCCCGCACAGGGCAGGCGAGAACGCCTTAGGAGAGCTCTCATTCGTAAGGGCATCATGACTACCTAGCGCGAGAACCTTCCTGGCAGGAGTTCTCGCCAAGGTGGGCCTAGTGGGGACCCAGCGAGAGCCTTCTAGGCCGGGGGTCTCGCCAAGTGGGCCCACGGGGTGGGACCCGGAGTCCAGAGGAGATTATATTATTATTATTATTTTTTATCCCGAGGTAAAATTACCCAAATGCCCTTGGGGTGACAGCGAGATTTGGCTATTGGCAGACCCCTCGGGGGTATTTCAGTATTTTCAGGTCAAAGGAAGACTATAAAAAGACCCATAGGGGCTCTTTGGAAGGCAGGCTTTTCATTATTCCCTAACTCTAGCGCTTTCTGAGGAGCTCCCAGCCCAGCATTTGGCTTTGGAGGGGAAGTTCTCAGAGATCTTCCGGGTGTGTGGTGGGACCTCCCAGCTGAGGCTTTGGGTCTGTTTTAGGACCTTAGCAGCCAGTCAGGGGTCGAGATTTGAGAGAAGTAGGCGTCGGCTGCGCTTTGGTTCGTGAACATTCGTTGAGGTCATTTTTGGCTTCAACATGAAGGTGGTTACGGTGTGTGGATTGCCGCGTAACCACCGTAACTATCTCCCGGAGCCTATAAAAGAAGTCTAAGGCCTCCCCATTTCTCATCTTTTTCTGACCTTTATCTTCAGAGTCTTCCTCTTCATCAGGCCGAAGCTCTGCCAATTTCCTCCTACGAGCCACCTTCGAGCCACCTTCGAGCCACACCCGAGCCACAAGCGGGTCAAGTCACAACCACCCAGCGAAGTCGAACCGTCTGAGTTCCAAGCAGCCCCAGAAACTGTAAGACCAAGTGTGTCGCCTCCTATCTAGAATCAGCAAGTCGCTATCCGAAGACCACCGACGCAAAGCGCAATCTGTAACAACCGTCTGACTTTTGTTGACTTTTGATGACATCAGCATCTATGGACTTAGCCAAATTCTCAGTTTCATTTCATACATTGAGTGCATTGAGTAAACAGCCTTCACTCAATGCAAACACACTTAGCCAAATAAACTGCACTATCAGGCATTGAGTGCGTTGAGTGAATAGCCTTCACTCAACGCTTTTGTCCTTGGACAATCTTTCTACTGATTTGGCGTTGAGTGCGTTGAGAGAGTCTTTATCACTCAATGCTTTTGGACTTGGCCAATTTCATCTACGTTGCCAGACGTTGAGTGCGTTGAGTGAGCTTTCATCACTCAACACCCCTGGACTTAGCTGCTTCTTTGAATGCCTGTCATCTTGCTGAGACATTGAGTGAAGTGTCTTCACTCAACGCTTCTGTACTTAGCCAATCTTCTTGATGAGCTTGTGTTGAGTGAGATGACCTCACTCAACGCATCTGGACTTAGACAGATTTTTCAGTCTATCTCTTCATTAGCTTTGACTGATCATTGCTCTATCGAGTCAGAACTCTGATAAGTTTGGGAATTGCTATCTGTTCGATCGAAACTCCTCTCTAGTGCTGTTCTTTTGTCCGTCCTCTCGTCTTAGGTTTAAATCATAGGCTCCCTTTTGTGCGTAAGGGGGCGGTGAAGTGAGAACATTTGTTGGTAGTCATTATAACTTTTTTTTTAACTTAAATCTTTTCCTCGCTTTTTCCCCTCCCTGGATGTTCTCTGTCATTACTAGGGTTTAGCTTTAGAAGCTCAACTTTGACATTATTGTGCAGCTCATCCTTATCCTTGTTGCTTCTAGTGTTTTTTGGAACTTTATCTTAGCTTAGGTTTGACATTTCCGCAAGTAGGTCTTCTTCTGACTAACTTTTTGGAATTTTCTTCTTCTCATTCTTCAACTGTAGCAGGTGATCTCCCGACCCTCTCTCTCCCGAGTTGTAACAAATTAGGCTGAAATGTTTGAATCCGTAATAAATCATGTGGCAGACGTACGAAAAAATAGTAGTTGATAGTTTTGACAATATGAGTCTTTAATCATTCTTCTCTTTTGCTGATCTACCTTAATTCAAGTTAGGAATACAAAACCTGTAATGTATGATATTTTCCAGCTACGTTTTCACATTACAGTTGAAATTATAACTAACATTATTGTTACTTAAAGCTGTAATTTTTCTTGATAACTATAATTGTAACAAACATTATTGTCACTTATATGTGTAATTCTGTTTCTAATTGACATAATGGAACAATAGCATTCTCAATTGTGCGCAGTGAGAAGGAAACACATGTTGTGTACTGCGACAATGCCTATATAACTGGATTTGGTGTGTGGAAGCAGTATATTATTTATTGGACACATGCAAGAATTAAGGGACGAGATTATAGTTGCGCTATAAATGGTCTATGGTTTCAAAACTGTTGATTGACAAATAAAAAATTACTGTAAATTGGATACTCACGCAGGTTGTTTAGCATACATATACTTCAATGCTGACAAAGAATGTAAGAATTAGGAGTTTACAAAATTTGTCGAGAAAGAAAATCATCCAATAGCATCAGAAAATGACACATTTACTGAGGTTTCTTCGCAGCATACTTAATGTTCAGGCTAGCATTCTGAAGAATATGACCGGTGTGGGTATTAGAACAACTGATGCATATAATTTATTTGTCGATGAAGTGATATTGAGAATGTTGGGATTTTTTAAGATTGATGCTTATAATTTTGACCAACAAGAAAGAAAAAACTCCAATAGACGGTGAGGATGTCATAAACTTGTCAAAATAAGATAAAAACGACACACTAAGGATGATATGTTTTGGGCATTGTTATAAGCAAACCAAGATTGGTTATTAGCAACTCAAAATTCCAGTTTTTTAAAATTAAAGCGTTATTTCTAAGGCTCCTGAATACTCTAAGCAAACCAAACTCATAAGTTCACTCTCATTTTGCTATTTTAGGGTTTGCTCCCTGAGGGGGCACCCCGGGATGGGTTCGATCAACCTGTGGAATTAATAGGCGTGGTCCAAGACGTCGGTCGCACTCGCGTAAATCCTCACGCAATCAGAACTGCCTCATGCGAGCATTGTCGCGCGCCCGCAAGGTCACGCATGCCCGCTCCGGCCGGTTTATGCTTCCAGCCACGCGCAGATACGCGCGTAGCTCTGCTAAATCGCTCGCGCCTGCGCACGGTTTACCGCTCGTGCTTGACTGCGGTTTTAGCCGCACGCAGGGCGCGGCAGTTTCGGGTGGAGGGCGACCTTCCCGCCGCCATCCTCCTCCTCTGTTCTAATTCCCAGGACGGGCGGCCAACGTGGCCGCCTAACCTCTGCTTTCCGCTACCCCTGACAGGGACGACGCCTTCTTTCGTCCTGTTTTGGGGCGGCCTCCCCTTACCCTCGGCCGGCCGACCTTCCTCCGACGGCTGGCCATGTCCCTCCAAACAAGCATGGCGTTCACCATTGCCAGTCTCCCACGGTCTTCGTCGTCGTTGTCGCTTTTCTCCTGCGGTCGCCACTACCGTTACTCTTCTTTCCCGCGGCCGTCGCCGTCGTCGCTTCTCTCCCGCAGTCGCGGCCGCCGTCACTCTTCTTTCTCGCGGCCTCCGCCGTCATCGTTCCTCTCTTACTCGAGCGCCGCCACCATCGCCGACCTCCCCCTCGGTCGGCCTCTTTCTCTGTTCGGCCAACCTTCACCGCCGACTAAATTCCGTCACTGGCCGGCCCCGCCGATCGCATTCTTGGTCGTCACTGATTCTCCACCGTCTAATCGCACTTCCGTGATCGTCGTCGTTGATTACGTAGGTAACCACCCACGTACCCGTCTGCGTGATCTACCGTAATGGGGAAAGTGTGTTGTCAAATATAGGATTGGTCTACGGTTAATATAATTATAAAATAATATGTGCATGAGGCGTCAAAAAATCGGCCTATAAATAGCGATCATGGTAGTTATGGACTGCGGATAGTCGCATGACCTCCATAATCACTCATGAAGCGTATAAATATGGCCCCAGATCCTCCTTTAATATTCTTTATCCCTTAACCAGAAAATCCTCCTACAGATTTTCTCTCTCCTTTCTCGTTCATCTTCTTCATTCTCTTCTTCCTCTTCGAAGATCTTCAAAAACTCCTTGAAGATCTTCTTCGTCTTCAAACCTCCCTTCGAAGATCATCATCTCTCTTCTCCTCCCGGAATTTCTCTCTCCTCCACTTCTCCTCCTTGTGCGCTCCCGTGCGTGCTGCCTCCTTGCGCGCTCTCGAGTACATCTCTTCCTTACGCGCCTTCACGCACGCCTCCTCCTTGCGCGCATCTCTTTCTCGCACGCCTTTGCGCGCCGCCTCCTTGCGTGCTCTTGAACGCATCTCTTCCTTGTGCGCCTCCTTTCGTGCTCTTGCGTGAGTCTCTTCCTTGTATGTTCCCGCGCTCTCTGCCTCCTTGTGTGCCCTCGGGTGCGTCTCTTCCTTGCGCCCCCAATACGCTCTGCCTCCTAGCACGCACTCGCGTGCTCCGCCTCCTTGCACGCTTTCACACTCGTCATTTCCTTGCGCGATCCTGCACACGTCTTTTCCTTGCGCGCTCTTGCGTGCATCTCTTCCTTGCACGCTCCTGCACACTCTGTCTTCTTGTGCGCTCTCACGCACGTCACTTCCCTGCGAGCTCCTCTTCCATCCGCACTTCGCGTGCTCCCCTTCAACGAGCTCTCCAGACAAGCAACCCGCGCGCTCACCTCCTACAAGTGTACCACGCGCTCTCCTCCAACAAGCGTCCCGCGCGCTCTCTACCAGCAAGTGCTCCGCCCGCTCTCTTCTGGCAAGGGCCTCACACGCTCTCCTCCAATGAGATCCCCCGTGCGCTCACCTCCAGCAAGCGCCCCCAAGTGCTTTCCATCAGCCAGCTCTTCGTGCACTCTACCATCAAGTCCGCTCCAAGCGCGCCTCCGTGTGTTCCGCTCTTAAAATTGCTGCAAATATTCAATGCCTTCAGCTCAGCAACGAGCCCACCAAGCGTCAACAATTCAGAAATTCTCGTCTCCTCTAAGTACAATAAGAGACAATCCACAGAGGATAGAACGCGTCTAGCGCGTCGTATGAGCTTCCAAGCTCAAGTCATTAGAACAAGTGCAACAAGTTGCTCCCGCCTCCGAGAACTATCAGAGAACTCCAAAATACAACGAGCGTATAGCTCCCTACAACACACGAAGAAATTGTTAGCTCTGCGAACGATGGTCTGTCACCATCTGAGCTCTTCCCTCTCTTCTCAATAATTGTAATAAAAGGCGGCATGTCGCCCCTTGGTTCTTGGAAAATTCCTATAACAATACTCAGATCTATTAGAGGTTTGGTCGACACAGATTCGACCACGTGGTTTTTCACCCAGTCGATCGGTTTTCCACGTAAAAAAATTGTCTTGCCAGCTTTTCTTTCTCTATGATTGTGTGTGCGCTCGACCGCTCCATGGGCTAAGACGGTCCAAGTTAATCCGGTCCGGCCGGGGAGTCGAGTTTGGCCGCAATACTCCCCTTTCCAAACAGGAGAAGCATCGATTTAACGGTGCAAATATCTCGTCTTCCTTCCAATACGCTATTTCACGGTCGATGGTCCTCATCAGGGTTCCTATTCATCATCTCGCCATCGCTTGTTTCTTCCTGCCCTAAATCGCTCGCTTGACATTGATTGTTTCTTCCTGCCCTATAGGTTTCTTTCTGCGATTTTAGGGTATGTGTGTATTTTTTCTTGTCTTAGTTTCATCTCGTGTGGTCTTCGCTTGTTTCTTCTTGCCATAAACCAAATTTCTGTGTTCTTTTTCAGATTGTTTATCTTCTTTATTTCCCCGGTGGTGGGCCTCGGTTTAAAGATGGAGTAAGGTGTTTATTAAACAACTAATGTCAGTTTTAGCAAGGTGTTTATTTTTTCAGATCGGTTATCTTATGTATTTTTTCTTATTTTAGTAAGAATTAAGGTGTTTATTCTCCTGTAGGTAACATTTTCTCGGCCTCAGTTTCTATAATTTAGTAAGGTGTTTTAGCATAATGGTTGTTGAGGAAGATGCCAAAGTTCTTTTGGGCTAAGGTAATCATGTTATGTTCATATTGTTTTGTAAGATTTTGCTAGATTGTTTTTGCTTTTATCTTAAAAATTCATTGTATATTTTCGGCTTATAAGTGAATGTTGGATCTCACTTTCAAACTGATATCATATTTCTTTCATGTGAAATGTTGAACTCGGAAATCACTATTCACTAAGTAGTTCGGATCGATGGGACAGGTTACATTTACTTCTCCCAAGTCAGAACTCTTGACCTGTCACTTAGAATAAAGAAATAGACCCTGAGCTACAACGAGGAGGTCTCATCACACACTCGAAAGATCAAAGAGAGTTTCCCCTCCCTAGATAATGTTGAGCTGGGCACCTTGGAGGGCACTGTAGAACACTAAACTGTCCACCTGAAAACCACGACAAACAGTGTGGGAGCTCCGGCAACCAATGATCAACCAGAGGAGGGAAGCTCAAAAGAGAGACCTCTCCGAAGTTTTTCAAGAATGGCCTGCAGATAGTGGAATTCCGCCATTTGGTTTTAGTAGATGCAGCCCAAACTGGTCTGCCAATAACAAAACTCCGCTATTTGGAGAGGTTATTGGCATGCCAAAAATGGGTTCCCTGGGAAAATATACATAGACGAGACGATTGCGCCATTTCTACTCGCCTGAGGGTGGCGAGTGCCCGGTGAAGCTGGTACACGCCACTCGCCCTTGACCCTTTGCCCGAGGGTGGCGAGTGCTCGGGGTGAGTGCGGCCCAAGTGGCCCTACTCACCCACACTCTCCTGGGCCAAGTGGGGAAAAAACCGTTCACTCGCCGCTCTAACTGGTATGGGCCAAACTCGTCTTTCTAGTCTGGTCTCTTTGAATGATCCTACTCAGCAAATACGATGTTGTACATGAAAAGCTAGCTGATTGGTGTGTAATGTCACTAAATCTCTTAGTGACATTATGAAACTTGACCAGTAAAATTTTTAGGCCACAATAATACCTTGTTAATTTTATTGTAATTTTTGGAAGTAATTAAGTGGAGGTTCCTTCATAAAGTGCCCTAGATGATGTTTTACTCATTAATTTAATTATATGGCAAGAAGAAATTAGATTATGATGAAATTTGGGCAGTGACACTTTCTGATCATTAGCGACCTGTGGTAATTTTATTATAATTTTTGGATGATAAAATCTTGTGATCCATTTTTTAATTATCATTTTAATCAAAAAGTGTATTTTTTGGTTTATGACAGGAATCATTTTTGGAAAATTAGGAAACTCATACTTTACTGTTATTTAATCAATAAGAGGTTGTGAAAATTATTGTGTGATCATTTCATGTTAGAAACTTATACTTCATATTCAAAGTCTTAGGATTCATGATTTATGGAAAATTATTTAAAGACTGATTTAATTAAGGAAAATATCAAATTCTGAATTTGGGCTTAATATGTCATGGTAGATCCCCAAAAATAATCCTAAGGTTGTTGACAAAGTAAATTGGGGTATTTACTTTCATACATTTAAGCTAGTTCATTTGGTCTGCATACAACGAAATGAAGTATTTAGGGTAAAGTTGTAGGCCTCATATGGGCAGAAATATAGTGGGTGCACCTATTTGGGTGGAGTCTTGATAAGGTCACCCTTAGGGCCAAATGTTAGGTAGTCAGGGTGCCAGAGAGATAGAGTCGTGCTCGGGGCCGACGAAGTATCGTCTTCGCCCTGAGGATGGTAATCCACTTAGAGTTAGCAAAAGAGCAATGTGGGATAGGTTTGGTAATAAATAGCAACCCATAAAAGTAAGTGCCTTAAGAAAGAGAGCTTTGTGCTTCAGCCCATTGTAGTTTCTAGTGCCCTCGAGAGCCCTTCACCGGGCATGCCCTGGGCAGTCCAAGGTTAACCCTAAACTGTAAGAATAAGTAGACTGAAAGAGTAACCAATAATAATCCACTGTCACTTAAACTCACCCCGTCATTTCGGGGGGATAGTTGGTTTAGATTCACGAGCGGAGGACTCAATGTTTGATAGGATAGATGGCTTAGATTGGTGAGTCGATGGCTCGGAAGCTCTTTATAGCATGTGTGCATGTGCATTAAGTGGTGGGCATACGTTATTGGACGATCGTTCACACCGACGTCGATACATTGACCCGGCAAGTGTATGTATTCACTTAGCCCATAACAGACTGGTGGTTTTTCTAGCATTAGTATAAGGGACTCCGTAGCACCTGATTGTCGGTGTACTGAGTAGTACGCAAGGTCTAGACAGGTAGTGTGAATACCGACCTAGGAGTGGGGAGGCCAGACCCACTGCCTCTGTTTGCCACTACGAGAGGTACCTGAGAGTTTAGCTAACTCCAAATGGGGGAACTAAAGGTCTGTGCGCATAGAGTCGGGTGGTGCGTTGCACTTGTGTGAAACATATCATCAAGCATGCATAGCATTTCATGTCATACATAACTTGCATAAAATCTCTACCCCTAACGTATAAATTATTATGAGATATTTTATACGTTAGGTCTTGTAAAACGTCCCCTTAACTTATAAGTCTATATGGGCATTCTTATAAGTTAATGTTACTTTCTCTGTGATGATAATTAGCTGTTCTACCTTTACTTTAATCTGCTGTTTTCATTATGCTACTACTTTTATCTATCTGTTCATTTATATACCTGTCATTAATATGATAGATACTTTTAGCATATGATAGATAGGGTAACTGTCACCTGCTCTTGCTTACTCTCCACTTTTGATACCTCCCTTTCCTTCTCTTCCGCACGGTATCTAGGTGTCGAAGAGGAGGGGAGGGGGATCAAGACTGAGTTTAATCTAACAGCCTGATGGGCATAACACTAGGGAATCCAACACCAGGGGAACCAACACATCAAGGAGGAGGCGAACCGGCCTAGTCCAGGTGTGGCAGCAACGCCAGCAGTCATGGGATCAGTGAGTGACTAGTAGCTTTAATTCCACGAGCATTATGTAGTGAGGATTACATGTAGTGGGCAGGAGCCCCCTTTTATCTTTCTTTTCATACTTATTATTTCATGTTGATCAACTTTTGAATCTATGTGGACTTATATATATTGCATGTGATGATGGATTGGTCTATCTCTATGGATACCACTTCTTTTCTTCTGTGTATATGTTTGAGTATTTGCCGGCATAATCGAGACTTGTGGCGATGACATCCTTGGGAGTTGGTGTCACCACAAAGCGGCGGTTCTAGGCATAAGACCCCAGTGTAAAAAAGGGGGTATTACATGCCCTTGCGCCTCCACAAACTGCTAGGTTTGCTCTAGGAGAGGCGGTGACAAGGTAAAGTCATGACAGGATCTAGGGTTAGTGACGGCTTCAAAAACACACAATGACAGTTACGTGGAAAACTCTTTTCCAAGTCTATTTATACCCAAGAAAACAAGCAGACAAAATTATCCTTAGAAATCCGCTAAAACTCAACATGCGTCGACTTGCACTGGACATGCGTCGATAAGAACTCAGCATAACGTCGAGATACACACTCGACGACATTCGACACAGCTGAGTCGACACGTACTTGACGAACCTACATCGAGTAGAACTCGACGTTGCGTCGATTTCTACTCGATGTAGCGTCGATAAAGCACCTGCTTCGACGTTGAGTTTGGCTGCGCCGACATCAAGTCGATGTGCGTTGATACGCACTCGACGGGTGTCAATACGCGCTCGAAGCAATTCACATATGATAGATTTGGTTTCTCTATCATATCCCATATGAGTGGGGGCAACACAATCTTTCTTTCAATTTCTCCAAACATTCTTATGTGCTACCCTATATGCTCATATCTTGTTTGCAATGAGATTAACTACTTGATTGTTTTGCGATCACATTGGAAACACCAACAATTTACCCGAAAACCATCGGTCGGACGAATAGGGACGTCTGAAACGGGGCCAAAAATTACCAACTTTTATAAAAAGACGACTTTACTCCGGAGTGGCCCAAGACCTAACGGGCGACCCGACAACCTCCTTGGGTGGCAAGGCGGCCGACGTTCGATGGAGGAGAGGCGGATCGGCGGGGACAACGGTCGGGCGAGGCTGTCAGCCAGGAAATGAGACCAAGAAGCTACCCAAATAAGGTGGCAGGGAGGCCACCCAGATTGGGCGGCCTAATCTGGGCTTCCTTGCCCTCCAAGCGAGGCAATGCCATGGGAGCGGGTGGCCAGGGGGCCGCCCTCCCCATATGGCGAAACTGCCACCCAGATTGGGCTACCAGAAGGCTGCCCGATTTAGGAGGCCTTCCCCCCAGGCGGGGCGACGCCATGGGTGCGGGAGACAAGGGGGGTCGTCCGCTCCCATTTGGCATAGATGCCGCCCAGACCAGGCAGCCAGAAGGCCGCCCAATCTGGGCGCCCTTGCCCCCGGCCGGGGCGATGATAAGGGAGCGGGCGGCTAGGGGGCCACCCTCCCCACTCAGCCTCACTGCTGGGTGACGATGATCTGGATGCCTTCACCTGCATTCCTGGGCAGTGACGAGGGGGCAATGGAGCCGGGATGGTTATGCCTTTAGCGAAGTTTTTCTGATAACCACACCCCATGCATGAAATTGTGCAAGCGCTCCTAAGAGTACCTATCAAATATAATTAAATCCAGCATTCTCTGAAAGTACATTATATACTTACTAAAAGGTTCTTTTGCTTGAATTAATTTCAAGTGCCCAAGTTGGGGGTGCTCTCAAACCATAATATTATCATCAATCTATATATTATATACAAGGGAAAAATTACTTTTGTTGCGGACTAACTCGGCGTCCCGGTCATACCGAAATAAAATGGACCACCTTAGCTCCCAGGACGGTCGAGCACGCGCACACAGTCAATGAAAAGAGAAAGAATTGACGTATGAGGTTTTAACGTGAAAACCCCCTCAATTGGGTAAAAAACCACGTGACCGAATTTGTGCCAGTAAAAGTCCACTATCAGGTTATGATTACAATATGTTTGGAGAATCGAGGGTGACAGACCGCTCCTCGTTATAACTTGGAGGTGAGAGAGAATTTCTGACCCGCCACGGGCAACAGGCTGCGCCGAGGGAGTGCTAGATGCTAACTTGGCGGCCGGTGTGCTTGAGCCTGGTCGTGGTCATCTTCTTCCCTTCTCTGCACACTGGGGGACTTGAGCGTTCCTCTGGCTCGTAGGCGGCTTGAAGATGACCCGAGGGAGGAATTCGGCAGAGCTCTGGCCTGAGGAAGAAGAAGATTTAGGGAGCAAAAAGTGAGAAATGAGGAGGCATGAGGCTTTTTTTATAGCCTATAAGAGGTGGTTAAGGTGGGTCCCCCCCACTAACCTAGTGGTTAGTGGGTGGTTACCTGCAGATCGGACGGCGACGAGTGCTACGTAGTGATCGGACGGTGGACAACCTGCAAGCGTCGACGACATGACGGTCGTCAGCGGCAGCAGCAGCGGGCGGCAGTCGGCGACGATCGGCGGCGGCGGCGGGCGGCGATAGTTGTTGAATGGGAGGTTCCCATGATTTCTTCTATTGTGGTGGAGATCATGAGGAGTGGGTTGACTGGTCAAACCCATGATCTCCACAATAGGAGAAATTATGGGGGAAGTGGTTAAATGCGCCCCCAAGGCTTTAAATGGGGCTTCATCCCCATCAATTGCCCCCCAAATCCTTTGTTGTCGGAGGTTGGCACAAGCGAGAGAACATGGATTTTACCCCCTTCTCCTCGATCATGACGACGACTAGCGAAAGGCTAGAAACATCAGAGAGCGGCGCCTGGCGAGCCCAGGTAACGTTATGTTAAAAGATTTCTAGGAGAGAGAGAGGACGACAAGAGGAAGCGCCAGTGTGCCTAAAAAAGAGGGGACCCCCGCGCCCCCACGGACGGGCGGCGCGGCGACGGCTAATGCGCGGGCACGCGAGGAGGCACGCGGACCGAGCTATGCAGGGGCGCGCAGCTAGTCGCGCGCGCGTCCCTGACCGCGCGCACGCAACAGGTCGCGCAAGCGGGCACTGCTGCACGAGGCCCGTAGGTATTATGCACTGCGCGCGCGCACTGTGCGAGTGCGCGCACACACCCGGCGCGCGCGCGCTGCAGACTGGGTCACGTGCTCATGCCTTGATGCGTGTGTGTGCACGTGCATCGGGCCGCGCGTGTGCGGGTGCGCGTGCATCGGGCTGCGCGCGTGCGGGTGCGCGTGCGTGCCGGATTGTGCGCGTGCTAGTGTGCTTGCGCAAGCGTGCTCTGCTGCACGAGGCCCGTAGGTATTATGCCTTGCGCGTGTGCACGCTCGGGTGCGCCCCTTGGCTTACTTTAAGGGGGCCTACCATTTAATTTTACCGTGCGAGGCGTGCTTTCATACTGCATCTGATGTTTCTTTTCTTGTGACAGGGCTCGAAGCGTACTGCGATACCACTGCGTCTGCGCTCATCTCTTACAGAAGACCAAATTGCAATTTGGAGAAAGAGGTTTGGGCTACCTGCCGATTTAGGGGTGAAAATTCCGCATGCCGAGGAGAGAGTGCAAAATCCCCCACGAAGCTAGCTAACGGTCTGCGAGAGTTCTTTGAGGTCCGGCTTCCGATTTCCGCCTTGCGAGGAAGCAATCGAGATCTTGAAATTTTGCGGGGTGCCGATCTCCCAGTTTACCTTGTTGGGAGTGGTGCGCCTTATGAGCATGGTTGTTTTCTTCCGTGAGCATGACAGGAGACTTTCTTTAGAGTGTTTTCGAGATTAGTGCGATGTCCGCTCCGCTGGCGGGGAGCGTGTGGAGATTCATAGTAATAAGAGTTGGCTCGCAGCTTCATTTGCGCTGGTTGTAATCGTGGTTTTGCGGTGAGGGGGGCAGACCCCCACGGGGAGTTTGCGCGAGTCTGGCTCGCAGCTTAGTTGGCTATGGACCAATTGCTGGAGAATGTAAACACTACAATGAGGAGAGCCCCGCTAATAGTATGAAGCCCTCTCTTGGGCCGGTTGACTTAGGGGTTGCCCCCCAGTCCATCCTAACAAGCAGTTGGCTGATTTCCTGTCAGCGGACTTGGTGCTTAGCCTCGTAAGAATCTCCCCATGAGGCCTTGTTCGACGAGATACTCGATTTCCTCTTTAAGTTTTAAGCAATCTTCTTTGTCGTGTCTCGTCCCTGGTGGAACTCGCAGTACTTTTTCTGGTCCCCCATATTTTTAGCGAGGGGTCTGGGCTTGCAGAGCGCCTCGTTTCCTTCGATTGCATAAAATACATTTATCCTGGAGGTGTTGAGGGGTGTGTAATGAAAAATGTTTAAGTTGTCTACCTAAATCACCTAGAGGGGGGGGGTGAATAGGTGAGTTGTGCGTCTATTTACAGAATAAAAAATTTAAGAATCTAGCACAAAGAAATATCCAAACAATCACAGAAGACACCAAGAATTATAGTGGTTCCCCAACCTTGGGTACGTCCACTTTCCACTCACTGATCTAGCAAAGCACTAGACTCGGCTACTCCACTATTCTCGGATTGAAAACAATCCTACCACTCGGAACAACGTTCTTACAACTCGATCCAAAAAGGGATCTACACTTGGAAGATGAAAACTTCCTACAACTCGGAGAGCGAGGCTCCTACACTCAGAGAATAATCTCCTACAATAATAAAATGAAATCTGAAAATACAAACAGTGAATCTTTCTCAAATCTGGAAATCTCTCCCTAGGTCTTCTTTCTTGATCTTTTCGGCTTTATCAGAATTTGTAGAAGAAGACTCTCAGCTAGATCTATTCTGAGAAACTTGGACTCAAAAGATCAAGGAGAAGATGAAGATTGAAAAATCTCTTGATCTGCAAGTCGATCTGGATCGGAAATGGCCTTGGCGATCTTCAAGATGAGCGGCGGCTTCTGTAGAAAATGGAAATAGTCGGCCCGATCCAGAAACTTAGAATGACTGAATATTACGCGCTTAGGGTTAGTCATAATGACAGGAACTTTTATAAGATCTCCCCAACGGTTAGATTTGTCATTAATGATGGCCACGTGGACCAGTCACATCAGAGAATTCAAAAATCGATCTAACAGAGACTTGGAGAAAATTTCAGAAAATGAGACAACATTTCTCGAGTGAGAATAATACTACTCGAGTGCTATGACTAGCTCTCGAGTGGATAACAATGACTACTCGAGAAGAAGTATTTTTGGAAATTTTGGATAGAGTCTGAAATCACTCGAGTGGAGTAAAGATCACTCGAGTGCTAGAGATAATACTCGAGAGGTGAAACTAAACTTCTCGAGAACTTGACTTGGAGAAAATTCTGGAATACATGTTGATCACTTGAGTACTGAAACTGGACTACTCGAGTACTAAACGAACAACTCGAGTACATGGATTTGCTACTCGAGTGGGGTTAGAATCTTCTCGAGAACTATACTTCTGTCACTCGAAATAACTGCTCATCTACTCGAGTACTAGACTTGACTACTCGAGTGTTTAACTTAGAAAATTTTTGAGAACTAAAAGCTTAACGCTCGAGAATGAGAGGTCTACTCGAGTACTGGGCTTGGCTACTCGAGAGCTAGATTAAAGCTACTCGAGAACCACTTCCTTTACTCGAGTTTCAGACAAAACCTACTCGAGTTCTTCTGAGGTTTCTACTCGAGTACTATAATTCCACTCGAGTAAAACACTTAGAAAATTTTCAGCTTTATGAAAATTTTACTTCTTCAATCCAAACAGCAACATGTCTTCCTTCATCAATCCTAGTGCTTGAAAATGAAGTGTATCCCAATAGAGAGGCTACACATGAGTCAACATCATGGATCATACA
Source organism: Platanthera zijinensis (assembly GCA_039513925.1). Classification (NCBI taxonomy): domain Eukaryota; kingdom Viridiplantae; phylum Streptophyta; class Magnoliopsida; order Asparagales; family Orchidaceae; genus Platanthera; species Platanthera zijinensis. The sequence goes on along the minus strand of CM077098.1, from coordinate 104,254,526 downwards.
ATGAGGGATTACATTGTATGGTCTTGTGTTTGGAGACCCACTGTAGACTGACATTGGTCTACACTTGGCAATAAGTCCTGCAAACACATAACTAGAACAGGATATCAAATACAACTTAATTCATTTTAGTTCAAGGGTGATTTCATACAAATCTAGGTTATTGTGGATACAATACCCAACATGTAATCTCAGGACGTCTGATCTCTCTGATGGTCACGTCGGCGTTGACCGTTCCGACGTTCTTCTCGGAATCTTCCTTCTTGGTGTTGAGGGGCCGAATCCTTCTCCCTCTTTCGCTTTTGGTTGCCATCGAACTGTTGATGATGAGCTTAAATAGCCTTGTCGACTGCGATCTGCGTCTCTACATGGTGCACAAGGTCGGGGTAGCTAGGGACGGTTTCCCTCATTAATGCTGAATAGATGCTGCTAGGACGGAGTCCCCCAAGGAACACTCCTCTTAACAGCTCTGGGTCAACCCCTGGGATTTGGCGTGCTTCTGCAGAGAACCTGCGGAAAAAGTCCTTCAAAGATTCCCCTTCGTTCTGGCGGATACCTAATAAGTGGGAAGGGTCGCGGAAGATCCTCCGATTTGCCATAAACTGATCCGCGAACTGTCTCGTTAACTCTGTGAAGTTGGCAATGGTGCCCACCCTCAAGGAATGAAACCATGTGCGGGCCTGCCCCTTGAGGGTGGCTGGGAACACTTGGCAGAGTAACTGATCAGGTGCGTTGTAGATCCTCATAATGGTAGTGAAGTGATCGACATGTTCCAACAGATCGTTAGTTCCATCGAACGTTTCAATATTGGGCAGTTTGAAACCATGAGGAATTGGATGAGCCAGAATTTACGGTGCGAGGGGGGAGCCTAGGCAGAGTGGTCGGCGAGTATGAATATCCCATCGACCGGCTTTCCGGTATTCTTCTGCGATCACCTCCCGAATTTCTTCCCGGGTGAACCTCTCGAGCGGGGGAAGTTGGGCCTCGTCTCCTTAGTCGTGACAGTGTCGCCCAGTTTCAACTTCTCAACGAGCGGGTGAGTGGGGCTGGCGGCGTCAGAGTATTCTTCGAGCGCCTCTTGTCTTGGAGCTTCCTGCTCCCTGCCATGATTTGGCAGTGGTGGGTTAACTGGTGCTAGAGGTGGAGTAGGAGGCGCTCCCATATTCCTGAGCAGATCAAGAATTTCAGTTTTCTGCTCCTCTATTTGTCGAACTCGCCCCTCGAGGGCGATGACAGGTGCGAAAGCGACCTCTGCGGTCAACAAGCACGTCCACCAGAGAGTGGGAGTGTGCTGGTTCAGTGCGTCCTTCTGGGACGGATCCTTTAGCTGTGCGGGCGCTTCTTTGCGCCATTGAAGCGGAACTTGAATGTTGTGAGGATGGAGGTTCTGGATTCTAAAGGATGTTGGGAATCGTGGTTCCCACAGACGGCGCCAAATTGTTGCGGACTAACTCGGCGTCCCGGTCGGACCAGAATAAACTGAACCGTCTTAGCTCTCGGGACGGTCGAGAGAGCACACTGTTAATGAAATAAGAGAGAGCTGACGCAAGAGGTTTTAACGTGGAAAACCCCTCAATTGGGTAAAAAACCACGTGATCGGATCTGTGTCGGTCAAAGTCCACTATCAGGTTGCGGTTATAATATGTTTGGAGAATCGAGGGCGACATGCCGCTCCTTGAGCGCTAGTGTTGGTCGTCTTCTTCCCTTCTCTGCGCACTTGGGGACTTGGGCATTCCTCTGGCTTGTAGGTGGCTTGAAGATGACCCGAGGAAAGAATTCGACAGAGCTCTGGCCTGAGGAAGAAGAAGACTTGGGGAGCAAAAAGTGAGAAATGAGGAGGGTTGGGGCTTCTTTTATAGCCTCCAAAAGGTGGTTATGGTGGGTCCCCCACTAACCTGGTGGTTAGTGGGTGGTTACCTGCAGATCAGACGAGCACGTGTGCTCCGTAGTGATCGGACGGTGGCCAACTGCAAGCAGAGGCAGCGTGATGGCCGACGGCGGCGGCGGCGGCGGCGGGCGGTCGGCGGCGGGCGGCGATAGTTGTTGAATGGGAGGCTCCCATGATTTCTCTTATTGTGGCGGAGATAATGGGGAGTGAGTTGACCGGTCAAACCCATTGTTGAAACCGAAAATCGGTCTCTTGTGGAGTTCACCCTTTGGGAAGGGGTGGTCGCGCACCTAATTCGCTTTTGCAAGAAAAACAACAAGGAAAAGAGAGCAAAGGACTAGATTAAGGGCCCGACGCGGAGGTCCCACCACACACCCAAAGATCACTGAGCGCTTCCCCTCCTTAGCCAAATGTCGGGCTAAGGTACCTCAGAAAGCACTAGAAAACTGGGAGACAAGTAAGCATGCCTTTCTGAGGTACCCCTTGGGTCCTATTTATAGGATTCTGAAGGTGATCTGGAAATAACTAACCTTTGCTGTCCTGAAATTACTAAAAACTCCTCGGGCTGGCCTGCCAACAGCCAAGCCCCGCTGTTCTGAACAGCTATATGCAGCCCACCTGGGTCTGCCAACAACGAGAATCCGCTATTTTGACTGGCTAAGGGCAGGCCAACGGGGCAAAGTGGTAAGAAATCCCCCCCACTGAGGACTGGGCGAGTAACCCTTTAATGCCTTTACTCGGCGGGAGGCGCGCGGCGCGGGCCGGGGCTGGCTCTCCTAGGGGACGCAGGTTAGAGACGGCCCGTTTGGGAAGGCGCGGGCCGACCCGCCTAGGAGAGGCGTGCAGGGCTGACCCGCAAAAATAGGCGCGGGCCAGAGGCTGACCTGCTTGGGAGGGTGCGGGCCAGAGGGTGGCCTGCCTAGGAGGGCGCGGGCCGGCCCGCCTAAGAGGGCGCGGGCCGGCCCGCCTAGGAGAGGCGGCTAGGGCTGGCCCGCCGAATAGGCGGGGATCGAGGACTGACCCGCCTGGGAGGGTGCAGGTCAGGCTGGCCCGCCGCTTGGGAAACCCTTAGATGTGCGGGCCGGGGGCGACCCGCCTGCATCCGCCTGAGTCCTTCGGCGAACACGGGGTTGTACACCCATGATCTCCATAATAGGAGAAATCATGGGGAAAGTGGTTAAATGCACCCCGAATACTTTAAATGGGGCTTCATCCCCATCAACTTTGGTAAAAATTCTTCTTTTAAATTTAACACTCATTCATTTGAAATTATCCCTTCTTAAATGCCACAAGGATCCTTTCACTAGAACTATCTTTACATAGACAAATTTGTTGGTGCGTGTTGCGTATCTTAGATTATTGTGCATGACCTCTTATCACGTCATATGTTCCTGTCAGTAGAATTTTCGTGCATGATTAATCTAAAATATAATCATTTTTGTATGCCTCCCAAAAGATAACGGAGGGTGCAAAGGTTTCCTCGGACGGAGATTGGCCATTGAGTGCAAGAGTATGAGGGAGTTTGAGTGCAAGACCCACACGTCGAGCAGGGACAAAAGTCGGTTTTAGTGATCCGACGGTGCCGAGTGAAAGTGTCGTCGCTCAACGGATAAAAATTAGAAAAATTGGCACCTCGATGTCGGCTTTTCGTTACCTGAGACTGTAGTATGTTCCAAAAATTGCGCTGTTTGCTGACCGTATTCCATGAATATTATCCCAAGCAAATGAGCAATCCATCCTATTAAACCATGAATATTTCTCCTTTACAAATAACACAAACAAATAGCTCTCGAACCGCCGACGACCCGCTATAAAGGAAGATTTCAATCGACAATTAAAAAAGGGCGTTGTTAAGGGCACATCAGTTTTGGCTATGTGCACCGCACTTTCTCCTAGTTTTTCGCGCTTTTTAGAAATACTTTTGTACATGCACTTTAGAAAAAGTGTTCAACACGAAAGTTGTAGATCTCGACGAGATCTACAACTTTCGTGTTGAACACTTTTCCTAAAAGTGCATGTACAAGGCGTATTTCTAGAAACCGCGAAACCTGAGCGTATTTCCAAAGTACGCCTTATACATGCATTTTTAGGAAAAGTGTTCAACACGAAAGTTGTAGATCTCGTAGAGATCTACAACTTTCGTGTTGAACACTTTTTCTAAAAATGCATGTACAAAGCGTATTTCTAAAAAACGCGAAAAACTAGGAGAAAGTGTGGTGCACATAGTCAAAACTGATGTGCCCTTAACAACGCCCTTAAAAAAAGGGTACTGTTATTAGCAAAACCACTTTCATTACTAGCAAATCAGAAAAAAACAGATTCAGTCATTATTTGCATTTTTTTCTTCTCAAAAATTGCTACTAGCAAACCAATCTTGTTTTTTTGCAATTTTTGTTTTTTTGAATTTTGAGCCCCAAATGTTTCTCATTTGAAAAACAAGCACGGAACGAGTCTTTTAGGCCTCCAATTTGGGCCCGCAAAAAGACACACACGGAACGAGTCGTCCGTACAGATTTTCGGCGTGACTTTTTTCGGGGCCCAAATCGAGGGTCTAAACTGCTTCAAATCAAAAAGTGTTCAACATAAAAGTTGCAGATCTCGTCGAGATCTGCAACTTTCATGTTGAACACTTTTAATTTTATGTCGTTTAAGCCCTCGATTTGACCCCCGAAAAAAGTCACGCCGATCCTGGGCGTCCGTACATATGTCGACGTGACTTTTTCAAGGGTCAAATCGGGGGTCTAAATTGCTTCAAATTAAAAAGTATTAAACACGAAAGTTATAGATATCGTCAAGGTCTACAACTTTCATGTTGAACACTTCTCATAAAAATGTACTTATAAGACGCTGTTTAAAAAGACACGTATATTCTTATATATAGTTAACTCATATATACAGCATACGCTTATAGGAATTAGAAATCAAATATATTTATAAATAGGACGATATTTTGTTTAAAGATTTTAATATAATTTTAAAATAAAATTTAATATTTTTTTAATTTATGTTTAATTAAAAATAACAAAATAATTTTTAAATAGGCATTTTCAAAAATAAGAATTTGCTGGAGACGAAATTGGGCTGCTGCTAACTAAGAGCACCCAAATAAATTCGACGTAATTCTCGCCACCGTGCTCTCATCCGCTCACGGCGAGTTACAGAAGAAGAAGAAGACACAAATGGCTTTGAACCCTCAGCTGTTTCCCAATGGGATGCCCGTCCCATTCACAGGCGAGGTGTTCGTTCTTGCTCGCGACGGAGTCGATTTCGAGGTCGACAAGATCCCAGGGTTTGGTCCCCCTCTCATCCTTTCTTTCAATCCCTCTTTGTTACTTTCATTTGTTATATTACTACTCACTGTTGTTCTTCGTTTTCTTTTATCGGGGTGGCGGTTGATTATGATTTCTGCCATTATTTCCTTGGGAGTCACCTAATTCTTCTTTAAAACTATATGCTAGGGTTATAATGAATTTTTGGGATATTCAAAACATGCTTTTGGGTCATCTAGATGAGTAGAACTGATTGTTTGAATCTTCTGGTCGTTGCCTAACCTGCCAGGTTATTAGCTCTTGCTTGAAACCGTCTTGGAAATGAATAAATACGCGAGCAAACACTCTGTAATCGGTTGTTTTTCCAAAGAACCCTTCATATGAGCTAATATGTGGTGAATTTTTGGAAGCTTACTTGATCCTAAAGCTGAACTAGCTGTTGTTGCTAGTCCTAGGATTTCGATATAAAGTGCTTGCAATTTCAAGTTCTTTAATATTTGACACAAAGGTTTTTATTTGAGTATTATTTGGATACTGTAGGGAAACATAATAACATTGAATATTTCAACTTATTAGGTAATTCTTATAAGCTTTCAGGTAAATTATAGATAAGTATTGAATGGTAATGGTCCTAATGGATGTATGACCATACTTTTTAGGAATAGTCTTATTTGACTGATCTAAGATAATTCATGGCAGAAAATTGAGTTTGCGTGCTTAAGCTTTTCTCACACTTCTCACATACTTACATATATAGGACTGCTCTGTCAACTAGGTTTACATACACAGTAGAGCTCGATATAGTTTCACATACATATGCACTCTCTCAGTCCTTATTCATGTTCATATACAACTGTGACTTTTATAGTAGAGAGAAACCAAAGTTATTCTTTTAGCATACAACAACAATAAACAATACTTAATATTTTATCCCACTATAATGGGGTCGGCTATATGGATCCTTTGTCGCCATTGTGCCCTATCTTTAGTCATAATATCACTAATGGCTAACTACATCATGTATTTCCTTATAGTTTCATTCCAAGTCTTTATTGGTCTACCTCTCTCCTGTTTAATATGCTTAGTGACTAAACTCTCACAACGCCTAACAGGTGTCTCTAATAGTCTCTTTTGTAAGTGTTCAAACCATCTTAGTCGAGCTTCTCGCATCTTCTATGCAACTGGTGCCACTCCTGTTTTAGCCCTCATACATTCATTCCTAATTTTATCCAATCTCATGTGTTCACACATTCAACTAAGCATTCTCATCTCCGCAACTCCCAATTTTTACTCATGTACACAATTCATTGTCCAACACTCATAACCATAGAGCATCACTGGTTTAATTGCAGTGCGATAAAAGTTGCCTTTAAGTTTTAATGGTACTTTACGATCACATAAAATCCCTAACGCGCCTCTCCACTTTAACCAACCTGCTTGGATTTTCTATATCATATCTTTATCAACACCTCATCCTTTTGAACTATCGATCATATTTAAGACACTCACTGCTGGAAATATCTTAACCACCCAACTTAATAACGAAGTCATCCGTCCTTTTTGCACTGCTAAATTTAAGCTCCATATACTCTGTCTTTGCCTTGCTCAACCTAAAATCTTTCTTTTCTAAAGTATCTCGCCAATAATCAAGATTCGTGTTTACACCCTCGCGCGTGCCATCGACCAAAATGATATCATCCACAAACAATAAACACCAAGGTATTGCTTGTTGGATTTGTCCGGTGAGTTCATCTAAGATAACTAGATAAGGGTAAAAAGATAAGGGCTCAAAGCTGAACCTTAATGTAAGCCAATAATAATAAAGAATTCCTTTGTTAATCCTCCAGATGTCCTCACCCTCGTCACTGAATTTGTATACATATTTTAATTATGTCAATGTAAAATACATTTACTCATTTCTTTTCTAAGACTCTCCATCAGATTTCTCTTGGAACCCTATCATAAGCCTTCTCAAGATCGATAAACAACATATGCTAATTTTGTTTTCTTTCTCGATAGTTGTCAATAAGTCTGCTCAAGAGATGTATAACTTCCATGGTCAACCGCCATGACATGAATCCTAATTGATTCTTCGAGATGGCAGTCTCTCGTTTTACTCTTCTTTCTATCACTCATTCCCATAGTTTCATGACATGACTCATTAATTTAGTTCATTTGTAATTAATACAATTTTGTATATCTCATTTATTTTTATACAAATGTATCAAGATACTTTCTCTCCATTGATCCGACATCCTCTATAACTTCAATTCTTATTGAAGAAATATGTAAACTACAAAAATCCTTCTTTTCCTAAACATTTTCATACTTCGATCAGTATATCGTCTGACACAACCGCCTTTTTATTTTTCATCTTCTTTAGAGCATTATTTACCTCCGAGGCACCGTTACTTGAATTTTACGATAAAACATTATATTCTTACACTCCTCTGATTTACTTAACTCTTCTTAGTTCAATTCACTATCTTTTATTTTATTATAGAGTTAATAAAAATATCTTTTTCATCGCTTTTTAATAGTCACACCATCCGTCAAAACTGTATCTATTTTATCCTTTATGCATTTAACTTGACTTAAATCTCTTATCTTGCTCTCTCTAGCTCGAGCAATTTTATATATATCACGCTCTCCATCTTTAATATCTAGTCTCTTATAAAATTCTTCATTAACTTGGCTTCTTGTTTTACTTACTGTATGTTTAGTTTTTTTCTTGTCGACTTTATAACTTATCAAGTTTTCATCATTTCTACAAGCGTAGAGTCTTTTATAGCTGATCCTCTTTGCCTTCACTTTGTCTTGCACTTCCTCTTTCCACCAACAAGATTCTTTATTTGGAGGCGCATGATCTTTTTATTCTTCAAGTATGTTCTTTCTACTTATCCTTAAATGTGAAGACATAACTTCCGATAAGATCTTTTTTCTCCATAACTAATGTCTTGAAAGCAACTTATTTTCCATCTTCAGGTTCTGACACCAAAGTTTTGGCAATACTTTTTTTCTTATCTTAAATTTCTAATATTGAATTTGCACGTCTAACACCACTAATCTATGTTGTGTTGTCAAACTTTCTCCTGATATGACTTTGCAATCTTTACAAATTATTTTATCCATTTTGCGAATCATAAAATAATCAATTTGCGACTTATTTGGTGTTCTTTTAAACGTAATTAAATGTTCTTTCCTCTTTATGAAAAACGTATTTGTCACAATTACCTCATGTGTTATTACAAAGTCTAAAATGATTTGTCTTCTTCATTTCTTTATTTATACCCAAATTCTCTTTGAACGACTTTATAATCTATATTTCTTTTCCTATATGTCCATTTAAGTCTTCTCTTATGAAAATTTTCTCTTTTTGTATGATTTCCTTACTAAATTTTCTAAATCTTCTCAAAATTGCATTTTAATAACTTAACTTAATCCTACTTGTGACGTGTAAGCTCTAATCACATTAATAGCTTCTTTTCCTACGACCAATTTAAGAGCTAAGATTCTATCATCTTTTCTACTTACTCCAACAACTTCATCCCTCAAAATAGTATTCACAATAATACTTATTACATTGCTTGTTTTTTTTTCTATGCACCATAATTTAAATCCTAAATTGTCTAAATATTTAATTTTCTCACCCACCCATCTAGTCTCTTGCAGAAATAAGATATTTATCATTCTCCTAATCATCTTATCCATTACTTCCATCATTTTTCCCGCTAGCGTACCTATATTCCAATTTCAAACCTAAGTCGGTCACAAATCCTACGATATACTTTTCTAGGATGTCTAATACAGTAATACGTGAGGACCTTTGTCTATTTAACACTACACCCAAGTCCTCTTGGACGTTCAACGGTCATTGCCAAGACGCCGCATTCAGATTATACGACGAGGATTCTTGCATATTTAACTACACTCAAGTCCTGTAGATGTAGTGGTCCTTGCCAAGACGTCACATTCTTACCACACGACGTGTTCTATAAGGGGAACAACCTTATATAATTTCTCAAATGATCCATATTCATAAGAGTGAGTAGTTTTTTCGCTGGCCGTCTACCTAACACAACCCTCATCAATTTTCTTCTGGGCTTGGGACCGATATAGGCTGCTTTAAAGTTATTTTTTAGCATGTTAGAAAAAAAGGCCACTTCATCCATCTTTTTATCTCTACAACTGAGAAGAACTTTGGCATTCGCTGAACATGAAGTTGAAGTAAGGCACCATATTTCATCCACAAATGGATGAAAAACATAGGCAATGAATCAGACAATGGTCAGCTGTTGAGGAGCTATGGATCGTAGCAAAACCGGACTTAAGATGAAAGTAATTTGCACATGTATTTTGCCTTGCATTTCGTCTCCATGGATCTATATTCAAATGTCCTTATGAGGTATTATTTCTTTATTTTCCATGAAGCCCGTTTTAATTAGAGTTTTAATTGGTATACCTGAAAATGGTAGTCTTGAGGAGTAGGTGCTAAATTTATCACAATCATTGAAGGAAGGATTTAGGAGGTTCAAATATTATCTCCTTGTAATATTTTATGGAGTTATTACAAAATATATACAGGCATGGTGCTTTGGTATATTATTTTTGCAGATGACATTATCATGACCAGTGAGACATCTAATGAGTTAAGTGAAATATTTGAATAATGAAATGTTGTTTAAAATATCGAGGATTTGAATTACTAGAGCTGTTATCTGGTACATGATATATAATATTCAACTTTTTTTTGGGGGGGGGGGGGGGGGGGGGGGGTTAACAAAAGAGATTCTTAAGTTTGATATGATTTCATACCTTGGTTTCAATTATCCGTTGTGTTTTTCCTAGCTCGGGATGGACTCAAATTTCAGTCGACAAGATGCCATGGTTGTTTTCCTATTTTTGTTGTTTTCTTTGTCTATATTACTCTTCGATATAGTTCTTTGGTTTCTTTGACCGTATGACAGTTGATTATGAATTCCACTATCATTATTTACATGGAAATGACCTAATTATCCTTTAAAATAAATGCTATGCCTAATTCTCCTTTAAAATAAATGCTACGGATGCAATGATACTTGGAGATATTAAACTCATGTTTTTTGGTCATTTAGATGAGTGGAAATATTTGCTTGAATTTTTAGTCTTGCATGGCATGCCATGGGTTATTAGCTCTTGCTTGACACCACCTTGGAGATGAGTAAATATGTGAGCAAGCACTTTGTAATCAGACATTTTTATCTCCATGAGGGTTTATATTCGAGTTGTATTTGGAACCGTAGGGAAACATAATAAAATTAAACTTTTCAACTCATTAGGTAATTCTTAGAAGCTTTTGGGTAAATTGCAGGTAAGCCTTGAGCGGTAAGGGCCAATTGACTATGCTTTTTAGTTTTTATAAAACCCTCTTTGGCTAGTCTAAGAGGATCCAACTTAGATAATAAGTTGTCATACGCTTCTCTCACGTACGTACATATGCAGAACCTCACTATCAATTGAGTTAGAGCTCCATATAGTTTCACATTCATATACAAGAATTGTGCATGTATCTTGTTCCTTATTCATAAATGTATTCTTCTATGATTTTTATAGAAGTGAAACCAAAATGGTTCTCTTAGAAATGTTTAGGGAAAAATTTGGTCTACCTTCATCCATTATTTTGGATAGGAACTAAAGATTTCTCAACAACTTGGAAGAACTTTGACATTCGCTCAACATGAAGTTGAAGTATACCACCACATCCACATGTAGATGGAAAGTGAATCAAACAATGGTTCTATATTCAAATTCCATTACAAGAGACGATTGAGCTCCTCAGAGTGTCTTGTGGCTCGCAATTTTACTCGACAATATTACGACTATGAAGAAATGTTTTCTCTAGTCGCAAAGCTTAATACCGTGCAAGTGTTGATTTTCTTGACAACCCATCGTCATTGGCAGTTGCTTCAACTTGATATCAAGAATGCATTCCTTGATGACAATTTAACGAAGATTCACTATATGCAACAATCTCTTGGATATGAGACCACAGGGGGTGTCCCTTATCTGTCGTCTCAGAAAATTTATCTATGGTTTAAAGCAGCCCCCTCGAGCGTGGTTTGCAAATTTTATCAGGCCGGTCGGGATTTTTTGCTTCTCCCGGGGCTTGAATTTTTTTTCTTCTTATTAACACGTCGTTGTCAAGCGTGTACGGTGATCCTTCTTGTGTCTATTGATGGTATTATCATCATTGACGATAATCTGAATAACATCTCTACAATTAAGAAGCACCTGACCTCATATTTTAGACCAAAGATTTGGGGAGCCTACGATTCTTCTTAGATATTCAAGTAGCTCACAGACTGAATGAGCTCGCTTTGTCTCAACGAAATTACTACATAAATCTTCTACATGATGCCGACTACTTAGGTTGAAGCTCGCTGACACACCCATGAATGCAAATCATAAGCTTCGTGATCTCTATGATTAAGAAGCACCTGACCTCACATTTTAGACCAAAGATTTGGGATGCCTACGATACTTCTTAGACATTAAGGCAGCTCGCAGACTGAATAGGCTTGTTTTGTCTCAACAAAAGTACTGCATAGATCTTCTATAGGATGCCGACTACTTAGGTTGAAGCTCGCTGACACATCCATGAATGCAAGGCACAAGCTCTATTCTCACGAATTTACTCTATTCATTTTCTCCTAATCCAGAGTACTATCATCACCTACTTGGCAAACTTATTTATCTGAATGTCACACAACTTGATATCTCATTCGCTTTTGGCGTGGTTAGTCGATACATGCATGTTCCTCGGACATCCCACCCATTCTTGTCACGGCGTCAAGGCGAACCAAGGCGAGGGCCGGGCGCCTTGACGCCTAGGCGACAAGGCGGACGCCTAGACGATAATAAGGCGAGCTAGTCGCAAGGCGACAATTTTCTTTTTTTAAAAAATTCTGGGAACTAATAGACAGCGGTTATTATTATAACCGCTGTCTATAGTCCCTGAAACCGACTATAGACAGCGGTTATGATAATAACCGCTGTCTATAGTCTGATACAATGACTATAGACAGCGGTTATTATCATAACCGCTGCCTATAGTGACTATAGGCAGCGGTTATGATAATAACCGCTGTCTATAGTCATTGTATCAGACTATAGACAGCGGTTATTATCATAACCGCTGTCTATAGTCGGTTTCAGGGACTATAGACAGCGGTTATAATAATAACCGCTGTCTATTAGTCCAATTTTTTTTTTTTTTGAGAACGAATGGAGGTTTAACCAATACCATACAGGCATACAGCATGAATAACTGAAGTAATGAATGGTTTACACTGGTATTACCAATACAGCAATGCAGAGCAGTATTTTTTTTAGAAGGAATGAATGTTTCATACAAATATACAATACAAGTATTCCGTAGATTGAACATTGAAGTAGTGAATTACTAAACACAAATTAACAGAAAAGTGAACAATCCAAACAAAAAAACCATAGCTTGAATAATATTTTTTACATAAACTTAAATAATTTTAGATACACCAATACACCATACATCACATAGAATCATCATCTAGTAAATTGTCATTTACATTGTTTGTGCTTGGTTGGTTTGTGGTACTCGTCACTTGTCCATAATTATCTTCAATATGTTCATCATCATTGACAAGTACAAAATGATCAAAATCCTCATCCCCTTCAACTATTTGTTGAAGATTAGCTTCAGCTCCACTCCGTAAATTTCGAGCCCCAGTTCCAATAGCTCGCCCTACAGCTTCCCATGTCAGATTATCATCATCAAAAACTAGGGCATCCTCTGGCTTGTTCATCATCCACTCACTACTCCAATCTAGATCATCAAGCACTAAAGGGTTGTAATTTCTTCCCTTTTCACGTCTTTCTTGGAATCGTGCTTGTAGACGACGATTATATTGGATGTATACAAGGTCATTTAGTCTTTCATGCTCCAATCTATTCCTTTTCTTTGTGTGAATCTGAATCAAGATAATTGCAAACTTATTAGTATTTTGGAGAAAAAAAATACTTTTAACAATAACTATTTGTATACTTAGTACTTACAAACTCAAACGTACTTCAGTTGCGCTCACAACTAGAAGAAGAGCAACATAAGCCAAGTATGCGCATTGCTACCTTTGTAAGGTCAACATTTGGTCCTCCGTGCGCACCCCACCAATCCACTAATCATTAATAAGTTAAAACAAATATAAATAATTTAAGAACAAATTAAAATTTTAAAATGTAATCAAATTATCAAAACCTAAAATTAAAATGTAATCAAAACCTACTTGGATTTAAGGTGGTACGTTGCCTGATAGCCATAGGCTTTCCAAAACTATTTCGAGATGCTTTGTAATTAGTGCCTTGCTCTGCAATCTTGTCTTGCAATTCTTGATCGGGCACTAGTCTCGCAATAACATCATTGAAGGCATCTTGGAATTTCCAAGCATCATCCATATGGTTTTCCTCGTATTCAAAATATTTTCCCGGATTTAGGAACAAAGCCGCTCTATATAATTTTTGTTCCATTTGATTGGTCCACCTATTTTCAATAATCTCAATTATCTTTTTATATAATCTCTCTTTATTATCAAAATGTTCTTTGATTTTTTGTTTAGCCTCTTCCATTGCCACATATACTTCCGGCATAGCCGGTCTTTCATCTCCGTCTACTAATCGCAAAACGGCAATTAGTGGCTTTTCTCCTTTCAAGCAATCTCTTACTCCATTCCAAAATACACTTGAAAGTATTATTTCAACAATCTGTTTTCCGGCTTCGGTTTTTGCCAAATTGGCGGTATTCCACGAAGGAGATACAAAGAATAACTTCAACTTCTCTTCATGCTTATGAAGACTTTGCAAAGTGAGGAATGATGTTGCAAATCTTGTCACCGAATGCCTTACTAGGTCACCACCTATAGTAACTCTTACTGCATCAAGCAAGCGAGTATGCCTATAAATAAAATTTGTGATCATCCTTGCCTTCCTTATCACAGATTTGTTTTGTTGCATCTTGCCTATATCCTCCAACATGAGATCGATGCAATGAGCGGCACAAGGTGTCCAAAATAATGTGGGTCTTCTCTCCATTAAAATTTTACCAGCTGCCTTGTAATTGGAAGCATTGTCAGTGACCACCTACACAACATATTTTGGAAAATATATCAAAACCTTTAGACTATTAATCTTGAAATGTGTAAGAAGAAATTTAGTGAAACAAACCCAAAATATACCTGAACAACGCACTCTGCACCTATCTCTCTAATTTTACTATCAAGCAACTCTGATAGCATGGTAGCATCTTGAATATGAGAGGAAGCATCTACGGAACCCATAAAATAGGTTCCTTCTGGACAGTTGACAAGGAAATTGATCAAATGTCTCCCTCTCCTATCGGTCCAACCATCTGACATTAGAGTGCAACCATATCTTCTCCAATATGCTTGATACTTTGTCTTCATCACCATAACTTTTTCTTTTGTACTTGCTAATAAAGGTACTCTTAAATCATGATAACTAGGGCCCTTATAACCAGGCCCATACTGTCCAACTGCTTCAAGCATGACTTCAAAACTTCGAGCCTTTGCAGCATTGAAAGGAATTCCACATTCGTAGAACCAATCCGCAACATAGCTATCAACTCTCTTCTTCTCTTCAGGAGATCTAAAACATCTCTCAATTGTAGTTTGTGAAGGACCTTTTGCACGTCTATCATCAACTACATCTTCCGGGGCACGCCTCACATGAGCATCCATTGGTCCCCTTTTTGTGGTAAGTGGATTACTTTTCTCTTTTTGGAACTTGTCCCCGAACTTGGAGTAAATGAAGTCTTAGCTGTAGATAATGCCGGGGATACATTATGTGATCCCGTTGGCTCTCTTTCTTGCTCACTTTCATTGTCATCATCACAAGTCAAATCCACCCTTTCTTTTTTCTTATCATTCAAAGCTGCAAACATCTCGGCTGCTATTTCAGAAGTGGTCTTGAAACACTTCGATACGTCTCCATACCCACCACATAAGTGTTGCTTCAACCTTTAATACCACCTTTAATTAATCTATCACATAAATTGCATTTGACTGTATTTTTATCTTTTATATCAGGCCAATGTCCATACTTCCATCCAGGATCATTTGACTTTGCTTTTCTTTTAGGATCCGTTTTTGGATCAAGTTCATTGCTATCAATGGATGGAGCAAGACTGTTGTTGTTTTGGTCTTCCATCTAGCAAAAATAAGACCTATAAAATGCAAAATTAGTCTACTACACAACTTCACAAATCACCATTCACAAATCACAATTCACAAGGCCATTCATGTAGCACAATTAGTAATGTAGCACAAGATTAAAGAATTAAAGACCAAGCAAATTTACAAAAACATGATTCATGTACACTATTCATTTACCAATCTACATACACTAAACTATACACAAACATTTGTTCTACACAAGCATGAATTCAAGAAACACGATTCATGTATCACAATTAGTCATTATATAATCACAAATCCTATTTCTAATAGTATCAATTTTTTCCTGAGAAAATTGCGTCACTCCATCATAGATCTGCAATAAAAAACAAATAATTTGTTAAAAACTTAAAATCAATTGAAAATAACTATTATCATTTACCAATCTACATACACTAAACTAACCATGGATGGCAGATGCAAACTTTTAAGAGCATCAACAATGTCAATCACGTAACACATGATGTAATACCCACATTGAATGTTATCTGGTTGTTTGGGGCACTAAAAAAATAAACAATTGATAAGTATTTTAATTAAACATCATATTTACAATTATACATATAGACTATAGCTTACCGGTTTCCACCTTAAAACTTTTGGTTTTAAAAAATTGATATGCCGATCTTTTGCCAAATCCTTAATTGCACTTTAGAAAATATCGAAATGAATAGTTAATACTTAATAGTTATGAATTTCAAATAAAAAAATAACTAAAAATTAATTAATAAAATTACCTTGTAATGACATTTTTAATATCATCACGAATGTCAGCATTTAGGGGATCCAGCCAATAAATGGTATTATTAGTGTAATCTAGTATAGCCAACATCCAATGTTCTCTGTAAAATAATTGGAAGAATTAATAATTTAGTGGCAAGTAAAAATAACAATTATCCTTGAAATTTAATAATTCATAATTAGTTACTTACAATCTATGATAAGACAAAAATAATAAAGAGTCCACTTGGAGTTGACTTAGCCTGCGTTTTAGATCCAATGCTCGAGTTTTTGAATGTTGCTTGGCATACTTATCATCAATAGCAAAAATGGCTGTGGGATTATGAAAATATACACTTCTCTTGTATGTATATTTCTTTAATTGTGATTCTATGTACCTGTATAAAAACATGTAATTTCAAAATCAACGGATATGTTAAAAAGAAATCTTAATTTCATAATATTTGATACTCGGTACTCACTAGTCACTACTCACCCAATACATGCTAGTATGATGTTAACTCCAATTCTTTCCATGTTTAAAAAATCGTACAACTCTGTAATTTCAAAGAACGTAGTTGTTGATTCAGCAGACCCAAATACTTCTGGATCAAATACTAGCGATATTGATTTATTTTCTTTTTCCATCATAGTTATGAAATTGGGTAACATAACCATCGATCCATTTGTAATCTGTGGAAATCAAACAATTAACATTGAATTTATTCATTGCTTACGTTAAGGTCAAACCGTCAAAAATAATAATTATAAATTTAAATACCGGAGAAGATAAACTCCCATGTAATGTCTCAGGTTCATTTGACCCTACAGGCTCCGGCTGACAAAAAAAAAATAACACTTGTGGATAATGGAGATCAAGACATTTGATAAAATTATATAATTAAACATAGGAATACGGTAATACCTGAGAAAATGCAGCAAAAGATTCATGTGGAGGTGCAAGGGCAACACTTGTGGACATATGCGTTCCAGTGCCAGCACTAATCATACGCATAAGTTGTTCAATTTGATTTTTCATATTGTTCATCTCTTCTTGCTGCGCTTGTTTGTCTTTGGCCCACAATTCTTGTTGTTGGTTCCATGATTGTTGTTGCTGGTTCCACGCTTGTTGTTGTTGGCTCAACCTTTCTTGGACTATAGCTTCCACGTCTTCAATTCTAGCCACTGATCTATCACGCCTATCATTCTTGAAATAACTTTTAATCGTGCTAAATTTTCCACCAGCTCTAACTCTACCCGGATGTTCTTTGCCTAAAACAGTAGAAAGGATGTCATTCCTTGATTCCCTTCCAGATGATTCAGCACTCTGAGACTCTTGGCTTGAAAACTCATCCTAAGCAAAACAGAAGCAATTCAGCAATATTGCAAAATATAAAATAAATTAATGATACATAAATAATTAAATACATTTAAACTTACAATTTTGGATGCCAACTCAGCTGCATCTTTATTAATGAATTCACCAGTCTTTCTTTTATGACCGACTTTCCATAACTCAGCACGAGAAATTGGTGCAGTTGCACCTTGTTCAACCTTGACAAAAATTGAAAAAAAATTATCATTTAAATTATTTTGAAATCATACTTATAAAATAAATAATTGGAGAGATAATAAGAGAAAAAATACCATTTTTTTTTGTAATCCAGAATAACCCATTCTGGAAGTAGTATGAAAAGTTTTTTGTGCTTTTGCTCTCTCTGTGTTAATCTTACTTTTCTCCTACATACAATTTTGGAAAAAACTTAATATCTAGATTGCTAATATTATAAATAAATGATATAAAGCATTGAATTTAATAAGAAGTAAGAAGTAAGAACAAAACCATAGATTCTGGAGTGGTGCGATGGTCGACAAAGATTCTCCAGTCTTCAGGAGTAATAAAGTTATACATGACAGGTACATTGTACCGATGCTCCAAATCAACATCTTTTACATAAGTGACAAAAAGTTTGGATTTCCAAGACCTCCAACTCTCACCCATGCTTTTCATTAATACATTTCGCAGACCACTAATATTATCAAAATAAATCTGAAAATAATAGAGAATATTCATTAAAAAACAACTAAAAAAACAATCATGTAAAAAGTAATCAAGAATCACTAATGAAAAAAAGTACGTACATTTAATTCATCCCACAGTTGATCTTTAAGTTGCTTATCAACTTCCTTCCATTGAGTATATGTAATAGGGACATAAGATCTCACAAGAGAACCCATATAACTCATCAATTTATGTGTTTTAGGCCCGGGAATAATTTGGCCATCATCATCCAAGGGAATCATAAGCTTCCTCCCCTCAAGCCTTAGCTTATTCAATTCATTCAATTTAGTATAGCCTCTAGTTGACTTTGACGAAGATCCTTTATCGGCCATTTTCTGTAATA
Organism: Platanthera zijinensis; assembly: GCA_039513925.1. Lineage (NCBI taxonomy): Eukaryota > Viridiplantae > Streptophyta > Magnoliopsida > Asparagales > Orchidaceae > Platanthera > Platanthera zijinensis. The sequence goes on along the minus strand of CM077098.1, from coordinate 104,235,985 downwards.
AGAAAGCCCTAAAAAACCCTAAACCCTAAATTCATAGCAAATCTAAAGAATGCTCACTATTGAAGACTAGAGTACTACAAAAGTAAGAAGAAACACAACTACCACACAATAAACTACAACTAATGGATAATGGCCATTCACAAATCATAATCACACTCACATATTCACAAAAAAAAAGTTAAATATGCATCTTAGTGATCAACAAACACAACAAATATTTGTAATATATATACCTCAACGAGATGTATACCTTAACGATTACAATGCTAAATGTAAATATAGGACTAAAATGCTAAATAAGAAGCACATTAGTACATTACACAACAAACAAAATATCTCAACAAAGTCAAAAATCAAAACTAAAAGCAAATGTGATCAAAAATTTCTAAGATATATACCTAAACGAGAAGTTTCGAAGCGGAATCGAGGGATCAAAGCCTTAGGGTTTTTCGCACAGCACAGCGGCAGTAAGAACAAAAGGGTCGGGGTAAAAAAAAATTTACGGCCGAGCAGCTTATATTGAATGAATAGACAGCGGTTATATTGAATAACCGCTGTCTATTCTCCCCATAGACAGCGGTTAATTATATAACCGCTGTCTATTTCTCCCAGGATTGTAGAATAGACAGCGGTTCTTCAGTAAACCGCTGTCTATGCTATCCTAACCTAGCATAGACAGCGGTTTTTTGAATAACCGCTGTCTATTATAGCATAGACCGCGGTTATTACAAAAACCGCTGTCTATGCTAGGTTAGGATAGCATAGACAGCGGTTTTTGTAATAACCGCGGTCTATGCTGCCCTGCAGGGGAATAGACAGCGGTTTCTAGAATAACCGCTGTCTATTCCCCTTTTTTTAAAAAAAAAAGGCGCCCAACGCCTTGTTTGCAATTGGGCGCCTGGACGCCTAGGCGTCGCCTAGGCGACGCCTAGGCGACGCCATGACAAGAATGATCCCACCTTCACGGAATCAAGCGGATCCACCGATATCCGAAGAAAGCTCTGGGAAAAGGGCTTGTGTATAAGCCCTTCACTTCTCTCTCATTGATTGTCTATTCTGATGTGAATTATGCAGATCCTGCCGATGATCCTCAGTTTACCAGTGATAAATGTACTTATTTTTTTAGGGCACCTGGTCACTTGGCAAAGCATGAAGCAAACAATTATGATACGCTCGTCTGCGAAGAATGAGCATCGTTCGATGGCCTCTTCTGTTTTTGAATTCACATGCCTGGAGTCATTTTACTGATCTTGGTGTCACTGTCCCCTCTCCTGTAAATCTGTAATCCTCTACTATGATAATCAGGTTACTCTCTATATCGCCGAGAATCCAGTTTTTCATGAATGCACCAAACATATTGAAGTAGATTGTGTTATGTGCTCACCAGAGCAGTGATCAGAGGCTGAGGGGATACCGTGGAGTCTGAACCGCGACTGCTTAGGCGGGACGTGTTCAGAAGGAGAGAGCTACCAAAAATCTCATATAAAAGATCAGGAAATAGAAAATACTTCTTGGATACCTTCATACAAACCACACTTGCCTTTAAATAAGCTACACGACTATTTTAATGAAAACCCTAACCATCTAACAACTAAGAACAACTAATAATAATAAAAAAACACTAAAGAGATAATTTCGCAAGTTCTTCATCCGTAGCCCATGGCTCATAACCGATTGTCACTTCATCCTGGAAAAGTGTAATTTTGCAAAATTAGAAAAATGCTATTTAGTGCGTCATAGATCATGGAAACAACATGTGGGACTATGGAGATCACTTGGTGACGTCACCGTGGGCCTATAGTTTCGAATTTGTATCACACTCGCATCTTAAAAATTGACTTTGTCCTCAAGTTTGATGCTTGAAGGGATCATCCACAAGCAACAGAGGATCTAAGTTGGGAAGTCGGGGTCATCATCTTCGACATCGATCAACAACCGTAAGTCCTTGAGAGCGCATTTGTGTGTGGACGAGTTTAGCTTTTGGAAATATAAATAAAGTCCCATTTGACTGAACTCAAGGTACTCTTAGTGAGATAAGCGCTGAGGTGTTGGTGGTATTGTTGATGACGGAACCTGTGGAGGCGGTGGTAGAGTGATCAACAAAGTTTTAGGTAGAGGTGGGGGTTCCAGTCAGAGTGGCAGTTGAGGTCTTGGCGGTGGTAACAACTGCTGATGTGGCTGGGTAAAAGGAGTGCAACTCGACTGTTAGAGTTGGTCGTCGAGGTTACGAGCATGCTCCATAGTGCGGGATAGTGTAGCTGGGTTGCGAACACGAAGACACGTGCGGAGGCGGTGCTGCAGATTTGCTAAGATGTACCCTAGTTAATGGTTCAGGGAGAACCTGGTGACGTGCATGACGATCTCGATGAATTCAGCTATGTAGGCTGCAACGGTTTCAGACTAGTGAATGAAGGTGAGGCGTTCATGTGCATTAGTTATGTTAAAGACGTGGCTCAGGCACGCCTAAGGTTCAAGGCTCACCAGACTTAGAGATTTGCGCCTTCGTGCGCCTTATTCGCGCCTTTGGAACATAAAAGGCACGCCCGAGTGAGATTTGTTGCAAACAATTTTTTCAAAAATAAATAAATAATATAAAAATTCATTAATTTTTGATTGATTTAGTGTTTATGAAAGATAATTGTGTTGAGACTTAGATATAATGCAAGTGATCACATTGATTCTAAGAGATTTTTTTAAGAGCTATAAACGATAGTAATAAATGATTAATTAGTAAAATAGATGAAGTGATGTTTGATACTGATTATTTAAAATGGATGTGGTTGTGCCTTGTCTTCGCCAGGTGCACGCCTGGCCTTGAGCCTTGCGCTTAGGCTTCAAGACCCTTTTGCGCTTGGTGCGTCTTTAATAATTAAGGTATGCATTGCCCTTTTGGTGCCTGTCATAGTGGCAAATGAGTTTCTCCTTCAGTGTTTGTTAGGAGAGATCAGAGATATTTTGACACGTACAACATATCTAGTGGAGCGTAGAGCCTTCCATGTAGATAATCGCCACAGAGATCTTCTGGTTGGTGGGGGTGGAGTGGAGATCAAAAAGCTGTTCAACTCAGGCGATTCAATTGTGGGGATTGGTGTCGTCGAGTATTAGAATCATGATACCGTGGAGTTGGGCTAGGTGAATGTCCTTGTCGAGGTGTAGGAAACTAATGTAGTTAATGATGTGTCAGTAGGCAGCCGGTGGGGGAGGAGAGGGTGAAGATTCCAATTGACGGTTGATGGAGGTGGTCGTGAGCTTGCGGAGGATCATGGAATCTTCTAACTAAGCTTCAAGTTGATCCAAGCAAGTTGAATTGGTGGAGGTCGAAGCAGAGGCATTCTCATCGATGCACATGGCCATTGAACAAGTCATGGGGATGTACCAGACAAGCAAAAGAGGGGATTGGAGCGACGCTGTCGAAGGGTGGAAGAGAAGGCACAAAGTCTGACGACGTTGACGTTATCGCTTTGAGCAAGAGATGATTGCACAAGGAATGGACCGAAGCTATGTTAGAGAAGTGGTTGTGGATGACTAGAGAAGCATTATGAACAAGAACATCGATGCAGAGAGGCTTAGTGTTGAGAGGTATCAAGGATGGGAGGGGTTGACCATGAGGTGTAGTTACTTGGCGCTACCGTCAAAAGAGGCAAGATCGTGATTTTCTAGGCTGGCGCGCGGTCGTCTGCATGGCCATTCGCGCGGACATGAGGCACACTATTGAGGGATGAGAGAAGGGAGAAGAAGAGCACACGATCAATCACCAGAGACCGATAATTGGATCAGGGCTTCAAATTGAACCCTAATTATTAAAGTAGGTCAGATCGGTTGATAGCTAATCAGTTTCTTCTGACCGAATACTGTAGATTAATACAAATGAAGATATAATATATCGAGGCAAGCTCGATACCCAATCTCTAGAGGGTCGAATCCCTGTTAGACTCTTTCTTTCTTATGTGAGCCTATTAAGACTAAATTATCCACAATGTGATACAAGACTTTTCTACTCTTTATATATGTGGGAGTGTGTTACGCATGCACCCATATTATTATTTTCCTTATTATGGTATTTTCTATTTTAAATTGTATGGTTTAAGGTTTTGACATGTGAGCCCCCTCCTTATAAAAGGAGGTGGATTGAGAGTTAGAATTATCTTTGATCATTTAGGGTTTTGAGATCTCCATTGGAGTTGGGCTTCTAAGAGGAACTAGCCTCCTGAAGTTGGGCACGAGCATAACTCGTGATTGTATCAAGTTATTTCATCTATTGCAAGTGCTATTTTCTGATTGATAACATTTGGTCCGACCTGCTGCCTTCCGACCGCGATCTCCGCCGCCCGAAGTTCCGACGCCTACGCAGTCCTGCGCCCGTACCGCATCCCTGCTTCCCAGTCGCGCGTCGCTGCTTCCCCGTCACATATCGTTGCATCCCCATCGCGCTGCTTCCCCGTCACACATCGTTGTGTCTCAGTCAAGCGTCGCAGCCTTTCCGTCGCGCCTACGCAGACCCCATCGCACATTCGTTGCTGCTCCGCCCCCGATCTTCTCGCCTGCCTACGCAGATCCCGTCGTTGCTTCCTATCGTGCCTACGCAGAGCCCGTCGGACGGAGTTCTAAATCTTCTCGTCCGCCGTCTACAATCTTCTCACCGGCCTTAGCCGTGGCTCCAACGAGCATTGCCCCTCCACCGGTTGATTGCATGTCCTTAGGCTGTGATCCATGGTCAACAACGACGCAACTCTGCCGCCCCCACATATGGATCCGGCCATCCTTCGCCGTTTGGATGAACATGACGACACCATCACCTCGCTGCAAGTCCTTATACTCCACATGGATGCGAAGATCGACTCCATATTCTCTGGTCGCCTTCCCTCGTCCGTGACGTCCAACACGGATTTGCCACCCCTCCCAGGAGCTCCCTCGAATTCATACCAAACCATATCCCCCCTCGCTCGGGGGGTTCTCACAGGGGCCTCGTTCCTTTGATGTTCCCTCATTCAATGACACCAATCCTATGGGTTGGATTGCTCGGGCCGATCAATTGTTCGACATTCAACAAATCGCCGAGGCACAAAAGGTCAGCACGACATTGATCGACATGGAGGGCTTCGCTCTCCACAGGGTGCCCTGGCTACATCAATCCCAAGCGACCATGTATTGGTTAGACCTTCAGTAGGAGCTCATTCGCCGTTATGACACCCGCTACTCGGGCTCCGCGGTGGAGCGAATCTGCGGCGGTCGTCAGACGGGCTCCCTTGACAAGTACATCAATGAGTTTATCGCCCTCACGACGCATCTTCCAGGTCTTCCACCCGACCAGTACTTGGCCTACTTCATGCATGGCTTACAACTCCACATCTGAGCCCGCCTCTGCACCCTGCAACCGTTAACTGTCCACAAAGCCTTGAACCTCTTCCCATTGGTGGAAGCTGACTTCCTGGCGACGTTCGGGGACCCTCCTTTCCCATCACCTCCTTCCAAACCTCCATACCAACCATATTTTTCTCCCCCGTCTATACCTCCACCACCGCCACCCCCTCTACCTCGGCCGACCTTTATGGGCCCACACACCAACTGCCACATTTCTACTCACCGCCTGTCCAACCAAGAGTGCAATGACTTGTGGAGCAAGGGTCTGTGCTACCAATGCAGGCAACCCTGCTCGCCTAATCATAATTGTCCTGTCAAGGAGTTTTGGGCCTTCATCGGGGATAACTTGCACGAGATCGGCATGACTGACTTTGACGCCCTTATGATCACGGATGTACCGCCGGACGGAGCTCCGGGCACCTCTACAACAGCCCACCCACGGGTACATCACTACTAAATGGCGGACGACACCTCGATCTTGGGGTCAAGGTCAATTTTCTAGCGGGATGGATTGTTATGCATGCACGCGTATTATTATTATTATCATTATTATAGTATTTTCTATTTTAAATGGTATGGTTTAAGGTTTTGACATGTGAGCCTCCCCTCCCTATATACGGAGGTGGATTGGGAGTTAGAATTATATTTGATGATTTAGGGTTTTGAGATCTCCATTGGAGAGGGACTTCTAGGAGGAACCAACCTCCTAGAGTTGGGCACGAGCATACCTCGTGATTGTATCCAGTTATTTCATCTATTGCATGTGTTATTTTCCGATTGCTAGCAGAGTGTGATGGGGATCACGTCACACGATTCGCATGAGTCTACACACAAACCAAGGAACTGACAACGACACGATTGAGACCGTTCATTTTGAGCGGATCGTCGATCTAAGAATTTTAGTATTTTTTATTTATTTTAATTTAGTATGTTTTGGAGGTCGTCACTGGGGAATTTTGACTGTTCATGGCCCCTGCTTAGTCTTTAAGTAGATGTAGAAGACTCATTTGATGGGCATTAGAAGTTTGAGAGAAATCATTCCTTTTGATCATCGGCGTCGAAGCTGTAAATCGAGTGCAGCACTTGGAGAAGCCCTTCCCTCCATTCTCCCTGGCCGGCCAGCCACTCCTCCTTCCTCACTTCCAGTCTCTATCTTGTCTTCCATACTCATAGCCGACCACCCGCTCACCTCACTTCCCTCCCCATCGTATTCGTCCCACAACAGCTTCCTTTTTCATCTCAGGTCGCCCCTGCCATCACCACCACCATCTCCGGCTATCTCTGGCCACCACTCCAACCACCTCCGGGCTCCGGCCACCACCACCATCATCAGTTATCTCCACTACCACCACCACTACTCCTAACTTCCCCTAACCTCCAACTACCCATTATCCCACTGCCTTAATTATAACTTCTTCCATAACCCCACTGCCCCCACTATTCCTATTGTACCTCCATCCAACAAAACTGAAAATCATAATTTCCATTACCCCCACTCATCCCAACCATGACTCCATCCCACCTCTTTTCCCCTCCATGTGCAACATGCCCCTAAAATTAAGAAAAGTCAAATCCCACTCCCCCCGCCTCCCTGAACTCACGGACAGCAAATACCACCCCCTCAACCCCAGACGGCAATTAAACCCCTATCCCTCAGGTTTCAGCCTAGTTGCTGTTATTTTCCCAATCGCTGGTCAACAACACCCCTATCTCCTCCCACAGTAGTTCTCCTAAAACCACCACCCAATTCAGAAATAAACCTGTCCAGCAGCAGTCCAAATCCCACCAAAGGTTCAGATTCAGTTATTTGCTCATCTCTAGCCACATGCGATTCATCGGTCATTCACCAAGCCTTCTACTTCAAATTCTTTGTTAGTTTATTGTTTGATTGCATTGATTTTGTGTTGAATCTAAATTCTCTTTTTGGGCAATACTAGTTTGTTGGAATTTATTCGCCAGTGTAGTTATTTTTCTGCTCTCTCACATATAAGTACATCACGTGTTTCCATGTTTGGATGTTTAACTTGATTGTGCTTGTTTTGTAATATTCCCTTTAATTTTTTTTGCAAAAGTTAGTTTCCGACTTAGCATTTTGGTACTAACTAGATGAGAAGCTCAATCATCCAATCTCTTCTGGCTCCATTATGTCATGGTCAAAAGTTATCTGGTATGTTGTTGGAATAGTTCTTTGAAAATTTGTTCAGTTGTCCGATTAGTCAGTCTAAAACGTCAAAGCAGCAAGAATGGCCAGACCGGTGGCAGCCTCATTCTGCTTGACTTTGCTATCGTAAACGCGACTCATCTGAAGAGAAGAAATTTGGTATGGATATTCTAATTCAAGAATCCGCTGGATTTTTCAAGCTAGGGGAGTTTCAGTGCGCCGCCGAAAGCTAGGCCAATAAAAAAAGATGCCTAAGGTGAGTCTTTTGTAGTTGCTTGTAGTCTTTATTCATAGAAAATTCTCATTGAGAAAATGTCAAGTCACGATAAAGTCAGCGAGCTATTGCAACCTAGTTTCATAGCCAGGGAACTTCTGACTTATCAATCTAAAGTAGTCTCCATACCCCCACTTAGAATCTACCCTTCTTCACAGTAGGCATACATGAAATTGCAAAAATGCCACTTAGGGCTACATAGACCATAGAACACACGCGAGACTATGATGATAACACTTGGCGAGGCGGCTGTGGACCCGGGAGTTGAATTTGCATCATCCGCTATACAAAAAGAGAGGAGAATACGGGGATACATGATGCTTTAAGGCTCCCCACCCACTCTCTTACATAAAAAGTGGAATAAATCACATCGCCTAATATTTCAATAACTCCCTTAAAGAAAAGACATTTTTCTAAATTAAAAATATTTAAATATACTGTTGCGTGTGCTCCTATCGATACACTCCTTATGAAAATCGATGTTGTCCCCAAGGTCGAGTCTCTTGAGAAAAATGTGTGTGATGTCCTTCTAGGTGATGGTAGTGAGTGATCAATTGCATTTGATGTCGGCTGTCCGTCTTTGACTGTATCTTTAATAATTTTGGCAGCAAACATAAGTCAGATGTTGAGCCTTATAAGTTCGTTTGATGGATGCGTAGCACTCATGCGCCATATTAGGTCAGCAAATGGGTGGTTGTAGAGCCACATTCCTTTATGTTGAAGGCCATGGGAACTATTCCATTTTTCGACTGCATCCTAATAATGTTGTCAACCACTGGAGGTGGTAGTACTAGAAATATTAGCAATACTGCACACCAAAACTGTGGTGTCTTCAAGGCAGGCTGAAGGAACGATGTTGTTCGTGAGCTCCAACGAGAATTGTGTCGAGGAACTGTTTATTAGGATATAATAATATTTGGAGTAACGTTGGGCCCGTCAAGAAGGGCAAAAGTTGTGGTGGAGATTTGAGCTTGGGGTGGGAGTTGGTTAAAGTAGGTGCTAGGTTGTATGAGTGGTGTTTTGAAATGTAAATTAGATTAGATTCAATATGGGTTACTTGCTGTTGCAAAACAAAATTTGACGTGATGTTGAAGGCGCATGCTCAAGGGTAAAAGGCTGACCAACTTATGGATTAAGGTTGTGGAAACAGAGAACCAACGAGCGAAAATTTGATGATTCAAGGGAAGTTGGTGGTCAATGGGGTGGGGAGAGACGAAGAGGGTCTTACGCTTGTACACGACACTAACAGTGGAAGGGGATGTAGATGCATGGTTAATTGAGATAAGGCTTGGGAGTTTGGCTTCTGTGGTGATGGCGTTGATTAATGTTCGTTACCGAAATCTCGTTGGGGGGGGGGGGGGTCGAGCTACAAGGAAAGAATCAGGGGTGAGGGAAAGTTTGACAGGTTGAAGGAACTGCAGTGTCTTCAAGGCAGGCTGAAGGAACGATGTTGTTCGTGAGCTCCAACGAGAATTGTGTCGAGGGACTGTTTATTAGGATATATAATAATATTTGGAGTAACGTTTGGCCCGTCAAGAAGGGCTAAAGTTGTGGTGGAGATTTGAACTTGGGGTGGGAGCTGGTTAGAGTAGGTGCTAGGTTGGATGAGTAGTGTTTTGAAATGTAAATTAGATTAGATTCAATATGGGCTACTTGCTATTGCAAAACAAAGTTTGACGTGATGTTGAAGGCACATGCTCAAGGGTAAAAGGCTGAGCAACTCATGGATTAAGGTTGTGGGAATAGAGAACCAACTATCGAAAATCTGACGATTCAAGGGAAGTTGGTGGTCAATGGGGTGGGGAGAGACAAAGAAGGTCTTACGCTTGTACACAACACTAATAGTTTAAGGGGATGTAGATGCGTGGTTAATTGAGATAAGTCTTGGGAGTTTGGCTTCTGTGGTGATGGCGTCGGTTAATGTTCGTTACCAAAATCTCGTTGGGGGGGGGGGGTCGAGCTACCGGGAAAGAATCAGGGGTGAGGGAAAGTTTGACAGGTTTGGGTGAATGGGGACAGTGTTGACAAGGGGGTGACAAGTGCTATAGAGGTGTTAACATGCTTGATTACAAGGGAAAAGTAGTCGACGAGGAAGGATCATGGGGAATGACGAGGTTGTAGTAGGAACACCAATGACACAGAATGAGACTCCATCGGAGAAGCTCGGGGTACATGTGGCGTGGCTTGCAAGGGGGGAGTCGGTGATAAGGATAGAGTAGGGTTCGTGGGTGGCTTTGGCGTTGAGGGAGGAGGAAGTGCCAATGGGAATGAGGGCCCTGCTCATCCGTGAAGGATACAAGCCATATCGCGGGCGGTAACAAGTTTCATCAAATTGATTGAGGCGGGTATCCATTGAAATGGAAGGAAGGTTGCTGGCTAGGGCAGAGCGGAGGTGATGCTAGATCTTGGTGCCCGTGGGGTGGCAGGTCGGACTAAATTGTTATAAACGAGAACGAACGATGCAAGCAATTGTACTAGAATAAGAAATTAAATAAAAACTCGCGAGGGATGCTCACACCTACCCTCGAGGATTGGTACCCTCAAGGTGCCACTCTCCAAAAAGAGAGGAGCCTTCAAGGATATAAGTGCCCTAAATCTCTCCACTTAGTCTTTTATATAGAGATTGGAATAGCCCACATCCTCTATGATAACAATAATACCATTAAAAATACAGAAAAATTACTAAAAGTAAAAAAAACATAAAACAAAAATAGACTCATGCATGCACATTTATCATACCTTTGGTTGGTTTCTTATCTTTTTTATTTTTCCTTTATTTACGGAGTATATTTATTTGTTCATTCTAAGGAAAAATTCCCCTTATATTTAGAGGGTCTTAGGTTCATGCAAGCCCCGCGGATAATGAGGTACGACATATACACTTCTATCATCTCTCAGACGTATCTTACCCCTTCACTTTCTCTGTTTCACAGACTTCTATTTGCCCCCTCCTCTCCTAGCGAACGTCTTGAGCACACATGCCAGCTAAGGATCCACTAGACAATTCAAGGAACAAGGAGCCGAGGTTCATGGAATCTGATTCTAGCAAATCATTTTTGAAGAAAGAGCAGATCATATCATTCCACTCCATTCTTCTATTCGTAGACCTTAATTGCGTGAGTTCTTAAGCCAAGGACCCCGTCCTCTGGAACTCTTAATTAAGAGCAAAATACAAGTATCTCGACTTGTTTACTCCCCTTCCCACTTGATTAGTTTTGCTCTGCGTCTTTAGGAAAGTTACTGTTGCACAACACCATTAAGTTCATTGCTCATGGTGTGAGTATATTACGCACAAACATTCGCTCAAGCGAACCCCACTCACCGGATCCATCAGGGCGCGTATACAGAAGCTGCCAAGGTACACTCAGGGCAGAATATATTATTATTATTGAGGATTAATTAATATTCATTAAAGAATTTTGTATGTGTCATATGCCCTTTCTCATCTATATAAATGAAAGGCATAGGGGTTTAGGCATCCTCGAGGTTCTTAGTTGTTTGGCTCTCTCTCAACTTTGTATCTCGCTCACTCTCTATCTTCCTCTCCCCTTGAAAGTCTCCCTTCTTTATCTCTCAAGAATGTATCTCCTTTGCTAATTAATGCAAATGTTCATCGTTTGAGTTGCTTAATCACCTCTCTCGCGCTCATCGCTTGAGCGGACCGCACATTGAAATCCCTGTACGTAACAAGTGGTCCGACCTATCGCTTTCCGTCAACGGGTTCTTTCGCCGAACTTTCTCCAGTATTTCCTTTGGCTACCGGTTGGAACTCATCCTCTCCGACCATGGCCTCATCCGCCGCTTCTGTCCCCGAGCTCCTCAATCGACAAAACGATATGCTCACCAACATCCTCGCCGTGGTGCACCATTTCGAAGCCAAACTCGATCAGCTCAACAAACTCCCTCAAATCGCTGTAGCGACAACTTCCATTAATTCGCTGCCCTTGCCGTCGCCGACCACCCACTCCTCCGTCATCTCCAAACTCGATCGATGCAATGTGTTTGGTCGCCTCGCCTCAAGGCCGCCTCCTCTCCCTCTGTTGGCCGCAACATCGACCGTTCAACCCACGATCACAACTCCCATCCAGTTTCCGCCATTGAAGGCGATGCCCCAGCCTCACAGTCTGATCCCCGTCGAGCCACTGCCGTCGCATCATTTGTGACCTTTCGAGCCCTCTCTTGCTGTTGAGCAATCTGCACCGGGATCCGCTGCTCCCACGACCGACGTGCACGACCACCCATGATTGTGTTACGGGTCCTCCATTGGTTATCTTATATTATTATTAGTTTATTATTATTATTATGAGTCGATTCGTTGTATCGAGTCAGGTAATTAGTTTATTATTATTATTATGAGTCAAGTCGTTGTATCAAGTCGTTGCCATCGGTGCCTATATATGGGCCTTTGGGGGTCATGTAACTCTTAAGCAAAATATTAATGAATGTTCTCTTTCTCTCTCAAGATCTCTCTCTCTCTCTAGTTCTTCTTGTCTCCTCCCTCATTCTAGGGTTTACTCCCTTGTATCTCCGCCTCCTCCCCCCACAATCACTGGCACGTAACAACTTGGTATCAGAGGAAATATTCCTCCCCGCTGCCTCACCTCCCGATCCAGCATTTATTGCCCTTGCCGATGCCGATCCAGCCAGTCCGACGCCGTTCCGCCCCGATAAGGCCGTTCACACCTCTTCCCCGCTTTCGCCGGCCCCGATAACGCCTCCATTCGACCCCGATACCGCCTCCAGCCGGGCTTCCAACATCGCAACTCCAGCCGAGCTTCCGCCGACACTGCCGCTGCCCTTATCCAGAGCTGCAACTCCAGCCCGGCTTCCAGCACCGCAACCCGCAGGCTTCCAGTGCAGTCCTCGACGCCCTCCTCACCGCCATTCGAGCAGACCACCCCACTTCTTCATCGAGCACGCCTGCGCACACGTCTTCATCACGCCGCCTACACACGCCTTTCCAGATTTCTCCATCTGGGCCCATCTTTTCCATCGGGCCCCGCCCATCCCCTTGGTTTTCTTTGTTTTCCTCCCGCACACGCCAATTCCACCTCATCCCTTTTAATTCTTCTTCTTTATTTTACTTCCCCGACATGAATGTCCCATTAAGCACTGCCGAGGCGGCCTCCGCTCGTGCGTCTCTTGCGAAACTTGAGGCGACTCTCGCCGCCAACACCGCACGTTTTTTGGAGGATCTCGCTCGACTTTTCGGGTACCCTCTTTCCCCGAATTCGCCACCATCCTCACTTCAGGGCTCCGTCGTCAACCTTTCGACGCAGCCTTCACCTCCACCTCCACCCCCACCCCCACCAACTCCTCTCGAGCAGTCGCCACCACCACCCTCTACTTTTGTGGCCATCAGTCCGCAGTTACTGGCCCCGGCCACCGCGCCGCCTCTTCGGTCGGTTCTTACTCTGTCAGCTCCACAGGCCGCGCTTCCACCTCCACTTCGGACCTCAGTTCTGCCGCCTCCAGACACATCGTCGGCTCTTGATCCGCCGGCCCCTGCCATGCCAATCCCACTGGCCGCTTCGCCGCCTCGATCACCGACACTTGCTCCACTGACCCCGACAGATCCATTCCTGCAACCGCATGTGGGCCCTCCGACTTCCGCGTGGCTGCTGTTATCAGCCCTGCCAGCAGGCCAGACGATGACATTCCATCTGCCACCCGTTTTACTGATGGCGTCGCCACTCCTCGCCGACGCCACTGCCACCGCTTCACGTTGCCACGCCTTGTTCTAGAGGGAGATCAAGCTACCAGATGATTCCGTCACCCGCATGGTGCGCGAGCTTGGGGACAAACTCGTTTTGAAGGACGAATGGAGTGTTACGGGTCCTCCATTGGTTATCTTATATTATTATTAGTTTATTATTATTATTATGAGTCGAGTCGTTGTATCGAGTCAGGTAGTTAGTTTATTATTATTATTATTATGAGTCGAGTCGTTGTATCCAGTCGTTGTCATCGGTGCCTATATATGGGCCTTTGAGGGTCATTATTAATATTAATGAATGTTCTCTTTCTCTCTCAAGATCTCTCTCTAGTTCTTCTTGTCTCCTCCCTCATTCTAAGGTTTACTCCCTTGTATCGACCACCGACATCGGACTGGCTGCAACTCAGTTGGTGATGACTGCTGTTGCTAATACATGTTATCAAAGGGGGCGCGAGTTCGAAACCGTGCTTCAACAACCTGCCGCTGGGTTTATCCCGGAAGCCCCAGGTGGGCCCAGGGTGAAGGGTTGGGGTGTGCGGCCTGCAGGCCTGTTCGGGCCCACGTAGCCAGTCGTGGGGCCCGTAACAGATTGCTGCTAGTCCTCTCAGTCATCCCATGCTGCCAACCGTGAAGACGATGTAGACGTGCAGGATGCCTCTTCCCAGGGGCCCTCCGCGCTCTGCTCCCATGTTCTCTTTCCGCATCCTCATGGCAGGGCATTTTACACGCCATATTTCTCGAACCCCACCCACATCGTTTCTAGTAGCCTTGTCGTTTATCGCAAGGCACCATGACCATTTTGTTTTGCATCTAGCCCCATCCCCACATGTCTCTTCCCCCTTCCTTTCTCCTTTCTTTTCTTGTTTTCTTTTTCCTAGTGGATCCCACTTGCACTGCCACTTTTTGTTTCTTCCGCCCATGCCACTTTCTTTTTCCAACTTGCTATTATTTTCGTCTGCCCAAGCCCTCCTTTCTCTTTCTGCCAACTTTTGTTTTTTTCATTTACGAGCCTTTTTTGTGCACCCTCATCCGCGGGCCTTTCCATTACTCCCACTTCCCTCCTACTATTTTATACCCAACATTTTCTTTTCCCCTCCCCCACGACTTTGACATCCATCTCTCGCCCAACTTAACTTCGCCGCTGACATCATTAAAGACCCAGACAAATATTCGCCTCCGCCGCTACCATGGTTCAGAATCTCGATACCTCTCAAAAATCGACCTTAAGGACAAGGTCATTTTCAAGGACCCCCCTCATCAGATCCAACGTGGCACGCATATGGAAGCATCCTGGTACACTCATGGTGGAATATAATTATATTATCGAGTATTAATTAATATTCATTAAAGTATTTTGTATGTGTCATATGCCCTCTCTCATTTATATAAGGGGGAGAGGCATAAGGGTGTAGGCATCCTGGAGGATCTTAGTTGTTTGCGGCTCTCTCTATTTCTCTCCATCTTCCCCTCCTCTTGGAACTCTCCCTTTTCTATCTCTCAAGAATGTATCTCCTTTATTAATTAATGCAAATGTTCATCATTTGAGTCGCTTAATCGCCTAACTCGCACACATTGCTTGAGCGGATCACACATTGAAATCCCTGTACGTAACAAGTTGTCTGACCTGCCTCTTTTCAACCACATTTTCTATCGTCGGACTTCCTCCAGTGCTCTCTCCGACCATGGCCTCATCCGCCGCATTCGCTGCATCCATCCTCGAGTGCCTTGATCGACAAAACGATATGCTCGCAGCCAGCAACCACTGCTTCTTCATCCTCAAGCTGACCCCTGCTCTGCCCCATCGATTCCCTGCCCTTATGCCCGATGAAGTCTTCTCACTGCTTTGTCAACACCACAGAAGCCCCGCTCGTCCAGCCCAAGCCCGAAACCGCCTTACTCTAGTTCGACGAGATGCTTCTTCATCTCCAACGGGATCTGCTAGATCCCATCACGACTTGTTTCTCCAAATCGATCTCACTCGCCTGCACCCGAGCCGCTCCCTCCTCTGACGATCGAACCAACGCCCTAAGTATAGCTTCCGTTTCTTCTTTGACGAGGCACCACAACTTCCTCGAGCCACTCACACGCGTCAACGTCCGCCAATTTCCGTCTCAAGCTTCACACACCATTTCCCGGGCTCTGTACAGACGCATAACAACGTGTAACCCACTCCGCAACCCCTTCCTGATTTGGCTGACACCCACGCGTGGATGGGGAGGCAACCGTGCAAATGAATTATTCTACTCCTATTCCGAAGCCATAACGGGCCGACCTTGGGAATTGATTCAAATCCGATCCAACTCACAATTCACGGCAAGTCGAATTCTCTGTGTCCTCTTCGAGCCGCTGTCCATTTTCCTCTAGCCCCGTGCTCATCTTCTATACACACACTCCTTACACGGAACCAATAGCCAATTAAATAGCATGGTAGACTTATTCATTAGTCTTAGCAGAACATTAGAATTTACGACCTCAAAATATATGAATTTATACCAAATTAATATAGACTCTTTAAACCATAAAAATAAATTATTAAAAAAAATAACCACCAATCAGCAGTATATCACGAACCAACTCACCCATGTGTACGAAAAACTAAAACAAACTTTGACCGAACGAGAAGTTCCGTTAGTCTCGAACACAATTCTGCAAAAATTAGAAACAAATCATAAAGATTTACAAACAAAATATATTAAGATTGAAACGCTGCTTTATGAAATAAAAAGAGCGTAATGGAGTCAGCAGAATATAAGGAAGTCATTAGGTATACAAATATATATTTAAAAGGCTGCATAGGATTTAGTACTCATGATGTGCAAGGAGAGAGTGATAAAATTTTGATCAGACAAAATAATATCATAATCCACATCTTAATCCAGCTTCATAATAAAATAGAGATCGCAATCCAAAAATCCAACGGATATAAAGAGGACTCCCAAATCGAAGGTCTAATAGGTCAACTAAAAGACTTAAAAATAGGAAACGAAAAATATACAAAACCCCGAGCACCATATAAATTCGGTATCATAAAACGATGAATCCCCAAGCAATAACAACTACCAGTAGAACCGTAACATCGGAAAATAGCCAAGTCGGCACCTCCTCCTTTTTAGGACAGTTTCTGCGACAGAAAATGAAAAAAGAAACGGTCCTTGAAGAAGTATTAGACGTCGAACAAGATTTAGTGTTATACAATAACCATCAAATTAACCTCCTGAACGGCTGAACCCGAGAACTTTATACCACGTCGGAAGATTTAATTTTAACACTCAACTACTAAGAATTAATAGAGAAGAAGAATTGCTAGTCACAAACTTTCCCAATAATATTAAGTTAATCAGTCAGAATACAATAAGCCAGATCAAACAGACAGATAAAAAATTAGTCCATCTGGGATTAATCGTTAGCGGATTAAAAGGACTAGTAAGAAAAAGATTAGGAACAAAAGTTCTAATCACTCTCTTAGATAAAAGATGGCAGTCAGATGCCCGCAAGGCAATGATCGCCGCCATGGAAGTCGACATGTCAGGAAACAAAGGAATATTTTATTGTAGTCCAGACTTCATGGTTAGCATAAAAGACATAGACAAAATTGAATTAGGAATCCGGACAAAGGGATACGAAGATTTCACCGGACATAGCAACTTGCTGATAAATATCGGATTATTAGGAAAACTGACTAACAACAGTACCACGAAATACAAACTTAATATCGAACATATTATAGATGCCATAAGCAGCACAGGTGTAAAAATGATTCAACTTATGGATATTGACCCAGCCATACTAGAAGGCCTAGCTTGGAATATTAGCGATAATTTAACAAATAACACAGTTAGTGTCCTAGATAATAGTCTTTTATACAAAAATTTAGATAACAGTTATAGCTTAAGATTCCAAGGATATGTGCATAAGCCGATCCTTGAACAAGACGAGATAAACTTCGACGTAGACTCTTTGCGAAATGAACAGAATAGAAGACGGTCATATAGTTAGGTATAATTACAAAGGTACTTACGAAGACCAGATTAGGTTAGAAAATAGAATGGAAATTGAAGGACTTATGTATGAATACGACAGTCTTGAACTTAATAAATTAGGACATTTAGTCATGCATAGGGACCTACTGGTCCAAGACGAACTAGATACAAAATTATGTGCTACGACAACATATGAGCAACAAATGGAACTGGTCAATGGAGAGTCTACATCCCAAGCAAGTAATACATATACATTTAACACAGAAATTGATAACCAAATAGGACAACCACCTAGACCCACATATAATGATTACCAAGGAGAAAGAGGTATTATTAAACCCAAAGGAAAACGTATGCCCTTAGAAATCATAGATAAAAAATTATTAATAGATGATGGACGATTATTAAATATCACAACACATGATCCCCCAAAATTACCCACTGTATTGGAAATATGGAGCCAAATGGTAGTTCGAAAGTATGATGAATTAGAAATCGTTTAGAAGCCCGAAGAGATGTATAATTATCTTCATGGGCCGAGCTTGCTATAACTCGGTAATCCACTGGTATGTAGTCGAGTACATACACCTGTGGACCATCTTCAGATCACGTGAAATATCTTCATGTTCCTTTCCTCCGGAGAGGAGGGGAGAGGACTACTCACTAAACATTCACAAGATTAGGAGCATGAAAACTTACTAATTTTTATTCAAAATACAAAGGTACTTACAGGAGACCTGGACAAACTCTTAAAAACAAGCACACCAACTCACTATGAAATCAAAGAAGGAGGTAGGCAAGGAACCGTGTGTCCAGAACTTAGCTCTCGTTTCCTTATATAGAGGGACGAGCCTTCAGCCCGGAGACAAACGGGTACAATTATTGTCATTAAACAAAACGCAGTTCGTACAATTATTACAACCAGGTACAATTAAAAAAACAGAAGATTCCACATAAAAGTAACTAGGTACAATTATTTCATAAAAAACTCGAAGCTTCCATCATGATTGAACCGCTACAGCTGCTATAATGAGTGTCCGTCTTTTTCCATAGCTTCTTCACTATTTTACCCACAGTTTTTCCGTGGTGGAAGCCACAGTATTGACTAAAGGGATAAAAAGTGGGGAGCAGGAAAACTATCCACAAAACCAGGGGCGGAATCTGGTCATCTACGACGTTGTATCGTTGGCCGATGCCTCTGCTAGAGAGCCTTCGTCATCAGAAAGACATTCATATCTTTGGACAAAATATCTAATGCAATTGCGCTCACAATGCTTGGTTAGCTTGTGGTCTGGATCCTTGAAGCTGAGACCTCGTGGATAAAATAATTTTATGTCATCTTGGTCTAGCCATACACGGAAGTCCCGTGTTTCTACGGCTAGGACTCTGTTATACGGGAGGTCGATATCGTATGCTTTTTTATAACTTCTAAAAGCCCTAATTTGCTTAGGGAGGCTGCAGAGCTCCGGGCTGATGATATGTGAGCTATCTATGTGGTTAGCCTGGATAACAGGTTTTTCGGTAAACCGAAAGATGTATATCTCTTTTATTATTTTCGAGACAATTAGGCTCGTAGCATGGGGGGATTGCCCTTATATGGGTCTCTACTCCTCCGCGAGGTGTTACATTTAGCAACTGAAATATAACTTCAGCTATTCTTGTTTCTTGGACATGTCGAACATGTCCCTGTCTAGTGAAGAGGAGACGGGTGATTAAACCTAATTCCATTAAGTTTGAGATAGTAAATTCGACTCCCGAGATGGTTACATCAGTCCATTTTGCTATGTCTATTTGCAGGCGGAGATACGAAAAATGCAATTCTTTACCCCTCGTTTCTGAGTAGGTTATACATTCTATCTTGGCCCCTTGCAGAATATCTTCCTTTGAAGTGGCTATCTTTCGAAGTACCGTTTGGTAATTGCACTGGTGCTCTACCTGCCTCTCTAATACTTTGGCTAAAATATTACTTTTAACAGTTGCTAATGCTGATGGATATTGTTGCCAATTTTCCTCAGCGTCTACTAGTTTCTTAATGTACTGATTAGCTATATCTTGTAATTCTTTTATTTGATCCTTTAGATCTGCGATCTTACTTTCTGCTATGACTAGGGATGTTCGTAGCATATGATAGTCGGGGCTCTGGTTTGGCCTTAGGTTAATGCCACTTGGGATGTCTTTTTCCAAGATACTATGGCTAGTATGGCTATTTAGGAAGGCAAAGTGCCCGCAGACACAGTCTATAATGTTTTTGTAATTTTTTAGTTTTTTCCCATTCCATAAGTTGTCCACCAAGCATTGCTGGAGTGGCGTGATCTGGTGGCTAGTTCGGAAACGAAGGTTGCTATTTGCTGAGAAAGTTGGCAGTACGTACGGTCCAAATGTAATCTGGTTGTTTTGCGCCATCTGCAAACAATAAAGAATTTAGTTAAGAAGTTTGTCAAGGGCTACTCGGAGTGCTGCTACCGGAGCTATCTCCGGGGGTGAGATTTGCTATTTCTCGTACGAGCATGTCGCGAAGAGTGGTAATAAATCGTTTAATATCTGCTACTTCTCTAGATAGATTTCCATATACTGGGTGTAATATTTGTCGGCTCTGTTCTAAATATTCTAAAATCTTTAGATAACGCCTATTTTCTGCATATAGTATACGAAGTTTTTCGTTATCGTCCATTAATTATGCGAGATAATTGGTCGGTCAATTTATTATCAGTACCTTTGATATGCTCAAACAAGACTTTGTAATTTTTATTCAAGATATGGTCCATGAAATTGGTCCATCGTTTATAGCTGATTTTCTTTTTATTTCTATTTTGGTAAAATTTAACTATTGCTTCGCAATCTGTTCTTACCAATACTTCGCTCTTATTAATGATGAACAGGCGGAAGACATCTAATCCATGACAAGCTGCTAGGATTTCTTGATCAATATTACTGGCGGGGTCTTTTTCTTTAAAATTTCCATTACTATATCGACATATTTGTTCTTCATTTTTTCCTGTATATTTATGGGGTTTGCATTTTAGAACGGCTACCCACCCGGTTTCACATCCATCAGTTTCGATTATTAAGTATTCAGTATCCAATGGTAATCGCAAATCTGGTAGAGACCTTACGATTTCTTTTATTTTCTCTATTTGTTTCATATCCTCATTATTGAATGCCTTCTGCGTGCTCTTTATCTTATTATATAGTGGGCCTGCTAGTTTTCCTAAATTATTTATGAATGACCTTGCATAATTCACCAATCCAATGAATTGTTGTAGATGCTTAATAGTTGTAATAGGTGGAAACTCTTGAACCTTTTTACTTATATGCTCTTGGAGTTTGATTTTTCCCTGTCATAGAATTACTCCCAGGAATTCTATATTTTTTCGAAAAATTGGGCCGTCGGTACTAATAACCAATCCTTGTTTCTTGAATTCTGACAATACTAATTTTAGATGACTTACATGTTCTTCATGTGTTCGGGAGTGTACTAAAATATCGTCGATATAAACACTTGTAAAATTTCAATATTTATTGAATATATCATCCATTTTTCTTTGGAAAACGCTGAGTGCATTTTTTAGGCCAAAGGGCATTACTAACCATTCAAAATGTCCTAGTGGGCAGGTAAATGCTGTCCAGGGAATACTATCGGGATGCATCTTCATTTGCCAAAATCCTGATTTTAAGTCAAATTTACTAAAGACAATGGTTTTGAATACTGTTGAGTAACTCCTTTATATCAGGAATATTGTAAGCGTCGTCGATGGTATTATCATTTAATCGACGATAGTCGATAACCATGCGGGATTTTCCGTGAAGTTGTTCACTATGTTTGTTGACTATAAATGTCGGGCTACGATGTGGACTATTACTACGCTGGATGATCTTAAGGTTAAGTAAGTCATCAATATGCATCTTAAAATCGACTAGATTTTCATTAGTCGCATCTATTTTTTGTGACATTATGCGGAAATTGGGATCTTTGAGTTCTAATTTGCAGAACAGTTTGTTTCTATCCCAATGACATTGTGGATGAGTCCCAAATGTTTCATCTTTTTCTAACGTGCTAATAAGATGGTCGATATCTGTATTACCAGTTTCTAAGAGGTTATAGACCGGATGTAAAGGAATGAGTGTAGGGAGTGGTGAAGGGGAGGATTCGTAATTGTCTGGATAAAATTCGTAATTATCTGGATAAGTTTCGCAAGTTTCTATTTTGTCTATGACTTGGGGTATTGGAAGAGGACAGTTGCCTTGACATGTGTTCTTGGTGTGACAATGACATGTAGGTGAGGTGGTGGTAATGTTAGTTTCGATTCCACCATGCTTCTGAGGCAACTCTGAGATAAAACGGAAGGCCGGTTGTTGGAGGAGGTGCAGACCCGTGCTTGTAATAAGAAGACCATGGTATCAATTGATTAAGAGATTAAGTCCGATAACACAATGAACACTGCTAAGTTGTAAATCGCGTAGTGTGATACGGACCGGAAGAGCATGGTCATGGGTCCATGTATTGTTATCAAGTTTATAACTAAGTTTGTAAGCGGTGTTTAGTTGTTGATTGTAATGGAATAATTGTTCGTTCATCTGTTGGGCATTAAAGCGTTCGTTGGTAGGGATTTGTTGGATATGGGTCGCTGAGACTAATTTAATGTCAAGTAATGTATTACTGCATCTCGTATCTACGAGTCCTAATACTTCTAAAATCCAATCACAAATTTTAAATCGGAGCTGGATTTTTAAACTATAGATCCTGGGGCCATGACGTAACTCAGACGGGAGCGGTTTAAGAGGGATGTGTTTACTGCTAAGTAGTTGGTATGGTTGGTCATATTGTTGGTGGAGCAAGTCTGCAGAATTGGAGCAAAGGGTTCTGAACTTATTCAGGACTTTGCGAGCTAGATACCGCTCTCTAATTGTTTGGTGTCTTGTGCGGGCGACCTGAGTTCGTAATTTGACGGGGAATTTCTTGGCTGCTAGGTATGGCTTAATGCTACGCTCAATGGCTTGGGTTAGATATATTTGGTTACGGGGATGGTCGTGAGCCAGAAAGGCTTCGATCATATGAAGATCAAATCTTAGATTACGGACCATGAACATGGTTATAAATTTGTTCAAAAAGGGTAAATGAGTTTGCGACTTCTTTGTGGATGGTTGATTCTTGCATGCGGAGATCGCTTAATTGGTTTTCTATGTCCAATACCCTTAACTCAATAATTTCTCCCCTAACTGCCTTGTGGGATGGAGCTTGTGGGATGGATGTTGTAGGGTGTTTTTCCGCAAGGCAAAATTTACATGATTCGACTAACCATTAATTTCCAAGCTTTTGGCGCGCGCATCATTGCGCTACTAATGTTGTTTGAGGACCTATATAACAAAAAACTTCGGGCCGCCAAGACGCAGTCACTGCTTCCGCCGTCAGCAATAGAACCTTCGGCCACATCGCCGTTTCTACTGTCGGCCCTTGCTTTGTCGGCTCCCGCTCTGCCGACCCCGACGGACCCGTTCTTGGTGTCGATCGTCGTTCCCCTGACATCCTTGCCACTGCTGCTCACCGCCACTCCGCCAGATACATTCCTGCCACTGGCCCCGGCCCCTCCTGCCGTCTTACTACTATTTCCCTCCATCGCTCTGTCAGCCCCGCCGGACCCAGTCCTTCCACCACCAGCCTTTTCGCCGGCGCCACAGCTTCTCGTCGATGCCCCTACCTCCTTGAGCCGATACAGGGAGCTGTTCTGACGCGAAATCAAGGAGCCAGATGATCTGGTCGTCACGTGGAGTTTGAGTTTGTGGGCAAACTCGATTTCAAGGGCGGAGAAGTTAGAGATCTATTATTATTAGTATAATGAGTTATTAATATAATGAGTCGAGTTGTAGTTAGAGTATTATAAGTATTTTATGTATTTCGTTATAAGTATGGTCATGCCATGGAGGGTCTTATATGTTGACCTTTAGAGTCTTGTATCAAGCTATCAATGAAACTCTAATTTCCTAAACCCTAAAAGAGATCTTGAAAGTCTCTCTCCCTTGAGCAAGCCCCCCGCTTAGGCAGTTACGGTTCCGGCTCCATAGTCTCTCCACCTCTGGCCTCCACTCCAACAAGCCCGTAACAGGTTCTAAATTCAAGTAATTGTCTATTATTTGCTTGATACACTTTTTTTTACCGTGAGAAAGCCAGGACAGATAGTTGTTATCTTTGAATTATCGTACTTGATAATGTTTGTTTGTTATGTTACTACAAACATACTTTTTTCAGTATATTGCATTCTAAGATTGTCTACAGAGTGGCACACAAAATAAAATAATAATAGTAATAATAATAATAAATACGGAGTGTCTTGGTTTATCATATTTGTATTATTGATGTTGCTTTTGAGTGTAATCTGTAGAACACAAATTCTTAAGGTGTCTCCTTTGTCATTAGATTAAACACTCGGAGAGGCTTCCTATATGTTTTTGATGTTGCCAATGACCCTGTTACTCATTTTATATGTTGAATGCACAAAATGTCTTGCAGATCTGGTAGTGGTCAAGTGAAAACAAAGGGGACTATCTACTTATCAAATGTACGGATTGTTTTTGTAGCGAAAAATCATATTGGAAACTTCTTTGCTTTCGACATCCCCTTGGTATGAATGCTTTCCTTTCACTTCTTTGTTTTTTTGTTATACATTTTTTTTAATGATGTATTGACTTGTAGTCATGTTTTAATTGGATAGTTTTCTGGAGATGTCCTAACCGTGCTTTTAATTTTATTGATAGATTTGGGAGGGCTGAACATTGTTTGATAAGTCTACCTTTGGAAGCTGAATAACTAATATCCATGAGCAAGGAATGTCTATTAATTGGAACATGAAAAGTTTTTTTATTTATGAAGTAATACTTTGGAATGGAAGGAACAACTGGAGTTGTGCAAAAAGATTCACCTAAATTGATTTAGCATTTCAAGCACCAGTTAGAAGGATAAATATAGAGTAAGAATTCTGATGAAAGTGGGAAAGTCATTCTTTAATTATAAAAGAGGTAGCTCTACTCTATTTATAATAAGTGTAGGAAGGTAGTCAAGGTACAATGATAGAGCATAATAACACAAAATAAAAAGAAAAAGAAAATAAACTTCTAATGCTCTCCCTCAACTTGGGCATCAGATGTCATTCATACCCAACACTTCAATGAGTTTAACAAATACGTTCTCACTTAATGCCTTAATGAAGTATCCGCAAGTTGATTTTTTGATGGAACAAAAAGGATACATATCTCCCTTTCCTCAATCTTTTCCCTAATAAAGTGCATGTCAACTTCGATATACTTAGTACGATCATGTTGAACTTGTTTATGAGCTATACTGATAATAGACTTGTTATTATCGTATATACTAATAGGACATTTCTCTACAAGTCGGAGATCCTTCGTGATGGAAGTGAGCCACAACCCTTCACAAACCCTGAGAATCATGCCCTTGAACTCGGTTTCTGAGCTAAATCTAGTTACCACATGTTTTTTTACTTTTCCATGTCATGAGGTTACCCCCAATAAAAGAGCAATTTCTTGAAGTAGATCTTCTATCATCAACATAACCTCCCAATCAACATCTATCTAGATTTCTATCGTCAATCCCCTATTAGACTTAAAGAGTATACCCTTTCTTGGTGATGTCTTTAGTTATTTCAAAATTCTATATGGGGCATCTAAATGTCTGACTTGAGAGAATGCATATATTGACTGATGAATCCCAAACATATGCAATATCAGGACATGTGTGTGATAGATAAATGAGGCACCATATAAGTCTCTGAAAGCTTGTAACATCTTTAATGTGTTCCCCATTATCTCTTCCTAACTTGTGAGTGACTTATATGAGAGAGAGATGCTCCGTTTGGAGGGACTTATTTTCACCGGACAAGCAGTTACGACCGCATGAACCGGGCCTTAATTACGGTCCGATTCATGCGGTCGTAACCGCTTGACCGATGAAAATAAGGCCCCCCAAACGGAGCCATAGAGAGTTCGCATGCAACCACTCATACCTGTTTCTTCAAGAAGGTCAAGGTTATATTTCTTCTGCGAAATAAAATGTTATGTTTGGATCTAGCCATCTCAATCCCCAAAAAATATCTATTGTTTCCCAAGTCCACTTCAGATTCCTTAGCTAACCTTTCTTTGAGTTGTCTTAATCTCCAGTAATCACTGTCATCCACGTAAACATAGAGAGCGGTGAGTCTACCTTCCCCATGCTTTATGAGTACAGTGTAATCATCATAACTCTGAACATAACAAAAAGAAATCATGGCTTTATGAAACCTTCCAAACCACACTCTAGAAGATTGTTTTTACCCCATAAAAAACCTTTCTTAATCTGCAAACCTTTCCTTCGGAGTTACTAGAAATGAACACCGGAGGAAGAGCCATATAAACCTCCTCCTACAAGTATCCATGAAAAAAAGTAGATTTCATATCAAGTGTCTGAATTTACATATTGCACTGGACACTTTTATTGAGTTCATTTTTGACCCAGAGTCAAATGTCTCATGGTAATAAATACCAAGAGTTTGGGTGTATCTTATCGCAACTAATCTAGCTTTAAATCTCTTCATAATGCCTTCAAAATTCTGTTTGACTGTAAAATTTATCTGTATCCAACAATCTTCTTTTCTTTGGGAAGATTGACCAATTGCCAAGTGCAGATTTTTTCCAGGGTCATCATTTCTTCCACCATTGTCTTTTTTCATTTAGTGTGATCAAATGCATCCTGCCATGAAGTAGGTGACGCAGGACGGGGCTATGCGAAACGTGAATGTGTGCTATAGAATTCAATTAAAATGATGCATGCATATTTTAAGTTAACCGGAATTAAACGCTAGCAATGAATTTATATACGGCTGGCAAATCAAAACAACGCGCATAAAATTTCCGAGTAAATAAGCAAGATCACGTTTGTATTTCACAAGAGGTGATTTCCACTATAACTTGCACGAATTAATTTTATAGGAATAAAAGAAATTGAACAACACTAACAATCACCATACCCAAGCAGATACATGATGTTCATCTAAAATTTAATACAGAAAATAAATAACACACTAAATTAAAACTCACAAGGCATGAAGATGGACGTGGCTCCATGAGACGAATGCGGCGAAATTACACGGATTGGATGCAGATTATGAAGGTTGTGGATGTGCTGGACTTCAGGCATGAAGGAACTGGATGACTGTTAGAACTGATTTAAATGAGGAAATGTGTTGGAAGAACAACACTTGTGGATTAAGATGACTGTAGGATACCAGTGAAGGAGTTTGGGTCGTTCAGGAAATGAATAACGAAGGAGGAGGTGCACCAGGCTGTCAGAATCCGTGAGGAAGATGTGATTAATGGATGAAATAATTACGGGAAATGGTAATAGTGGGGATTAGGGTTAACTGCAGAGAATTTCAAGGATAGGTGGCGGATGTCACTGGATTCTGGAGAAGAAGACTCAAAAAATGCGTGTTCCTGCAAGGGAGAAGACAGGCGGGGAACTGTGGTGTTGCAGGTAGTCGGAAAGGAGCGACGGCGTGGAGTTTCTGTTCGATGATGAAGATGAACGGGAGGAGATGAACAGGGGAAAGGGTTATCCCGCGGGCTTGAGGTGCAGTCGACCCGTAGCTGCTTCGGGTGAAGGAGACGACGAACTGAGGAGCGAACCTGCGGTTTATCGTGGAAAAGAGACGATGAACAGTGGCATTGGGACTGGCGGATCAGATAGGAAGAGGAATGGGGAAGCTTCGACCTGCAGGGAAGAAGATGAATAGGGATTATCAGGCGGTTTCCTTCTTCCTGGAAGCATAAGTCGTGGGTTTGTGGGGGAGTTACGATGGTTTTCTTCTTCCGTATTGAAGAAATCACGGGTTTACAGGAAGATGAACAGTGACGAAATAAAAGATAACAGAAATTAAACGGGAAAACTGATAAATGAATAGGAACCTGAACGTCGCACCCCGGGCTCGCGGCGTCGCACCGCGAATGATCACCGAAGTCTGTATTTCTCTCAAAAACTTAGCAACGAAATGAAAACCTGAACATCCGCCCCTATTTATAACGAGAGAGGGCGGTTAGGCACCCGACGTGACCGGTCATGATCGCTAGGCCTGCGAGCGGTTCGGTTTGAGTTGGTTTGGACCCAAACTGAAACCAAAGCGACATGCCTCGTTTTTTGGTATGTCCAAACCGACCCGAACCGAACCCGGCCGGTTGGGTTCAAAGTCTGTTTGGTTTTTTGCGGTTCGGTATCGGTTTTTTGATGTCAAATAGTTTTGTTCTAAAATCAGGGATTTAAGCAAGGGCGATTGAATATCCTGGGTGTAAATTTACAACATCCAAAGTACACAAACTATGATGTAAAATATGACAAATTGAACATGCAAAGATAAACATATTATAACATGTGTACTACTTCAGAATGAAGAACATAACAACAAAGGACAAAGTACCTCTGCGGCTCTACCTGGCGGAAGGGGTTCAGGAATTCAGCGACGGGGAAGAAGAGGGACAGGATCACAGGATGCAGCAACGAAAGAAATGAGAAATCTCTTTCACGGTGGGCTGGCGGCGTCGATGGTGACCTGGCGTAACACCGCAAGCAAAGCCACCCGTGACCCGTCACGACGATGCGACGCAGCGGCGGACAAAGTCGCGGACCCGGGGTGTCGGCCTCGGGAGAATTGCGGGACTGCGGCTGCGTCGCTGCGGTCTGCGGTTGGGCTACGGCGGAACTGCCGAACTGCGGAAGGAGTAATACTGGAGAAAAGAAAACCTAATTTTGACAACCCGATTACTCGAGAAGTTAAAGAAGTAAAAGCATTAACGCATTACTCAAGCAGTCAAGTGGCAAGAGGGACCCGATTACCCCTTACCCGATAAGTTAAAGAAGTAACCCAAGCCTTTGCTATAAATTAAATTAGTCAATACAGTCAGCTTTGCTATAAATTAAATCAGTCAATATAGTCATGCACTCAAGTCTCAAACTGAGCTAAACCATTGACTCGCTTACCCTTATTCGAGCAACCCAAGCCTTTGTTATAAATTAAATATACACAATTTAAAAATTTTATACCATTACTCGGTTCGGTTCGGTTTGGTCGGTTTTCACAACTTGAAAATTGACCCGAACCGATAAGCCTTCGATTTTCAAAAGCTCCAGACCGAACCGACACCGAACCGGGCGGTTCGGTTTCAATATCGGTGTGGTTCGGTCGGTTTAGTCAGTTTTTTATTTTCGCTCCTCACCCCTACGAGTAGCGCTTCTGGGTGTGTGACGAGACCTTTCTGCCGCAGCTTGACGGATCTATGCGTAGGTAGCTAATTTTCACCTAGAGAGGGCTGACTTCACCTAGAGAGGGCTGACTTCGAACTCAGAATGCCTCGTCTTTGTGCGCCCGACGATGAGTCCAATAACCTGAGCTGCTCCCTCTTAGGTGGCGTTTGGCGCGGCTTATGCACTCCGGTGCGTTTCCAACGCACCGCAGTATTTCCAATAAGCGCCGTTTGGCGCGACTTATTTTAGAAACTGCGGTTTCAAAATTCCGTGAGTTCCTTATTACCCTGAACCGCGATGTTTTTCCACGGTCAGCCGCATTTTCCTTCCTCCCGATACCCTAACGAGCGAGAGAAACACGAAGAAGAAGGCCGGCGCTGATCTCTGGTGCTTCGCGGATCGCTACCGACGGCCGGCGAATCTCTGGTGCTTCCCCTCCACGAAGAAGGCCGGCGCTGATCTCTGCGTGAGTGTGTGTGTGAGTGTGTGTATGTGTGAGTGTGTGTATATGTGTTTATGTGTGAGTTTGTGTATGTGTGAGTGTGTGTATATTTGTGTGTGTATGTGTGAGTTTGTGTATGGCAGAGTTTGTGTATGTGTGAGTTTGTGTATGTGTGAGTGTGTGTGTGTATGTGTGTTTGTGTGTGTGTATGTGTGAGTGTGTGTTTATAAAACTTGAGTGTATGTATATGATTGTTTATGTGTTTTTTTGTGTTTATGTGTGAGTGTGTATGTGTGTTTATGTGTTTATATATATGTATGTGTGTTTATATTTATGTGTGAATGTATATATGTGTGAGTGTGTATATATATGTGTGTGTGTGTGTATATTTGTGTGTGTATATATGTGTGTGTGTTTGTATGTGTGAGTGTGTGTATTTGTATGTGTGCATGTGTGAGTGTGTATATCTGTATGTATGTGTGAATGTGTGTATATATGTGCTTCTTCTGAGTATGTAGTGGTGCATTAACAACAAGTTCTATTTTTTGAATATATGTATATGTGTATTTATTGATTTTGAATATTGAATTCATATTTATATATTGCCTTGAAAAGATGGGCAAACCAAAAGACGGTGGGGTGGCAGCAATGTGGGACAATTCTGACGTTCTACTCTTTTGTGATATATGCATAAGAGAGATAGAACGTGGGAATCGTCCGACAACACATTTCAGTAAAGAGGGATGGTCCAATATAATGAGAAAGTTTGAAGAGTCGACTGGAAAGAAGTACGATAAAGTGCAATTCAAAAATAAGTGGGATCATCTGAAGAAGGAGTGAAAACTGTGGACGGAGTTAAAACGAGGTGAGACTGGCTTGGGTTGGAACACTTCAAGGAAAACGATAGATGCCTCGGATGAGTGGTGGGACGAGCGCTTGAAGGTATTTGTGTGTGTTTAAATTCAATTATTTCCCTTAAATATCTTTTATATACCCGTTTTAAATAATTGATTTTGATATTTCAGGTTGTTCCTGCGGCAAAGAAGTTCCGTTATTCCGGAATACAGCCGGAATTGGAGGAGAAAATGAACATGATGTTCAGCTCTGTTGTAGCGACTGGACATCATGCTTGCACCCCTCATTCGAGGAATGTTGGCCCCGAGTCTACGGAGGATAGAGCATTGTCAAACGGTGGACAAGAAGACGCTGATGTCACTGGAGTACCTCCTGTACCTGAGAACACAGCAACATCCGAGGTTGGCCACAGAAGGAGGAAAGGACAGAAGAAAGACATTACAGCGGTGTTAGAGGATATGGCAGAGTCTTCTAGGACCATGTGCCGATTCATGCAGGAGCCACCGAAGAGCAATTCCTCGTTCCCCATTGCACAGGCGCTTGAGAAGTTAGGAACTTACCATGAAGTGCAGTCAGATAAGGCCTTCCACTTTTTTGCCATCACTTATCTGATGGACAAAAATCACAGGGAGACCTTCATGTGCCTGCCAGAAGGTCTGAATGTTGAGTGGCTTCGTAGTCGCTATACCAGTGGCGTGTAGTTGAGACATTTATCTTCTTTTTTTGAGACTGTTATGTTATTTTTTTGGATGTTAATTTGTTTCTTACTGCACTTGACTGGACATTATGATGTTTTATTTGATTATTGATATCTGCATGGTTGAATGCTTATTGATATCTGGATGATTAATATGTTAGTGTTTTATTTGTTTATCCTAGAATATGTCGAGCGAGGACTCTGACGATTCCACGGAGCAGTATGAAATAGCTAGAAGAAAATGTGTTATTGCTCAACAGACTATAGTAGCAGCAGCATGTTTGGCCGCTGCACACACCACTTCATTAAAGAGTCGAGTCCCACGCATGACTTCGAAGCAGACAGGCGATAAGTGGGTTGGAGAGATACTTCGAGGATCTACTGTGAGATTCCATGACTCCTTCATGATGAGTCAAGACGTATTTCTCGATCTACTACATTACCTGGAGGCAAGGTGTGGACTCCAGGGGACAAGAAGGACAGCTTCCAGAGAAGTCCTAGCATTGACCTTATACATATTATCGCACAATGAATCGATGAGGAAAACAATAGAGCGCTTTCAACATTCAACGGAGACTGCTAGCCGATTTTTCTCTCAGGGTATTTGTGCTTTGCTGCGGCTAGGGGAGGAAGTTATCCAGCCATTAGACAGGTCTTTCGGAAGCACACCACCAGAAATTATGTACGACAGACGCTATATGCCTTTCTTCAAAGATTGTGTTGGAGCTATAGACGGGACACATGTTGACGCGTGCATAGCAGTTGGACAGCAGGTACCCTATATTGGGAGACGGGGCAATCCAACACAAAATGTCATGGCTGCTTGCGATTTCAACATGTGCTTCACTTTCGTCATGGCGGGTTGGGAGGGATCTGCACACGATAGCCGCATATTCAATTATGCGTTAAATGATCGTCAATATAAATTTCCTCATCCACCTCGAGGTAATGTTAACTGATCCTTTACTGTATGTCTCGCTTTAATTAATTTGGGTGGTTAATTAATTTTTAACAAATTAACAGGAAAGTATTACTTGGTCGATTCTGGATATCCGTTGCAGAGAGGATATTTGAAACCTTATCAAGATACCAGATATCATCTGCCAGACTTTGCACGTGGTGGCCGTCGAGCAGAGGGACGTCGAGAGATGTTCAATCATGCACACTCATCGCTAAGGAGCGTGATAGAACGATCGTTCGGCGTTTGGAAGAAGAAATGAGCCATACTGCGGGACATGCCGAGCTATAGCTTCGCGAAGCAGGCGGATATTGTGATGGCCACGATGGCATTACATAATTTCATTCGCCGACACCCTTCCCGCAACGATATAGATTTCAATGAGTGCGAGCAGGAAGGGCAAGAAGTTAGGGTGGCCTCGCAAGGGCGACAAGAAACCTGCTCTGACACTGCAGGTGGAGTAGAGGAGATGATCGCGCTACGTGATAGTATAGCGGATCAGTTGTATGAATCGAGAGCATAGCTCGAGATTGCGGGTGTACTCGGATTTGTTGTGTTATGTTTTTATTTAGACTAAAGTTTTTTTTTTTTGAAAAAAAAATTTCAACTCAAAACTCCGTTTTGAATCCAAACAACTTATTCAAAACTCTGTTTTCAAAACTCCATTTCATCCAAACAGTTTTTTAACAAAACTCCGTTTTCCAGAATCAGCACTTTTTCCATCAGCAGCTTCTCATCAGCAGCTTTCCATCAGCAACAGCCCAACCAAACGGAGCCTTAGTCTGAACTCCGTTGGACAGGTACCCGGGTTCCAACAATAATGAAATGCTAATTAGAGACAGATATTAAAGCAATAAATTGCTACTTCTAGTAGTATAGTGAGCAAATAAAAGTTACATTTTTTGATGATTTTTATTATAGGCAAATTAACTTGAGTACCTGACACTGAGACAGATAATAGTCAGATCTATTGACTTTCATAGTATAAATTCATTGATTATGATGATAGAAATATGCTTTTAATTTTTAAATAAGGACAAAAATTGAATGTCATCAAGGCTTATATTGATTATTAAAAAGTTAGTCTTTCTAAGAGTAGTGAGCAAAATAGAAATTACGTTTTTTGATGATTTATATAATACATATTGTACTAAGGAGGTAGAAAATAAGATATATGTAATTATTATTGTAAGCTATAAGGGCTCTATAGATTTTAATCATGTTAGATACATTGATTATGATGTTAATAAGATCTTAGTTAAAGAAGAAGACATCAAAGAGAGTTGAGAAGACTACTTTTAAAATTTATTTAAGAGTTTCAATGACGTAGGCCTTTTAGATAAAACATATTGAACAAAATAATTAGGTATAGTATAAGATTGATTCAAAAGCGATGTGAAATTAAGTTTCATGGTTCATGGGGGATATTTCAATGAATTTTAAAGATTTGGAGGTTACCGATGATCAAAGAAGAAGCATTTTAATGACAATATTTTAGAACGAAGTCAAATGTTTAATGGTGTGAGGATGATAAAGAAATCAAATTTATTAGTTAGATAGTGAAGCTACGGAAAAAAGTAAGTATGGATTTAGAAAAATTATGTCAATTTTAGAGAATTAATATGGTTTCATTCCAGGAAAATCTAATATGAAATTGAATTTTGTTTTAAGGCAATTAAAGAAAAGTTGACAGGATCGAGTACTGTGAGATTTTCATGTGGATTAAAGAAGAAAAGTATGTTTCAAAGATATGCTGAAATTATTTAAGAGATGTATGCTAGAATATTGATATTCTAAATACTATGAAAATAATTTGTGTTAAGAAAATTAATGGAAATATAAAAAAAGCAAATAGAAGATCATATCATTTTTATTCATGTTATAAAGACATTATCAAGTACCATGAGATTTTATTTGGTGCCTGTTAAAGAGGAAATATATCTATCAAAGTTATGTAAGAAAGACATTTTGTCAAGTATTACAAGATTTCATTTGGCGTGCGGTAAAGAAGAAAAATATCTATCAAAGGCGTGTTGAAGGTATTAAAGATACGCACTTGTAACACTAATATTTGAAATAATTATGGAATGATTTTTTTTTTCTTCAATTTGAGCAGGTTTATACCAAATGATTCCATATCTTCTTGTAATAGTTATGGAGATCTTACAAAATATATTCGAGCATGGTGCTTTGGTATATTATTTTTGCAGATATTATCATAATCATTGAAACATCTACCAAGTTAAGTGAAATATGGGAACAATGAAATATTGTTTAAAAGATAGAGGGCTTTTGAGTTACTAGAACAAAGATCTGATACATGCGTAGCGCAAATGGGTCTTGGTGCCTAGGCGTAAAGCTCAAGGCGCAGACGCACGCCTAACGAGGGCAAGAAGCAATCACGTCCATTTTGAATAATTAACATCAAACATCAGTTCATCTTCTTGATCAGATTCTACATCTATTCTACTCATTAATCATTCATTACTCTCATTTATATCTCTTTAAAAATAGAATCAATGTAGTCATTTGCATCATATCCAAGTCTCAATGCTAAATTATGTTTCACAAACAATAAATCATGCAAAAATTATTAGGTTATTATATTATTATTTTCTTTATTTTGAAAAAAATAATTTGCAACATAAATCTCACCCAGACGCACTTTTTATGCTCCGAAGGCGCACAAAAGCGCAAACCTCTGAGCCCGGTGAGCCTTAGGCGCACCTTTAACAACATGTAATACATGATATATACTTTTCATTTTATGGGGGAGGGGAGTTAACATTAACAAAAGAGATTCCAAAGTCTGATAGGATTTCATATCTTGGTTTCAATTATTCATAAGAATTCAAATATAAATGATGATATAACCGTTGGAGTTAAACATTGAGAGGTTAAAATGTGGAATTTTTTTGGGAGTACAATGTAATAAGATAAACTTAGAAGGTAAACCTTATAAAACTGCAGTTATGCTTCTAATGTTATTTGAATAATATCCCATATACAATTTAGCTCCAGTTAGGGTCAAATAAAACAGAGTTTCACCTGACTTGAACTATGTTTCATTTAATATTACTTGGCCATTTTTTTTTTCAATTTTTTTAATAAACTCCCAAGATGGCTCTTTTCTGACGAAAGACTATTTTTTCTACTGGCAGCTGCATATTCACAATGAGAAATTCAACCAGCCAATTTTCCACTGCAACAATATATCTGGAAAAGTGGAGCCTGTGTGTATTTGCCAATTTTTCTAACGCCTATATTGAATTTTGCAAGGACATGTTTTTTTTAAAAATTTCTTGAGTTCACCATGACAGGTGATCCCAGAAGAGCAGCACCGGGCTCTCTATTCCACTCATTCCTTCAAGATCTTGTTCAAGGATGGCGGCTGTGGAACCTTTGTTCCCCTCTTCTTTAATCTAATGCAATCTGTAAGACAGTATAACCAGCACTATGCCGCCCCCGCCGCCGATACTGCACCTCGCGTTGATCCTCTGCAAGCCGCTCGGACTCCGGTCGACGAAATTATGAGATCCGCGTGAGTAGTTTATGATGCTTTTATCTTGACATAAAGTTTTTTTTTCTCTCCAATATCATCCCTAAGCTTATCCGAAGTCTATCAATGTCATCCAATCTTGAAGAAACCAACAACTCGAAGCTAATTTGATCTTTGAAAATCGCCCGTTTTGGCTGAGGACCACTGGACCAGTCTAGGGATTTTCTAATACTCGTATCCAAAAACTTCTGATTTCACTGTT
Source organism: Platanthera zijinensis (assembly GCA_039513925.1). NCBI lineage: Eukaryota > Viridiplantae > Streptophyta > Magnoliopsida > Asparagales > Orchidaceae > Platanthera > Platanthera zijinensis. The sequence continues at coordinate 104,200,499 of CM077098.1, read as the reverse complement.
TTCCCCTCTAAAAAATGTTGTAATCAGGTGGGGTCCAAGTCCATGAGAGAAAGGAATTAGACTATGCTCTCCTCCCGCCCGTCTCTTCACCACTTCTACTATTCATTTCACGGCTCAGATTGATTCTTCTTTCATCCGACGGGTTAATAAATTTCATCCAAACAAATTCGCACCTTTAGCCCAAAGGAGGGGTCCCAAATAGAGAGGATCTCCATCCGAGAGGAAGGAGGGACAACAAAGAATCTTCAAGAGGGAGAGAGAAATAAGACATCTTTTTTATATTTTTTATTTTCCAAAGAGAGGAGAAAGAGGAGAAAAGTGAGCAAGAAACTCCAACGGATAATAGTGCGAAAATTTTGAATCCGGGTACCGGACTTCTCCTTCTGTGATTGCACGAACAAAAATAGATCCCGCATGATTATCACATAGAAATTTGTGCCGGTCCCCGGATTCAAAATTCCGCTCTAAATAGTAGGCACAAATTTGATCTTTTTTTTCCCTTTGATTACGAACGCAGGTATGTTGATCCCAATGATCCCACACGGATATTCCTGCAGCAGCCGGCACCCGAGTCTCAACTGCGGCGCAGAGCCTACCACCAGACGGCAGAGAATGCATACTAGTCTGCTCTTCTGAATCTGCCCCCATAAGTCAATAAGGAATGTGCATATGATCTGCCTCATGTTTCTATTTCTTATTCTTCCGCCTGCTTTATTATATCTGAATATAAAGTACTGTTTGATGAAATATGCACCTGGCTTGCTTAATACAGCTGCAAGCAAATTATAATTATGATTATATAATAATAATAATAATGATGATTCAATGTTTGAATTATTATTTTCCATGGGTGTCATTTTTAAATTTTCTTCTAATTTTGCAGCCTCTTAGCGAAATGCAGGATAAGGTTTGCCTATATTTCACCCTTGTAGTGCGATCCTTTACTGGACCCTTGCTGTGTGGCTTTTGTGCACCGGGCTTCCCTTAAAAGTGGATGAAGGCTAATTTTGGGTTTAACTTATTATTATCTATTATTCTATTTCCTTCATTAGCAAAGCACTGATACAGTTTCTAATTGTTGTCCACCTTTCTTTAGGCTCCGACCTAAAAAATTTTGGCACGGTGGTGTTGGTCGTAAACGCCTAACAAACATCATCCATGGGTTAAAACAAATGATAATTATCCCTGTGTTTATTAAGGATCATCTAACAAACTTTTTTTTTTATCATGGGCGCACGGCAATAAAATTTAAATGGAAGGATAAAATTTGAATAATATGAACACTTCTCTTTCTAGAAAAAGACAAAGTTGTTTGTGAAGTCTAGGTAGTTATGAGGGGGATGAGTAGGATCAGCACGAGCGAAGTTTCTTATGGTTTTCGGGGATTAGCGTTAATTTGGCATCCTTGGTAAGTCTGGTGTTGACTCTCCAAATAATTTAAGCTCAACAAAAATGGAGCATTCAGGCTTGTGTGATTCAGGTTGTTGTACACGATCCAAGTGGAGCATTCAGACGATGCTGGTTCTAGCATTTTTCTATTTGTGGGACATTTGGAGTATGTGGGAAGGGCGCGTGGATGCTGCAAACGGTTTGAAAAGGGAATCGATTGTGATTATAATAAGTCTTACATTTTATTTGTATATTTTTTACAAATAAGGGATATCTTCACTTTCCTAACGTTGTATATTTTTTACATTTTATTTGTATTATAATAAGTTTTATTATTTTTTTATACTTTAAAAATGAATTATTTCTAATATTTATTATTCGATTTTTTTTCAAAATGAAACATTAATATAAAATGATCCATGCAACTGATGCAAGTGATTCCTTTTTTTTAAAAAAAAAGTTCACCCAGAAATGACAAAAAAAGTCAAAAAATAAATAAATAAATAAATAAGATGTAATTATGAAGAAATCTTAGAGCTAAAAACCTAAAAGTAGAAACTTTCTTCACTCTGTCAATACATTACCAAAAAAAAATTATTATAAAAACAATATTAAAACTAAAAAGATAAAAGAAAATGAATTAATAACAAAATAAAAGTGGTGGCGCATTTCAATTAGTTTTCTACTAAAGAAACTAATTAGGTACTCTTTATTGCATATTAATCTATATTTTAATAATAACACATAAATATCATAATTTTTTTTCACAGCCACACATTTAAAAGTAATAAATTTATTTGCCAAAATAAAGGTTTTTTTACTTTGTTTGGGACTACGGTGGCCATCATGAAGGCGACAGTTTAATTAATTTTTCTTATATAATGCAATTAAATTGATTATAAAAATTTTCATACAAAATTCTTCATCATCCTTCATTTTTTATGGGATACGATCACATGAATCAGACTTTAAATTGCATGTCCCCATAAACAAATAAAAAAAACTAATTATAAAAAATCACAATCATACACATTTCTTCAACGTTAACATATTAAATAAAATCAATGCCCACTTAATTAACTATAAAAACTTTATTAATATCCAATAAAGAACTTTTAAAAAACATCAAAAATAATCAAATTTCATGCAAATTAAGAAGAGTTTCAAAATTCACTATAACCAATAGATTAAATTCCTCATCAACCTTCATTTCTTTTGAGATTAATTTGCATGTGCCCATAATTTTTTTTATTAATAGTGGATATAAACTAATTAAATAAAAAACTAATTATAAGAAATCACAATCATACATATTTCTTCTACATTAACATATTAAATAAAATCAATACCCACTTAATTAACATAAAAACTTTATTAATATCCCAAAAAGAACTTTAAAAAACATCAAAAATATTCAAATTTCATGCAAATTAAGAAGAGTTTCTAAATTCACTATAACCAATAGACTAAATTCCTCATCAACCTTCATTTCTTTTTTATTAATTTGCGTGTGCCCATAATTTTTTTATTAATAGTGAATATAAAATAATTAAATAAAAAACTAATTATAAGAAGTCACAATCATACATATTACTTCTACATTAACATATTAAATAAAATTAATACCCACTTAATTAACATAAAAACTTTATTAATATCAAAAAACATCAAAATAATCAAATTTCATGTAAATTAAGAAGAAATTCGAATTTCACAATATCCAAATAACCAATAGATTAAATTCCTCATCAACCTTCATTTCTTTTGAGATTAATTTGCATGCTCCCATAAAATATTGTTATTAATAAGACATAAATAAACAATAAAAAATAATTATGAGAATTCACAATCATCTGTACAAATTTGAAATTTCTGATCACATAACATATTAAATTAAATCGATTTATACCCACAAAATTAACTATAAAAACTTTATTAATAACCAAAACAATTAAAGAACTTGAAAATTAAAGAAAACATTCAAATATTCAAACTCTACAGCCAATAGAAAGACAACGCAGGTTCAGAACAGAGCTTCCTACAAACACCACAACGAAGAATCACAGATCGAAAAACAACAACAACAAATTAATAAAATCCTAAAACAAGAAGATAACCGGCGCTTGTGACAGTCAGCAAGAGAGCGTTCAGCGCCGAAGAATCCGGCGAGCCGCCGGGAATCTCCGGCACGGTCCTCCCGGAGAAACAGGGCCGGCCATGACCTTGATGATCATCTTCTCCCCCCTCTCGCAGTGGCCGTCGACGCCGCTGATGAAGTAGAAGAGGCCGGGCTTTTCGAGCGCGAACTCGGTCTTGCCGGTGTTGGAGAAGAAGATGGGGTGGATCGAGCTGCATTTGTTGTAGTCCTTCTCGGAGACGACCATGACGGAGTCTTTCTTGTACTTGAAATCTGCAGCGGCCGGCGGCCGGCGGCGGCGAATTCATTAATGGAGAAGGAGAAGAGAAGAAAGTTAAGGGTGGATTGATGGGGACTTACGGATGGTGTCGCCGACTTGAAAGCGGTTGGCGGCGGCCCATTTGTTGTAGAACTCGGAGTCCTTGGAGGAGGGGATGGTCCAGTTTCCGTCGCCGGCGACGGCGAACTCGGTGGAGTGTGCGGGGAGGGTGGAGAGGGAAAGGAGGGAGAGGAGGAGGAGGAGGAGCTCGCCGGCGGCCATGGAAACGGTGGTGGTTGCAGCCATGAGTGGGGTCTTGATTCTTTGGGGATTTGGAGTTGGGAGAGATGGAGGAGAAGGAGAATATGAAGAAGAGTGGAGCGGGAAGGCGGTTATGGTTTCAGAAAGTTCAGGAGATAGTGGGCTGACGTGGCGGATGGTGAGTGGTTCTCGATAAATAGCCGTTGGAGATTTTTGCGGGAGTGGAGATCTTGGGATATCCGGGGGGCCATGGGTAATACTGAACTCTGAAGGGGCTATTTTGTAAAATTATTTTCAAATTTGATTGGATTGAACATAATTTCATTAATAAATAATTTAAAAAATAAAATGATTTTAAGACATAATAGTGATAGTCATGGGCTCTCCTCTTACGATCAATTGTGAAAGAATCTCGACTGGATTATTGCACGGTGGGTCCCCGATGATCCGTGTGACAGCACTCCGATCATAACATTGCCCTAGCGTGACGACAGTCTGCTGCCAGCAAACTCCCAAGCGCTATACTCTGCTCCGTATGCTCAAGAGGAAGGGGGCGAGCTATAGGGAGAGGATATTTTTTAAATTAAAGAAAATGAAAAATTGTAATAAAAAGTAGTAAAATCTGTATATACTATTGATATATAAATGAGTTTCTATTATTATTTTTTAATATGACGAATCAATGCGTCTAATTTGTAACACAAATTTTTTTTTTAAAATTATTATATAAATTAGATAATGCACGCAAATGAATCTTTAATTAAAAATTGATAGCTAAATGTTGAGGATAAGGAGCATAAAATTGATGTTGGTTCGAAAAAAGGAAATATCAATAAATGAAAAAGAAATTGGCAAAACAAATAGCTCTAGTTGTTGGAATGAAAATGATAAGAACAATGGTGAAGTGAAATGTAATGCGGTCAAGGGCTGATCTTCGCTCCGTGCCACGTTAAGGATCATCTAACAAACATCATCCCTTTGAACCTTAAAGTGGAAGAAGTTCTTTAGGTGGGCCCACCACGATTGAGAACAAAGGAGACGGCTAGGGATCATGAGAGGCAGTGGCGTATTCAGAAAATTAATAATGGGGGTGCACAAATTGATAATGGGGGTGCACAATTTTTTTTTTTTTGAATGCGTCATTGAGTTCTAAAAATTATAACATGGGAGGCCAGACATCAACTTCCTTCAAAACAAATTTAAATGTTTCAATCTTATCGGAGTTGTTTCTCACTCATCTGCCAACCGTTTTTGACGTATAAGTAGTCAAAATTCATTGCCTCGACGAGAGGAATCCAAATACACTAACCATTTTGAAAAATAATGAGGGTGCCAGTGTCTCTCGGGCCCCCTCTCTAGATCCGCCCCTGATGAGAGGTCTCACCACACACTCGAGAGAATACTGATCTCGATCTCGAGTCATATCGGATCAAGAGCAGATATGAATTGAGCAATTAATTACCAAATTAACCCATATCCAACATATTTGTTAGATGATTCTTAACAAATGACGGTTTAATTAACCCATACGTTTACGATTGCCACCTCTGTGCCAAACGAAGGCTTAATCACATTTCCGAAAGATCTTATCAGATGACAACGAGATGACATGGAGAAGAAGGCTAGGCCTCATTCACTTAGGTTGTGTGATAGAAAATATTCTCTTCATTATCACACAAAAAGAAATACTACAATCTATGGGTGAATGCATAATTACAAGCTGTACCCTCTATCTTTGAAAATTACAATAGTCTCCTCTATAAGTTTAAATTTTATTTGGAGAGTATTTTTGTGCCGACCGACCCCTCCTGGCCGGTCTCGCCAAGGCCGGCCGACCCCTCCTGGCCGCTCAGCGTGAAGGGGCGGGGCGGCGGCCTCCTTGGACGCCAGCCTTGCCAGACCGCTGGGACCGTCAGACCTCCTATTTTCCCGTGCGGGTCTTTTTTCAATCCAGGGGCAGGGGCGTCATTTCTCTGAAAAAGATGATGCGTGTGCGCAGATCCGAACGTTTCTATTGGTCTGTCCGGTAGTTACTGGACAAAATTACCGGACCGTCCTTTAAAAAAAATCTATAAATAGCTCTCTTCTCTACTTCATTTGGATCCCTTTTCCGGACTCGGAACTTTCTCTCTTTACTTCTTGACACTCTGTCTCCACTCTCTTTTCCTTCCTACATGGTCTCCACCAAGGAACTCCATTGAGGCTCGTCTAGACGGACGATGCCGCCCCATCCGTCAAGCACTTGGAGAGTGGCAAGATCTCAACGGTCACCCACTGTCTTCGGTCGTTCGAGTTATGTGGAAGCAAGTGACAAGCCTCCTCTGCGTGAGCAAGCCGAGCCCATGAAGACGGCCTAGTTCGCATGCTCGCCTTCGAACCGAGGAGCAAGACTACTGGAAAAGTATGGAGCCCTGCCCTGCTCTGAGCACCCCCTCTCTCATTTCGTCAAGTGTAACGAGCAGCGACCTGTCGCCCTCGCTTTCCCCCAAAAGCCTTATAACAAACTCTGTATAGTGGAAGTAAAGTCGACACCGAATTGACAGCGTGATTTTTCACCCGATTGCGAGTTTAACACGAAAAAAGTCTCTCTCTCACTGTTCTGTGAAATTCTGACTGTTTGCACGCTCGACCGCTCAGCGAACTAAGAAAGTTCAACATGCTCGGTCTACCAATAGCCTCGAGCAGACCACAACATTACTTATACAATTATAGTGCCGATCTAATCTTGAACCACTCTTTCTTCAGATTCAATCTGATCCGATTTCAAAAACCATGTTGGAAATAGAATTTTCAGCTATAAATATTAGTTTTATTGCTCATAGAAAATTCCATTAAATTGGGAAAGTCTAGGGATCGAATTTTAAAAAAATGACGACTGATCTCATAGTTTTGCCTTAAAATATTTTAACGTGCTTACTCAGTTAAGTTATTTAAATAAATCAATAAAGCTTGCCACAGTTGGCTAAACTGAGGCCCATTGGCACGAAGGTCATGAGTTTAAGGCTTTGTTTGGGAAGACTTAGACTTCGTTTGAGTGAACTTATTTTCACCGGTCAAGTGATTACGGCCGTATGAACCGGACTTTAATTAAGGTTCGGTTCATGCAGTCGTAACCGTTTGACCAGTGAAAATAAATCCTCCAAACGAAGTCTTATTTTCACCGGTCAAACGATTACGATCGTATGAACCGAACTTAATAGAACCTAAATCTTATCATGATGCGTGGATTTGTATACTTATGTTATGTAATAGTTTGTTGATAGCTTTAAATACTGTAATGCTCCATGTAACTACTGATGTGTAATTTTACTTATTTAAAAAATAAATAACAATTAAGTAATAATTTATTTTACCATGTGTAGATAAAAAAAAGGAAGATTTAAATAAATAGCTTACCATATTTTTCCAGCAATATTAATTGGGAGTGGGAAAATGTCGCGAAAATTTAAAGCGGTAGCTTAACCACCACCTTTGTCAGCCGTGACCACCCCATAAAATTAATTCTGGTGTTGGAGAATTGAAGTACGAGGTCCATCAAGGCCGTTAAAAAGCTATCCGACGGCGTTGGTCTTCCGGTTATGAATACCGGCATGGCCGGTGCCCGCAACTGCTCCGAATAGAGTCACCTCCTAGTGAACGCAAATGCTATTACACTCAACAATCATATTATAATAAATTATTAAGTTATAGTAAAAACATAATTAATTAATTTTATAGAATAAAATAATCTGAATGGGAGGAAAAATAAAGTAATGGAAATATTAACGAGAGGATTTGCGCATTTGAAATATCTATGAAGATAGAAATTTTAAAAAAGATTTTTTTAAAAAATATTAACGAGAGGATTTGCGCATTTAAGAAAATAAATCAAAAAAGACATTTTTTAGAAGCAATCAGCTATTACATAAGTAGAACATGTAGGTATAACATATTATATTAGCAAATATTATAAAAAAATGTAATTCAAGACATATATATGAGATCTAATTCCTCCCAAAAATCTCGTCCTTCATGTTCGCCAAATGAAGTGACCAGAGAAATATGTGTAGAATGCAGGTCACAGTCCTCCGGGAGAAGTCTTCTATCACTACCATCGGAAGAGGGGTGGTCACCGACCTTGAAGGTGTCTGGAGTGGACACCAAAGATTTTCCAGGTGAATACGCGCCTAGAACTATTTTATTGCGTTGTGCGCTTTCTTACTCAATGTTCATTTGTTTCTTGTTGGACTCCATGATCATGCAAGTTAGGGCTCGTTATTTTGAGGTCTGTACGTATGTTTTTATTTGGCCGGTGTTGAGCTGTGTATGTGTGTGTTTTTTTTAGTTGGTTAGCTGTTATTACTCTTCTTATTGTGGGTCCTATTGCATGAATCTAAGTTTGGGAATTATTTATTGGTGATTGCTATCCGCATTACAGTTTTGGTTATTCACACATATTTTTTTCCTAATTTTTCGCGCCTTTTGGAAATACGTCTTGTACATGCATTTTTAAGAAAAGTTTTTAACACCAAAGTTGTAGATATCATCAAGATCTACAACTTTCGTGTTGAACACTTTTCCTAAAAATGCATGTACAAGACGTACTTTGGAAATACACCAAAATTTCACGCCTTTTAGAAATAAGCCTTGTACATGCATTTTCAGGAAAAGTGTCCAACACGAAAGTTGTACATGTCGATGAGATCTACAACTTTGATGTTGAACACTTTTCCTGAAAATGCATGTACAAGGCGTATTTTCAAAAGGCGCGAAAAATTAGGAAAAAACATGTGCGAATAACCAAAACTGTAGTGCGGATAACAATCGCCTACTTATTTTGCACGGTGTTGTTTGGGCGACTCTTATAGTAGAAAACTGATAAAGAGTTATTGGGGGTTTCTATGGCCTTTGACTTGTTGTTGGCCGGCTATTGTTGCTCCTCTTCTTATCGTTGGTAATGGTAAGTGACTAGAGCCAAATCTTATGACTTTGGGGTTCTTGTCGTGCATAGCCGGTTGGCCCTTATTGAGTTGGGGTTTTCGTTTTTGAGTTATGGATGGCTTTTCGTTGGTCGATTTAGCGGTTTGGGGATAAAATCATTGGGCTATGTTGGTTTGTACTGTGCATTTTCTTATGCTAAGTATTGTCATCTACATGATGAATGCTGTTAATTGGAGCTATTTTGGTTCTCTTTTCGATTATGCATGGGGTTTTAAATCAAATTGAGTTCTTGTTCTGCAGTGTGTGTGTTGTGCTTTACATGTGGTGGTTTTCATGTTAAGGGGTGCTATAGTTGTCCCATTGGTGGCCGAATATCAGTAGTTCTGTACTGAAATTTGGGTTTTGGGCTTTGGGCTTTGTTGCTGTGTATCCTAATTGGTGTAGCACATGTGTCAGCCAGGAGCATTGTTGGGTTCTTAGGGTGTGTGTTTAGTTGGATGTTACATGTGGTGGCTTGACGTTGAATTGTGTAATTGATTTGCCCTTTGGTCTCTTTTATGATTATGAAAACTAGAGGGTTAGTTTAGTAGCTTTCAAATGATGTCATCATAGTTAAACTATAAAGTGGTGCAATCCCGATATAAAAGAACCTAAATGATACGATTCTTATACAGATATCGCGAAGGATGACATCTCATAATATACACGATAATGACATGAGTTGCAATAAAAAAAAAGAACGACTAATTGTGAGAGCTACCTATTTACTTTATGTTTTATTTCTCTATGCTTTAAATATTACTTGTGAAAACATGAATTCATCATATATCACTGATACTTATTACCGATATTATGTATGATCTTGTACAAAGGCAAACAAAGGATTACTATTCTGAAGGGATTAAAAATAAACAAATCCTATGTATATTAAAGATTTGCATACAACAAACACAAATGAGAACACATCATGCATGGGAATGTTAAGGGTACAACTGAATTGTAAATGCGCAAAAATAATACTGATGATTTGCCAAATTAGTCGACCGAAAGACATAGACACGTGTTGAACGTACTGATTTGGACACTAGACCCTGGGGGGTCAGACTGAAATATTAAAATGCTAATACTGATACCATTACAATTACCCTTAAAATTACCTAACATAAGAACGTACGGTTATATGATTACACTGATGCATTACTAAATTATATATATTACTAAAATATGAATTTATATTGTGATATTGAACATCGATACATTGCTAAACTAAACTACTTTTATTATAAACATGAGAACTGATATAATTTACAGTTATACTGCTCTATTGGATGCACTGATATATTGTGGAACTATACACATAGGAACTTATATCATTATTTGTCATAATGTACTCGTATCATTTTTCTTCAATCTACTAGGCCTCTTATATAAATATGTTATATAAATATATTGTTTCACAGTTTGCTTACTTGTACTATTATACGGATACAGTATTGCATAGTTTCTTACTTACACTAACACTGTGATATAGATACTGAATATTATTGTCCAATACTTGTTTATACTGTTTCATTGTTACTAACATGTTCATACGGTTATAATGTTGCTTCATAGTTTCATTATCGATACAAAAAATGGTTAGTATTGAACTATGCTTATTGTTATATTTAATCATTCTTATTTGTATAGACATCAATTAAAAATGTATATTTCTCACTTAGTCATATTTTTGTGACTAAGTACGTCGTCAAATTTTGTTAGGTAACTAGTGTGACTTTGGATACGTAAAAAAATATGAATTGATGGTGGCAGGTCAGAAAAAACTTGACAAATAATTCCATGTATGAGTTATGTTTTTATTATGTGTATTATTTTCTACTCACCAGCCTTACTTCATTTTGAGACGAATGTCATGCAAATAGCTTAGATACGGTTTTCTTGTGGGGCCAAAATGGAGCCTCACAAAAAGTGTCATTCCTGGCGCCCATGTGGTCCTATTTATAGACAAATTTGGGGAGGAGGGTATGTATGGGAGAATATCCTACCCCCGCAAAATACCTACTACACAACAATGAGTGTTGAACCCGAAAACCACGGTTCAACGAGTTCGGACTTGGGGGTAGCTCGTCTTTACTTATCTCAAACTAATGCCTCAGCCGTGGACTTAGAGTTCGGAAACCTTCCAACAAGAACAACCTTAAATAGACCTTGAGTCGCAGCGAGGAGTTCTCGTCACACACCTGGAAGATCTTAGATTACTTCCCCTCCCAAACCAAAGCTGGACCGAGCACCTTTGGAGAGCCAAGGGAGCTTCCGACCACCCACCCGGAGATCGACCACGATGAATGATGAGTTGAAGCTCCTGCCAACCAAAGCTATCCAGGGGAGAAGAAAACTCAAAAAGAGGTCCACTCAAGAGGTGCCCTTGAGGGTCTATTTATAGTTTTCTGCCAATAGCGAGATCCCTCCTTCTAAAAACTGTTAAATGCAGCACAAAGTGGTCTGCCAATAGCGAGATCCCGCTGTCTGGAGCAGCTAAAGGCAGGCCAGAAATGAATTATCGGAAAAAAGGGAAATGGAAATGAATATCCTCTAATGGCGAGTCGGCGCACCTCAGCCCACTCGCCTAGGCAGCGAGAACTCGATGGGACTGAGCTCTCGCCACTCGCCCGATCGGCGAGCACCAGAACACAGTTGGGAACTCGCCACCTTGCTTCTTGCCTATAGGAGAGATCTCAACTCACAGGCTCTGTTCGCCTATTACTACACCGGATAAGAAGTGAGCACCTAATAAAACTGACTTTTTGCTCCTTGCCTTTGGGCTAGCCGGGCCCACTCGAAAAATACGGAGTTGTACAATGAGCAACCTCGCTCATATGACGACTAGGAGGTGTTACTCACCTATAGTGGATGTCATGAAACTCACCCTCTGGTGGTCTTTGGATGTTTGCCGATACTGGCGAGTTGCAATGGGTACTCACCCATAATAATGAGTTGCAATGAGTACTCGTCCTTTGACAAATGCCAACCACTATTATCTTTCTTGAGGATGTTGGGTACTCTCCTGACGAGGTATGCGAATAGCCAACTGGTTGCCGAGTTAAATGGCCTGTAAATAGCCGTCTCTTTAGGCATTTCTAATCTCGACGAATTACGAGTTATATAAGTTCAATTTCAAGAAAATACATTAATAGCCCGTCCAGCCGATCAGATTTGGAATTCGGTTTTGAAATTGGGTTAGGCAGAATTCATTTCAAGTGTTCGACGGCTTGAAATTAGAGCGGATTTGGAATTGGGCCAATTCTACGGTGTTAAAAATAAGCGTGGGCATTTCTTGGGGGTAAACCACAGATTTCCTGGTTTTGGCGGAGCGAAACCCTATCCCACGTCTTCTTTCAGCTTGCTATCACCACTGGTTCATCTTCGTCGTCCCCTTCTTTCTTCTTCGTTCGCATACTGCCCGCATCTTTTCCCGTTGCCTGTATTTTTTCTTCTTGTTTCTCCTTTTCTTCTCCGTTGTTGGTTTCTTCTTGTTCCTTCTTTGTTTGCACACTCAGGAAGCTCCTGCCTTCTTTTGTTTCTCCTCATCTTCTCTGATCTATCACCCTTCTATCTTTGTTTTTTTCCTTCCTATTTTTTCTCTTCTTTTCACAGCTGCTACCCCCTTTTCTTGTTCTTCTTTTTTCTTGTAGTTTCTCCTCTTTTCCTTTGTTTTTGATTTTTCTTCTTTTTGTTTATGCCTTCCTCTCACAACTACCCCCTCCCCCATTTTTTCTTGTTCTTTTTTTTGGTTGATTTGTTCAACATTGATGCATTGCAGGCTACCCGTCTTCAGGAGAGCAAGGATCTTTCAGTCGATCAGTAGATTTGCAAGGTAACATTTTTTCACAAGCATTTGGGTTTTCCTTGAGTTATGATGTTCCATGTGCATTGTTTGATTAGGAGTATATGCTTTTAATTCCTCACATTGAGATATGATTTCAATTCCAGATTTGAATTCCATTTTGCATCCAAATGACAGAATTGTCCAAATCCAATATTTGATGCTCAATTTTGCACATTAATCGAACATCAAAATTGGAATTCAACTAATTCCAATTTCTGCTAGTTTTGGAATTGACTGAATTCCAATTCTAGAATTCCAATTTCAGGGGGTTGAACGAAGCTTAACAATTTTGAATCCTTAATCTAAAATTGATGATCAAGAAATTAAATAAACTTTTTGCACAACCAACTCATGAGCAAATGTGGTGATATTTTCTTCACCAAAAATAAATACATAAGTCATAGATATTAACATTAGAGATTGTGAGTCCATATGTAATAAAAATTAGCTTAACACATGTTATTGGGCCCTGGGAGCTTGCTATACTTTTTGAGTTGTGGGACGAGTGTATATTCTTGTGAAGCTTGTAGACATAATGACGATAATCATGATCAATGAAGATCTTGGTTGATCATATAAACATCACAAAGACGTATATATCCTAGAGTAAGGAATTGTTAGTGCTAAGTTTTCTCACATTTCATCCACTAACAAACTGCTAACTAACTAACTAACTATGGCTCCGTTTGGCAGGACTTATTTTCACCGATGAAGCGGTCATGACCGCATGAATCGGGACTTAAATAAGTCCCGATTCATGCGGTCATGACCGCTTCACCGGTGAAAATAAGTCCTGCCAAACGGAGCCTATATATGATTAAAAATGAGTATAACAATAATGATTTTGACGACGAGAATTAAGTCTAATAAAATTATTTCTCACTACTCGATTCTAACTAGAGCATCATACTTTTTAGAGATAGACTAAGTCACATTGTATCCTTATAGCATAGGTCACAAATAAGGTTCAAGGTCATGACATACAGTTAGATGCATGAAATCCATTAGGTGAAGATTGGTGAAAGACTTACCAATGCTATGTTTGGATTGATATAGTAACTATAACTTGGATAAAAGAAGGCACAAGCTTGAATGAGTTATTGATTTAATTAAAGAAGGATTTGATAGCTAAATGTAATATGCATATGTTGTTATAGTCTTAGGAGTTTGATGTCATGCACATGTGCTTGAGTTTGGGCATAAAATAAAATATAACACTATTTAGAGTACAAGATGATGCCCTTTTAATGAGAAAACATGAGTTTTGAACATCAAATTATAAGACAAGAAGTTTCTTGTTATGTTCAATTGGAGTAAAAAAGCTAGCCCTTATAATCTAAAGTAGATTACCATTTTGTCTCTAAGCTATCCAATTTTATAGGGGTTGTAAGTACATGGATATTTATGTATGATGCCATGCATAACTTAACATTTATAAAATGCAAAATTAAGGAACTTCTTACCACAACTAGATCTAAATTTGCTTCTTATCAATCAATTAAACTGGGTGTTAATTATATGATAATTTTTTGAAGGTAATGAAGACTTCCAAGATAAAACCAAGTCATACATAAAACTAATCCCTACATATAATAAAATATTAAAAGAGAATTGTATTATTTTTTCTTAAAGGGTCGAACATGTTAGATTGTGCTAAAGTAAATACACAAGAAATATGAGGAAGAACATGAGGAGAAGGGTTGAGCAACAATGTTTTTTCCAATTTTCAAAACACACATTTGTCTTATATATGGAGATTGAATGAATTTTGAATATGATTCACATTAATTTGAGCATAAAATCAAATATAAGACTGCTTAGAATAAATGGTGACATCCTATTAATGAAATTGAATGAGGTTTAAACATCATATTATTAGTCAAAACATTTCTTGATATGTTCAATTGGAGTAGAAAATCCCTAATAATCTATAGTAGACGACCATTCTCTCTTAGCTATCTAATTTTATAAGAGTGTTATAAATACAAGAATATTTATGTATGATGTCATGCATAGCTTAACAATTATAAATGCCTAATTAAGGAACTTCTTAGCACTTCTAGATCTCAATTTGTATCTTTTCAATTAAACTAAGGGTGAATTTAATGATAAATTTTTGAAGGCAACAAAAACTTTTGAGATACAACCAAGACATACATAACACTAGTCCCTAAATATATTAAAGTATTAAAAGTAAATTGTTTTAATTTTTCTTCAAGGATCATACACATTGAATTGTAATAAAGTAAACGTACAAGAAATATGAGGATGAACATGTGGAGAAAGGCCAATCAATAATGATTTCCATATTGTAAGACACATTAGTCATATGGCTATGAACAACTTTATCATCTATATGCATGCTATAGATTGAAGAACAAATGATGACCTAATTGGCAATGCTACAAGCCCTATGTATTAAAGGAGGACAATGACATATCTATTGTAAGACAATTCATCATTTATTACCCATTATGTTCTTAGATACCATAAATATTTGAACATTCACTTTGTCCCGAAGCCCCGAAAAAATATAATGAGTTTTCTAGAATGTCACAAAATATTTCAACCACTATATATTTATGACGACTGATGGAAAGAAAATAAAAAACCCAAGTGCATGAAAAATCTAAGAATAAAGATTTATCAGAAACTAAAGAGAGATCCTTAATTAGCACACAAAATTATGCTAAATTGTTTATATTTATGATTAAGTATCAATAAAATGGATCTAAAATTAGTTAATTTGGAGGGTTATATGGTTAAATGCACATGAACCATTAATCTATTGAATGGACCAAATGGTAATATCTAAAGAACCAAGAAGTAGCTAGCAATGAAACTTGATAGTAGACATGTATTTAAATTGGTTATGCTCTTTAATAGTTAAATTTACACCATGAGTGCCTTAGTAATATGCTATTGAAATTTCAAAGGGGTAACTTGATGTGCAGAATAATGATTAATATTTTTTGACAAGCGATTTGTATGATGATAATGCATATAATACTAATTAAGAGCCAAAAAGGAGCAACCATTAATAATATCATGTACAAAATGATCAGAAGTGCAAAGATCATGATCGAGCTCTCCATAAAGAAAAGCATTAGTATAAGTGGGAGTTGGGAGGAACGTAGTGAAGCAGTAAAATAAATTAGAAGTCGAGAGGCGTTGGACCATGGGAAAATTATGAAGAAACTAAGAACAAATATATCTAAAGGGAACATACACAAAGAAAAGGAACAATGACTAAACAAAAACATAGGATCCACGCTATATCTCTTGCTTGTTTCGAGAAAGAAGCTCGCCAGACAATGAAAGATGGAGAAAATTTACGTTAGAATAGAAGGGAGAGAAGCTCCACATAGCTAGAGAGAAGGCGGCGAATACACGCACACGCGCGCATGTACCCATCCCATCATTCCATAAAGTGAAAGTATAAATGTGTGCACGCGCGCACACACACACTGACACACACCAATCTCATCATTTCCATAATATGAGAGTATAGATGTGTACGCGCACATACAAAATAAAACACCATAACCATCTTCGAAAATTCTCCTTCATCACTCATTCTGAAAGTGAAGGGATAGATACTACTCTAGAGGGGGGGTGAATAGAGTTATCAAATTTTGCACTAGACAAAACTTAATAGTCTGCCCAACTCCCTTGGAGTGAAATGCGGAATGAAAAGCTTATAGATAAGGAGATAACCCTAAAGCCTAACACAAGTGTTGTGCACAAACTCAAGCTAACTGTAATTACAGTTAAGGCTTGGAAATCCTAATCAGCAACTAGCAAACCTAGTTATATCTAATCACAGTCACAATGCAAAAAATAAATTAAGCAAGCCAGACGACACAAGGAATTTATAGTGGTTCCCCAAACAACTTGGGTACGTCCACTCTTCTACCCACACGGTAGGAATCCACTACAGGTTTTTGATCAGGTGCCCTGCCACCACAAGATCTGCTTCAGGTAGATCAAGAAACCCTTTAGACTTTTGATCAGGTGTCTAAAAACCGAACACAGGTTTTTGATCAGGTGCCCTGCCACCAAGGGATACTTTTGAAGGGAGTAATAACCCTGTACAGGAGGGGGGAAAGAAGGTTGAGATGTCTTCTCTATTTTACAATAGATTAGAGAAGCACAAAGACTTGCACTGAGCTAGACAGCTCTAAAGAATCAAGGCTCCCCCTGGCTCAAAAATGTCCAGGTGAAGTCTTGCTTCAGTGCAGAAAACTCTTCAGAAAGATCTGAAGGAAAAACTACAAGAAGATAATAAAATAATAAAATTAGAAATCTTCAAGCAGCTGTCTTCTTCTTCTTCTTCTTCAAAAGAACTCTGAGTCTAAACTTCCTGGAATAGGAGAACTCAGGTTGAAGAAGAGCAGAAGAGCTTAACACTTCTCAGATGAATGGAAATTTCTGAGAGCAGAAAACTTGAACTTGATGAAGGTTTGAATGCTTAAATGAATAACTGGTTAGCTAGCTCAAATCCTTCACCAAAGGATTCCTTTTATAGCAGCAACAAGCAACGGCTCTTTTCAATTTGAACTGTTTGTCTTCTTCTGAAACTTGAAATCTGGGCTGCAAATATCACAAGGACAAACAAACTCTGCAGCAAAATATTCCATAAAAGGGATAAACCTTTTTCAAAGAAACTGCAGGCAGCAATCTGATAATAAAGTTACTAAATAAAATCACATCAGAAACAAACTCTTTATAGCAAAAGGAAGACTTTTCAGTCTAACGGCTACAAAGGACTGACAGCAGATAAAGTAAAATATAATGACAGCTAATAAGACAAACGACTTTATCTGAAGAGATTTTACTCAGGCAAAAGGAATGGAAGATATTGCCTGGAAATATTATCATAAAACAACTGAAATAAAAAGCCAGATAATGTATTAATTTATTAAATAGAATAAATAAATACAAAATAAAAAGGCAGACAAAAAACGTCGAACGACCCTCGGAGATCGTCGACCGACGCACGGAGATCGTCGACCTATCGGGCAGATAGTCGAACGATCCAGATAGTCGACCTATCAAGGAAGATAGTCGAACTACCTCGGCAGATAGTCGACCTATCAGAGCAGATAGTCGAACTATCAGATAGTCGATCTATCCGGACAGATAGTCGAACTATCAAACACAAACAGATAGTCGACCTATCAAGCAGATAGTCGACCTATCACAGAAAACAGATAGTCGACCTATCAACAGATAGTCGAGCTATCAGATAGTTGAACTATCAGGACAGATAGTCGAACTATCAAAGACGACAGATAGTCGACCTATCAAAGCGGAACAGATAGTCGACCTATCAACAGATAGTCGAACTACCAGATAGTTGAACTATCATGACAGATAGTCGAACTACCAAACTAAGCAGATAGTCGACCTATCAACAGATAGTCGAACTATCAAGGCAGACATAGCGTCGACCAACTGATAGACGATCGTCGATCAGCCGATAGACGATAGTCGAGCGGCGTTCGACTATAGTCGAACGAAAAACCTACTTAACCAAATTCTTCATCTGGAAAAGTGGGGACTCTACAGCTAGACCACTAACCAATGACCATAGATATTTCTTGGGTCAAGGGACTAAAAAGACAAGACTAAACTCAAATCAAACTAGGGTACCAACACATTCTCATGAAAAGAACTCTGAGTTCGGTGTTAATTCCCCCTCATCATTTTTTTTTCAAATATAAATCTTATTCACTTAAATAACTTCAAATTAATACAATTGCAAGAAACAATCTCAAATTTTCTAAAAAAAAAAGGAAAAAAAACTTAAATAAATCATTATAGTTTGATTATTTTATGAAATTAATCTTCTAAATTATTTATGTCTTAATTTGATCCCTAAATTTCCAGTATGCCACTCAGCAGATTTTGTTACATGTTTTTTTACAGTAATATATATACAAATATTTTATCCAATAATCTTTTTTTTATCTCCCTAATTATAAAACTTAATAAAATAATAAAATCTGCGCAACATTGCAGGCAGCTCACAAGGACGGTGATCTGATCTCGACTACTCCACCTCTCCCCTTCACATCAGTGGCACCAATTAATGAGGAAAATACAGCGGCAAGGGCAATTCTGTAAATATCACGGGACACGAGTCCATATATATATCCGCACTCGGATATTCTCACCCTCCTCCTCACTGAAACAGGGAATCACTGATCCACTAATGGCCGCCCCTTTCTTCTTCCTCCTCTTCATCTTCCTCCTCCCTCCCGTCTTCTCCTCCCCTCTCCCTCAAACCCTAAACCCCTTCTCCAAAATCTTCGCTTTCGGCGACTCCTTCACCGACACCGGCAACACTCGCTCCGCCAGCGGCCCTTACGCCTTCGGCTACGTCTCCAGCCCTCCGTACGGCACCACCTTCTTCCACCGGCCGACAAACCGCTACTGCGACGGACGGTTAGTCGTCGACTTCCTCGCCGCCGCCCTCTCTCTCCCTTTCCTTCCCCCTTACCTCCACGCCGGCTCCCGATCGTCTCCCCACGGCGTGAACTTCGCCGTCGCAGGCTCCACCGCGCTAAATCACGAAGTTTTCGAGCAGCACAATATTACGTTGGACATCACGCCGCAGTCGCTGGGGACGCAGCTGGAATGGTTCGACGACTATCTCGCGCAGAGGGGTTGCCGGAGAGAGGGATCGCCGGAGTGCGCGGCGGCGGTGCGGGGTGCTCTGTTTTGGGTCGGCGAAATCGGAGTCAACGACTACGCGTACAGCTTCGGCTCTTCTCTTTCGCCGGAGTTTATACAGCAACATGGCACTCAGAATCTCCTCAATTTCCTTGAGGTTTTAGTTCCTTCTTATTCGGCTTTTTGACATTTTGCACCCATTTTTACATCCAGCACCCCCAATTATCAATTTTGGCATTTTGCACCCTCAAAATAGAGAGATTTGGCATTTTGCACGACAAATTTTTAAAATTGAAATTTTGCACCGCCAATTACCGATATTTGACACTTTGCACCCACGAGATCACAAGCCAACATTTCAAGGATATTTAGGCCCGGATAGATTCAAAAAATGCTCATTTTTACACTTTACATCCCAGATTATTGGTGCTGCTCCACTTAAATATGTTTGAATGAACATTTTTGATGCTGTCTGAGCCTAAATATTGTTGAAATTTTGACCTAAAGATGCAAAGTGTCAGAAAATTGGTAATAAAAGGGTGCAAAGTGTCAAAAATCGGTAATAGAAGGGTGCAAAATATCAATTTTAAAAATTAGGCTTTTGGCCCTTTGTACCCCGAAATAGGGGGTTTGACATCTTGCAAATTGTCAATTTTAAAAATTTGGAGTGCAAAGTATCAAACCCCCTGTTTCAGAGAAATACTTAGGTCAGGACTCCTGATAATGCTCATAGTTCTGCACCAATGAGAAGTCTGCAAAGGAGGTGAGACCCATGCAATTTTGACTTATGTCATATACACTTTTGCGCGGGGCCTTCATAATTTCTGGCTCCTCATTGATTGTCCTGACCTTTCTTTAGGTCAAGAGTTCTGACCTAAAAATTAATCCTTATTTCATGAGTGCAATAGTCCTTGTCCAAAAAGCCCAATTGGGCCAGGTTGGTCGGGCCTGGGTTTTTTGCCTACCGAACTCGGCCTGGACCTTTTGCCAATCAGGCTGGGCCCCAAGCCTGGCCTTGGCGTGGTAAGTCCCCCAAGTTTGGTCTTGGTCCGGGCCGGGTTTTTCTCAAGCCGGGCCTACCCCGACTTTTGTCGGGCCAGCCCCGGGACTTTTGCGAACTATGCAAGTGTCCTAAAAGCCCATGCTCATCTCACCCCATCATTTTTCCAAAAAAAACATAATGAAATTGATTTTGATGGCAGAAAATTCTGAAGAAAGGTGCCAAGAACATAGTAGTTCAAGGATTGCCGCTAATCGGCTGCCTCCCACTCTCATTATTCCTAAGTCAATCCACAGATAAGGATGAAAATGGGTGTTCTTTAAGCATCAACAAGATCAGCTATTCGCACAACTCTCTTCTTCAAGCTAAGCTCCACGAACTCCGGCGGCGCCACCCGGCCGCCGTCATCTCTTACGCCGACTACCTGGGGGCGCACCTCGCCGTGATCAAAAACCCGAAAGCCAGCGGCTTCACGGAGCCTTTCAAGGCGTGCTGCGGCGCCGGCGGAGGCCCGTATAACTTCGACATCTTCACCACCTGCGGGTCGCCGGAAGCCACCGGAGCTTGCTCGGACCCTTCGAAGTATGTCAATTGGGACGGCGTCCACCTCACTGAAGCAATGTACAGGAAACTGGCGGACATGTTCTTCCATGGAGGATATTGTAGGCCGCCATTTCTAGGGAGGAATTTCCTAATTAATTAGGAGATAATTAATTAATTACTATGATTATTAGTTTATTATGACTATTATGTCCAGGTTAATTCCAATTAGTATTTGATTAGTTGAAATTTATGAAGAATAAAAGCCCGTTAAGATAAATTTCCAATTCAAGTTATTTCTCTTTAATTGGTCTGAAAAAGTTAAAAAAGTTTATAATATATATTTTGTCATTTTTTTATATAAAAAAAGTAAATGTAAAATATGTTTGTTACGGGTCATTTCTGAAAAAATCAGATCGTCCAGGAATACAGCATAAAAAATTAAGCTTGAGCAAATATTGATAACTCTGCTCTGCTGCCGATGTTTATCGCCGGACAATCTACTCTGCTGTTCAGGGGCGGATTCAGAGGGGGACCTGAGGGACACTGGCACCCTTATTATTTTTCAAATTGGTTAGTGTATTTGAATTCCTCTCGTCGAGGCAATGGATTTTGACTACTTAAACGTATAAAACAGTGGCCAGATGAGGGAAATACAGCTTCGATAAGATTGAAACGTTCAAAATTTTTTTTTGAAGGAAGTTGATGTCTAGTCTCCCATATTAAAATTTTTAGAATACAGTGACACATTCAAAAAAAATTGTATGCACCCATATTATTAATTTTCTGGATCCGCCACTGCTGCTGCCGATGATTATCGCCGGAGAATCTACTCTGCTGCCGATGTGGATGGAGGAAGATGGGAGGAGGATGGAGGTGAAACTCGGACGTTGTACATTGTGAAGAATAATAATAGTTGTAGTAAAAGTTGAATTAATATAATAAAAGTAATTTATATTTAGTAAATTTAGTATATAATAATAGTAAAAGTAAATTATAATATAATAAAAGTAACAATATAATTTAATATCTCTATAAAAAAAATATATGAAAAATAAATTATATTTAATAAAATGTAATTTATTATATAATAATATATTTTGATTAATTAATTAATAATTGATACTGTCATTTCATTAATATTACCTCTTCATTTAATAATTAGTTAATATTAACTCGTCATTGCGGAAATTTTTCAAAACATCTCTTAGTTTTGAAAAGGAATAATACCATACTCACCTAAAATATACTAAAAAAAATTATAAAAAAGTGGGCTCCACTCAACACAAAAATACTTGACCTACTTATTTTCCCAATTTTACAAACCTAATTACAGAAGTTGAGAGTTTTTGTGTTGAGTGGAACCCACTTTGAAAGTGAGACCTAAACCTTGTTCTAGATATTTTTTTTTTCATACACAGCACAACATAATTAATTAAACACGGAAACCAGACGACACAAGATATTAAAGTGGTTCCCCAAACACCGGGTACATCCACTCTTCTACCAACAAGGTAGGAATCCACTACAGGTTTTTGCTAAGGTGCCCTGCCACCAATGATCTGATTCAGGTAGATCAAACAGACCCTTTGAGCTTTTGATAAGGATGCTCAACCACAGGTTGTTGATAAGGTGCCCTGTCACCAACGTTCACTTTTGAAGAGGTGTGAACAAACTCTTTTTACAGAGGGGTTGAGAGGGTTAAATTATCTTCTCTATTTTACAATAGATTAGAGAAGCACAAGAGTCTCTTCAGAACTTCTGACAGAATACTGTCTTGAAGTTCTGAAGGAATAAAGCTTAGAAGAAGATAATAGAATATAAAATAAAAGGATCTTCTTCAGCAGCTTCCTTCTTCTTCTTCTTCTTCAATATCTCTGAGTGTAATCTTCCTGGAACAGGAGCACTCAGGTTGAAGAAGAGCAGAAGAGATAACTTCTCAGTTGAATGAAGATTGCTGAGAGCAGCTGTGCTGTAAGCTGGTTCTTTCTCTGTATGTTGTACAGGTTGAACTCCTTCACTCTTATTCCTGTGCTTGTTCTTCCAAAAGAACTCTTTATATAATAACAGCAGCAACGGCTCTATTATTTGAGATGAGCTTTTGTCTTTATCTGGAATCTTGAATCTGGGCTGCAATTATCACAAAGACAAAACAAGTCTTGCAGATATATATTTCTATATAAAGATAAAGCTACAGCAGCTGTAATATTAAATCTGATAAATAATGTCACATCAGATAACTCTTTAAAGCCAACGGCTATAAAGGACAGCTTGCAAAAGTAAAGTCAGATAATAAGACAAAAGATATGTCAGAAAGGAATTGACTTATGCATAAAGGTATAAGCATCTTTATCTTTTAGATATATGCATAAGATCAATTAAATAATCTATAATAAAGATATGCTAGGAATATAGGAAATAAAACAAAGAATAAAACACATATAATATTACATATGCAGACCAAAAGATAGTCGAACGATCCTCGACGATCGTCGACCGACCTACTGAGATCGTCGAGCTATCAGTCAGATAGTCGACCGACTCAAACAGAAAGCGTCGAGCGATCCTTAGAGATCGTCGAACGGCCCACTGAGATAGTCGAGCTATCAGGAAGATAGTCGACCGACTCGGGCAAGACAGAAAACGTCGAACTATCAAGAGATAGTCGTCCGGAGCTCGACGATCTAGCAGAACGTCGAGCTGGTTAGAGACAGACGATCGTCGACCGGCTGATCGACGATAGTCGATCGGCGTTCGACTATCGTCGAACCAAAAACTAACTTAGCCAGATTTCACTGGATAAGTGACTACACTAAAACTAACCTTTGACCAAAGATAAATCTTGGGTCAAGAGACTAACAGGAAAGACTTAACTCAAATCCAAACTAGGGTACCAACAATCTCCCCCTATTTGGGTTAAGTCTTTCAAAAACTAAAACTACTGGAAATAAATAAACTAAACTAAAACAACTTAATAGAGATCCTAGCCCAAATCAGAACCAGGGTTCCAACACACTTTTTGTGATTTTTTTTTTGTATGTTTTAAATGATTATAATATTATCCTTTGAAAAAACAGTTTTAAAAACTCATTTCTTAACTGTAAAATTTCTTTCTTTAAATTGTCACAAGTTTCTCAAACAGAGCCCTAATTTGGAACATAAGTGATTGAAGTTTCTTAGGTGAGATCTGATGTTCACGAACAATGATTCATCATCACATGCGGTAGGAAAAATCGTTGGTAGCTACTTGCCACCGCCTGTGCAAATGTTTTGTTTATCGGGATGACAGAAAAAAATTGCTACAAGTCACAGCTGTGCCGCCCCTCCAAACAGACAAATTCATCATCCCGGTGGATTTCATCATATTGGACATCGAAGAAGACATCGAGGTTCCCTTGATCCTTGGCCTCACTCTGAGGCAAAGAAGAATGGAATGTGGTATAATATAAGGTGATTGTTAACCGCAATTCGTTATTGGCTATTTGCACCCCAAAATCTGCTAACTTTTCGCGTCTTTTTGAAATACGTCTAGTACATGTAATTTTAGGAAAAGTGCTCAACACGAAAGTTGTAGATCTCGTCGAGATTTACTACTTTAGCACTTTTCTTGAAATTGCATGTACAAGACGTATTTCTGAAAGGCGTAAAATCTGAGCATATTTTCAAAGTACGTCTTGTACATGCATTTTTAGGAAAAGTGCTCAACACAAAAGTTGTAGATCTCGACGAGATCTACAACTTTCGTGTTGAGCACTTTTCCTAAAATTGCATGTACAAGACATATTTCGAAAAAACACAAAAAATTATGAGATTTTGGGATGCCACTAACAAAAGTTTGCGGTTAACAATCACCTATAAATACCAACAATTCAGTAGTTAATAGAGGAATAGGTTGGGGCAAAACACTAATTGGATTATACAAACAAAGTTCACAGACATGAAGCACTATAGTATTTTTTTTCGAGCTCGCCATACGAGTCCGTTTGGCACGGCGGTTATCACGGTTGCGATCGTGGTTATTGTAATATTCCAAGTTTTTTTTGGAAATACAATGATTATTTATTTAAATATAAATAATATTTTTTAAATTATTTTCCAGCAATTTCAAATAGTTGTCAAAATTACAATTTCCTCTCATTAAAACTATATGCAGCAAATTAGGTATTTATATGATGTGTTCATTACTTTATGGAGTCAATTGCATCATGAGAGTTACTAAATCCAACAATCCCAATTTGGATCCAACGGTTAAGATTGGATGGCGCTTGGTGAGTTGTCGTGACTACGACATATATCTAGGTCATGTTTAGGAGAGCGGCTACGTGCGGAGCGGTGATGCTCCTCAGTGATGCTTGCGAACGCAATTGCGGAAAATGAAGGTAATGCTCAGGTATGCATAGCCACATGCACTTTTTTTGTCTCGAAGTTTTAGGTCAAAATGTTACCACGAGCATACATATGTGGTGAAGCTTTAGTGTTCGTAAATGCACAGTCTCCTAGAAATTGAAATTCACGGAAAAAATTTGTCACAAAAGTTCAAAACGGAAGTAAAAATCGGCAACACTTTGGGTCAGTTTGTTTTGGTGGTGACGGTGGCAAAAGGAGTTGTGGGACGGGAAGAGGGTCGCCTGGAGGTTGTGTTAAAGTGGCTCCGCTCAAAGTATTCTACGAATACCACATAAAATTTGGAATGAGTTTTTATAGTACTTCCAGCGTAGAGCATGACTCTAGATATAACACGAACCCGTAACCTATTTCGAGTCGGACTAACTCACTTACGGACATATAAATATCTAACAATCTCCTCCTATGTCCGTCGTGAACCCAGACTTCGGATAGAGGATGGTTTGTGCAAAGTTCAACCAAACAGTGAATCATACACAACCGTGTCCAGCACCTGTTTCAAACAAAAATTAAACACAGAATAGTATGTACGCATAAGTAAACAAAAACTCAGCTGCAACAACAAAGTAGTCTCAGGTACAACAAGACACATGCTCTATACGCCTGGCGTCCCAAACAAACAGAGAGCTAAAAGTCCAATCAAACAGTGCATAAAAAGAAGAGCTAAACAATGCTCTGAACAGAAGTAACAAAAGATAACTCATAACACTTGATGGGCTCCACCTTAATTTATAAGGAAAAGGAGACCTCCATGATCCCCATCAATGGAGATCATGGGTGGGCCCCCCTAACCCCCATGATCTCTCATGGAGATCATGGGAGTGGGCCCCCTCTCTCCCCACCTTTAGGGGAGGGAACCGCCGCCGGCGGTTCCCCTCCGGCCATGGCCGACCGCGGCCATGGCCGGCCTCGGCCATGGCCGGCCGCGGCCATGGCCCCGGCCGGCCCCGGCCATGGCCCCGGCCATGGCCCCGGCCATGGCCCCGGCCATGGCCCCGGCCATGGCCCCGGCCATGGCCCCGGCCATGGCCCCGGCCATGGCCCCGGCCATGGCCCCGGCCATGGCCCCGGCCATGGCCCCGGCCATGGCCCCGGCCATGGCCCCGGCCATGGCCCCGGCCATGGCCCCGGCCATGGCCCCGGCCATGGCCCCGGCCATGGCCCCGGCCATGGCCCCGGCCATGGCCCCGGCCATGGCCCCGGCCATGGCCCCGGCCATGGCCCCGGCCATGGCCCCGGCCATGGCCCCGGCCATGGCCCCGGCCATGGCCCCGGCCATGGCCCCGGCCATGGCCCCGGCCATGGCCCCGGCCATGGCCCCGGCCATGGCCCCGGCCATGGCCCCGGCCATGGCCCCGGCCATGGCCCCGGCCATGGCCCCGGCCATGGCCCCGGCCATGGCCCCGGCCATGGCCCCGGCCATGGCCCCGGCCATGGCCCCGGCCATGGCCCCGGCCATGGCCCCGGCCATGGCCCCGGCCATGGCCCCGGCCATGGCCCCGGCCATGGCCCCGGCCATGGCCCCGGCCATGGCCCCGGCCATGGCCCCGGCCATGGCCCCGGCCATGGCCCCGGCCATGGCCCCGGCCATGGCCCCGGCCATGGCCCCGGCCATGGCCCCGGCCATGGCCCCGGCCATGGCCCCGGCCATGGCCCCGGCCATGGCCCCGGCCATGGCCCCGGCCATGGCCCCGGCCATGGCCCCGGCCATGGCCCCGGCCATGGCCCCGGCCATGGCCCCGGCCATGGCCCCGGCCATGGCCCCGGCCATGGCCCCGGCCATGGCCCCGGCCATGGCCCCGGCCATGGCCCCGGCCATGGCCCCGGCCATGGCCCCGGCCATGGCCCCGGCCATGGCCCCGGCCATGGCCCCGGCCATGGCCCCGGCCATGGCCCCGGCCATGGCCCCGGCCATGGCCCCGGCCATGGCCCCGGCCATGGCCCCGGCCATGGCCCCGGCCATGGCCCCGGCCATGGCCCCGGCCATGGCCCCGGCCATGGCCCCGGCCATGGCCCCGGCCATGGCCCCGGCCATGGCCCCGGCCATGGCCCCGGCCATGGCCCCGGCCATGGCCCCGGCCATGGCCCCGGCCATGGCCCCGGCCATGGCCCCGGCCATGGCCCCGGCCATGGCCCCGGCCATGGCCCCGGCCATGGCCCCGGCCATGGCCCCGGCCATGGCCCCGGCCATGGCCCCGGCCATGGCCCCGGCCATGGCCCCGGCCATGGCCCCGGCCATGGCCCCGGCCATGGCCCCGGCCATGGCCCCGGCCATGGCCCCGGCCATGGCCCCGGCCATGGCCCCGGCCATGGCCCCGGCCATGGCCATGGCCGACCGCAGCCGTGACCGGCCTCGGCCATGGCCGGCCGCCGCCGTGTCCGGCCACCTCCTCGCCGTCGGCGTCGTCCGGGAGGCCCCACCTCGGGATGACCTCCCCACCGTCCGATCGAGGGGGAGGCCCCGCCGGCCGTCCGATCGGGGCAAAACCACCCACTAACCCACTATGTTAGTGGTGGGGCCCGCCATAACTTCCCCCTGGAGCCTATAAAAGGACCCCATGGGCTCCTCATTTCATCATCTTCTTCTTCTACGCCTTCCCCCTTCTTCTTCCTCAGGTGGAAGCTCTCCCGTTCTTCTCCGCCGGCGGCCACCCCCCGTCGCCAACAACCAGCGGCCGCTTCTCGCCGCCAACCACCGGCCACCGCCCGAGACCTTCAGCGGCCCCCAGTGGCTATCAGCACCCGCCAGCAGCTATCAGCACTTGTCATAGGCCGTCGGCCCCGTCATCGGCTATTGGCACACCACCAGCGCTCAATCGCCAAGGAAGCACCCCAAGAACAAAGAAAGACGAGGAAGGGAGGCAGCAACAACCCTGGAATACACACCGCCTCTGAGCACGCGCGCCTAAAGCGTCCCGCGCATTCCACCGTCCAAGTCCCGTTGGTGAGGCAGTCTGTTGCCCACCAACGGCTACATATGCTCTTCCCCTCTTCAAGATTGTAACGGGAGCGGCCTGTCGCCCCGATTCCCCCATCAAATTGTAACCTCCAGCAATCTAGTGGATTTTGACCGGCAGCGACCCGGTCACGTGGTTTTTCACCCGGTTGAAGGGTTTTCCACGCTAAAACTCTCTGTGTTCATTCCTCCTTTTCAACTGACTGTGTGCGCGCTCGACCGCTCTGCGAGCTAAGGCGGTCCAAGGTTATCCGGTCCGACCGGGGCATCGAGTCAGTCCACAACAGTTTGGCGCCGTCTGTGGGAAACATTCCCAATATCCTTCGCAGAGAAAGTTCATCTTCCCTACTACTGCAATGGCAAAGAGGAGTGCTCGCATAACCGAAGGACCCGCACTTGGCGGACACACTGAGTCTGCACGATCTCACTCTCCGGCAGACGCACCGCTAACCACGGGAGCAGCCCTAGCTCCCGCGCCTGCCTTGGGAGGACGTATCCGCCAGATGGAAGAACTACAAACCGAAATGCTCACCTTACTCCGAAATTTGGGGGCACCAGTCATTCTCTCACTGCTGAACCCGACGCCAGAATCCCAGCAAAGAAAAGAGCAAACTAATACAGGACAAGAAGAGTGGCGTCAGCCTGCCCCGCAAAGGCAAGACCCTTTAGGGACTGGGAGGCAGCATCTATCTCAAGGATACTCCCCTCCCAGCACCATCTACGTTGATACAACCCATGCAGCACAAAATGAGCCGACATTCCACCACCTAAAGACGCCTCAGCCATTTGAACAAGTTGTTTTACGGCCGTCAGAAGAACTCCCTGCCCCCACCAGGCCTGACCTACACAGAGAATACGACATAGAAAAGGAATTCTCAAGCACAAATAGCTCCCCCGTGCCTGCAACATCACTCCAGGAGATGTATGGCCACTACCTCACACGTCCTCGTCATAAAGAAAGCGCTGGAAACACAATGGCCCCTGGCACTTCTGCCACAAAGTAGGAGCCAGATGAATACCTACCTAACGATAACTCACCTAGCTCCTGCACAGCCACGGGCGCAGAAATCCGTAGTTTTAGTGGGACAGGCAACCCACTCGCACACCTGAAGCATTTTGAAGCCATCATGCACGCTCGCAATGCCTCAGATCAACTCATGATCAGAGTATTTTCAACAACACTAATAGGAGAAGCTCGGACTTGGCTTCAATCCCTACAAAGAGAAGATACTGACAGCTACATCGAGCTTGCCGCCCTCTTCATCAAAAGGTTCATGACAATCGTAAAGCCCTCACCAGAAAATCTGAGACCAAGCAGAAGACAGAAGAGGAAGAAAGAAGGGGAACCAACCCATACAATGCGAAAAGAACGACGCCAGAAGCAGAGTCGCCTCAATGATAGTCAGCACAGCCCTCCGAGGAATGGGGGGCAACATTCACTCCAGGAATACATCCATCTGAATACTACCTGCACTAATGTGATGTATGCAATCCCGAATAATTCATCATTTCAACGACCAAGAGCGCCGCGGCCGAACCCCAAGGCAGACCAGGCAAGGTACTGCGAATATCACCGAAGTCACGGCCACAACACGAACGAATGCAATGGACTAAAAGAAGAAGTCCAACGACTGACCAACTTAGGAGCAGTTGATCAATTCATATCAAGAAGAAGACCACCAAACAACCAGAACATAAGATGCACGACGGTCAAGATTGGCGAACCACCCACCAAACTGAATCAGGTTCTAGTAGACAAGGAAGTCACCACCAATATACTATTTTTATCAACTCTGCTTCAACTCAAACTCACCGCCGGATATCTCAAACTAACATCTGCAAGCGCTCGTGTTCTCGGGGATCACCCGGTACCAATCATCGACACCATCACTCTGCCAGTCACTCTCAAAGATGCACACCGACAGACATCCTACGACGTGCAGTTCGTCGTCGTCCAAGCTGATTCCGACTACACAGCAATACTCCAGCAGTCACTTTGGGATGTCTTCCAATCCTACTCAAGCCACCTCCGCCCTTAAGTCGTTTCCTTCATTTGTTTATTATGTTTATTAAAAATTATAGAAATCCGCCCATCTGAGCTAGTAAGAACTATCCAAATGGCCTATATCTCGCCTTAAACTATTTAAACCGTGGGACCAACCCTGGACATGTTACCACCATTCTTAAATTACTTCATTCATATTATTCTTCTCCTTACTTATCTTAACAGTACAAGAACCGAGAAAATGACTCGCCCGCATGGAGATCATACAATTAAATGAAACATATGGCGCTGATCAGAGCAACACCGTGGGGGCCTGCCCCCCTCACGAAGAAGCCGCGAGCCTGTCTCGCGCGAAATGCCGTGGACCTGTTTCACGCAACACCGTGGGGGCCTGCCCCCCTCACGAAGAAGCCGCGAGCCTGTCTCGCGCGAAAAGCCGTGGACCTGTTCTACGCAACACCGTGGGGGCCTGCCCCCCTCACGAAGAAGCCGCGAGCCTGTCTCGCGCGAAAAGCCGTGGACCTGTTCCACGCAACACCGTGGGGGCCTGCCCCCCTCACGAAGAAGCCGCGAGCCTGTCTCGCGCGAAAAGCCGTGGACCTGTTCCACGCAACACCGTGGGGGCCTGCCCCCCTCACGAAGAAGCCGCGAGCCTGTCTCGCGCGAAAAGCCGTGGACCTGTTCCACGCAACACCGTGGGGGCCTGCCCCCCTCATGAAGAAGCCGCGAGCCTGTCTCGCGCGAAAAGGCGTGGACCTGTTCCACGCAACACCGTGGGGGCCTGCCCCCCTCACGAAGAAGCCGCGAGCCTGTCTCGCGCGAAAAGCCGTGGACCTGTTCCACGCAACACCGTGGGGGCCTGCCCCCCTCACGAAGAAGCCGCGAGCCTGTCTCGCGCGAAAAGCCATGGACCTGTTCCACGCAACACCGTGGGGGCCTGCCCCCCTAACGAAGAAGCCGCGAGCCCGTCTCGCGCGAAAAGCCGTGGACCTGTTCCACGCAATACCGGGAGGACTTGACCCTCTCACGAAGAAGCCCTCATACAAACTAGGCCGCGAGCCAGGCCCACACACTAAGCCATGGGTCACTCCCATACTAATACACCATGACAAAGATCAACTCCCACCAACAATCATCTCGTGTCAAAATGCATCTGTGCAAAACACAGGACAACGACATACAAGTAAGGCTATCATAGAAAACAATGAATTGGAGCCCTAACGACGACAATCTCAAAAGCTATAACAAAAGCAAATGACTACAAATAAATGACGAGGCATACAATATCAGATAAGCACTACAGCTACTCATCATCAGCATCCGAGCTAGAACGCTCATCATCTGAAATATCCGCAAAGCTGAAACTGGAAGTATCACACCCAAGATGCTTCCTGATGAAGCGAAAGGCCTTCGAAACACCACGACGAAGCGCTAACTGGCGTATGTCATCCATCTGAGGCTCCACTTCCTTGGACCAAATGTCATCACGAACCTCCTCCGCGATCAGGCTACGATCCTGCATATAGTCCAAGGACTCCAGGTACTCCGCAAGACCTGCGGCCTTCAGTTCTGATGTATGGTCATCCGAAGATAACATCTCTACCTGCGCCCTCGCCGCACAAAGCTGGGTCTCAAGGCCTGAAACCTCATCTCGCGCCGCATGCAACTGAGTCTCCAAGCCAGATATCTTCTCCCTCGCATACTTCAACATCTGGGCAGTCCTCTCCACCACGGCTTTCTCCACGTCCAAGGAAGCACGCACGTCTTCTAGCTCGGACTTCAGCTCTGACCCAACTCGATGATACTGCACGATATCCCGGTCATGTTCTTTCTTGAGAGAAGAGAGTGAGCCCATCGACAGTCGAAGCTTCTCCTGCAAAGCGAGATATCCATCCTTCAAGCTCACGTAATGATCGTTCCAGGTGACCGCTATCTGTGCCTGAGTCTCGATCTACAAAAGGAAAACGCGCAATTAGCCGCCTTCAAACAAAAAATAACAGAAGAAGGAAGAAACAATAAGGCACCAACTTACCGCGTCACTCATCGCCTTCAAAGAGGAAGACATCCGAGGAACCGCTGCGCTAGCAAGCGCCCGTGGAGCCGGGGAAACAGGTAACTGCGTCTCTGGGACTGAGTCATCAGAGGCTACCACCACAACGTCAACATCACTACCGGGGGCCATAACCGCTTTTCTCTTGCGGCCCCCTCCCTGAGAAGACGACACCACCCGTCCCGTGCCAATAGAAATACCACATCCCAACAATCGCTTCTCTTCGACAAACGCATATATGTTGAAGAGACGATTAGCCAACTCACGAGGCTCGGAAAATCCCAGCACAGGAGAGAAGTCTCGCTCCCTCCCTTTCACACGGCGACAACGATCGGGAAGCGCATTCCACACCTCAGGAAGACCCCAGGAGTTCTTCACATATCCAAACAAAGTGTTACCATGACGACAATCTTTGCGAGACTCAAACTCCAGCCAAACCTTGTTGCTGCGCACCTCGATCCGCTCACCACCATCAAAGCGCACGTCGCACCAATCACGGAACTGGTCTAGAGAAAGAGAGCCCCCGTGCTCACGAAGAAAAGCAATCAAGCCCATGATACGAGTAACCCCGGTTGGGGCAAACTGGGAAATAGGAACTCTGCAAAACTTCAGAATCTCCACCACCTCGTCGCAGAGAGGAAGACGGAAACTAGATCTGAGCGACACTTCGCAGACAGTCAGCCAACCACGGGGAGGATTTTGAACCCGCTCCTCGGGACGCGGGATCCTCACCTCCAAGTCAGGAGGAAGTCCGAACTTCGTTCTCCAAATAGCCACACCATCTTCAGTCAACGAGGAGCGTAGACGCATTGGTCCAGCAGAGCGCTTCGGTACCTGCGCACCACAAAAAACTAATCAGTCCAAAAGCGGTAAAATTACGTAACTATTCACATGCACAAACCGCGCATGGCTTGCAGGCGCGCACGACATGCACGTGCGCCCGGCCTGCACGTACACACGACCTCCGCACAAGCACCGCCGGCGTGCGCGCATAGCCAGCGCGCACGCGTACCTGCGCCAGGACCGACCTGCGCACGCGGCCAGCGCGCGCGGCCTGCGCACGCGCATACGAGCAGCCCGCGCTCGCGGCGCGCGCGGCCTGCGCGCGCGGCATGCACGGCCAGCACGCGCGGCCAGCGCGCGCACGGCCAGGGCGCGCGCAGCCAGCACGCGCGCGGCCAGCGCGCGCACGGCCAGGGCGCGCGCAGCCAGCGCGCGCGGCCAGCCCGTGCGGCCTGCGCGCGCACGGCCTGCGCGCGCGCTGCCAGCCCGCGCGGCCTGCGCGCGCGCTGCCAGCCCGCGCGGCCTGCGCGTGCACGGCCTGCGTGCGCGCGGCCAGCCCGTGCGGCCTGCACGCGTGCGGCCAGCGCGCGGGCGGCCAACGCGCGGGCCGCCAGCGTACGCAGCGTGCGCGGCCGGCGCGCACAGCACGTCCGCGCACGGACCGCCTCTGCGCACGCACGGCCACGCACGGCCGATTCCTGCACCTTGCCGGCCTCAGCGCATGCTCGCCTGACATCCGCTTTCCAAACTAGCGCGCACCATCGTACCTTAGAACCGCACGCCATCGCCGCCATCCCGGATTCCACGCTGGCAATCACCACCGCAACCAGAGTTAGAAATCTCTTCCCGCGCTCGCTTCCCTCCCAACTGAAAGAGATTTGGGGGGCAATTGATGGGCTCCACCTTAATTTATAAGGAAAAGGAGACCCCCATGATCCCGGCCATGGCCCCGGCCATGTTCCCGGCCATGGCCCTGGCCATGGCCGGCCGCCATCATGGCCGGCCGCAGCCGTGACCGGCCTCGGCCATGGCCGGCCGCCGCCGTGTCCAGCCACCTCCTCGCCGTCGGCGTCGTCCGGGAGGCCCCACCTCGGGATGACCTCCCCACCGTCCGATCGAGGGGGAGGCCCCGCCGGCCGTCTGATCGGGGCAAAACCACCCACTAACCCACTATGTTAGTGGTGGAGCCCGCCATAACTTCCCCCTGGAGCCTATAAAAGGACCCCAGGGGCTCCTCATTTCATCATCTTCTTCTTCTACGCCTTCCCCCTTCTTCTTCCTCAGGTGGAAGCTCTCCCGTTCTTCTCCGCCGGCGGCCACCCCCCGTCGCCAACAACCAGCGGCCGCCTCTCGCCGCCAACCACCGGCCGCCGCCCGAGACCTCCAGCGGCCCCCAGTGGCTATCAGCACCCGCCAGCAGCTATCAGCACTTGTCATAGGCCGTCGGCCCCGTCATCGGCTATTGGCACACCACCAACGCTCAATCGCCAAGGAAGCACCCCAAGAACAAAGAAAGACGAGCAAGGGAGGCAGCAACAACCCTGGAATACACACCGCCTCTGAGCACGCGCGCCTAAAGCGTCCCGCGCATTCCACCATCCAAGTCCCGTTGGTGAGGCAGTCTGTTGCCCACCAACGGCTGCATACGCTCTTCCCCTCTTCAAGATTGTAACGGGAGCGGCCTGTCGCCCCGATTCCCCCATCAAATTGTAACCTCCAACAATCTAGTGGATTTTGACCGGCAGTGACCCGGTCACGTGATTTTTCACCCGGTTGAAGGGTTTTCCACGCTAAAACTCTCTATGTTCATTCCTCCTTTTCAACTGACTGTGTGCGCGCTCGACCGCTCCACGAGCTAAGGCGGTCCAAGGTTATCCGGTCCGACCGGGGCGTCGAGTCAGTCCGCAACAACACTCTAAATCTCATCATCCAAAAGATCATCGTGATCCAGATCTCAGCCAAACAATGTTCCTCTTATCCCAGCAGTTCCTGCAATTTCAACAGAGAATTTCATATAAGAATGAATTCAATCCTTTGCAAATTTGCAAATATCTAGTTCTTCAAAAAGAACTAAGCATTGATCATTTTAATTTGGTTGGGCGGACACGTTCACAGAGTATTATAGTTTTACCTCAGAACCTGATATCTATTTCAACCGAAACGATTCTTCAGACTTCTGGGCACCGCAGCTATATCTGTGATCCTATATGGAATATCACGGTTACCGCTCTTATAAAGTTAATTGGAACTCATCAAGTTTGGAATGGAACCAATCTCCAAAAGAAGAGGCAAGACCAAGTCAGATTGTGTTATCAAGTTTTGAATAACACTCTCCTCCAAGGCAAAAGCCGAATCCAAGTGAAGTTGTTAGCATCAAGATTGGAATGAAACAACTTACCAGATCCAAACTCAGCAATCAAGAGCATCAATGGAGCACAACAGCTTGCTTTGACAAAGGAAATCAGAATAATCAAAACGTTCGGATAAAGGTTGAACTAAATCGCCTGAAGCTTGACTAAGACCGAACTAAATCGTCTTTAGTCTCATTTCCCCCACTATTTTAATTAGACGGTCTTTTGGCATTCCTTTCGTCAATGGATCAGCCAGGTTATCCTTTGAACGTACATCAATCAAAGTGGTAACTCCTTGTTCTTTCAAATAATTCAGTAAGACATGTCTCAGTCGTATATGTCTTCTCTTAGTATTATAGAGGGCATTCTTAACAACATGAACTGCTGCTTGATTATCACAGTACAAGCTCAATGAGTTGACTTGTAGCTTAGACAAGAGAATGTCTAGAATCAACTTCCTGATCCAATCTGCCTCGTCACCGGCCAAAGCTTTGACAAACAACCTGGCTTCCATAGACGACAGTGTTATACAGGTCTGTCTTTTGGATTTCCAAGTGATAGCAGCTCCACCTAAGCTAAATATATATCCACTGGTGGACTTGCTGTTCCCGGCTTCTGAACACCACGAGGCATCGGAATGTCCTTCCACAGTAGGTGAGTAACCAGTGTAGCACATAGCATGATTTTTAGTACCTCTTAGGTATCTTAACAGCCCATCTAGGGCTTCCCAATGTTCTTTGACTGGATTACTAGTAAAACGACTCAGCATGCTAACCGAAAAGGCAATGTCTGGTCTTGTACAACTTGTGGAGTACATAAGACTACCAATTATTTTGGAATATTTAACTTGATCAATGTTGGTCTCTTCATTAGGACTCAACTTGACATTATGATCAAACAGTGTCTCAGTCGGGCTACAGTTATCATATCCCCAAGTAGAAAGAAGTTGCTCAATATAATGAGCCTGACTAAGAATAACTCGACCCTTGTCAACTCTAACCTTCATACCTAACATGGTATCTAAAGGACCAAGGTCCTTCATGTCAAAAGCTTCTGCCAGAGTGGATTTAATATCCCTAACTGCAGCAAGATTAGACCCCAAAATCAACATGTCATATATATAAGCATATGATGACTGTCTGATTCGATAGTGAGCTGTGATAAAGGCATTTGTCTGAGAGACTGGACTAAAATCCGAGACTCTTTACCTCCTGGTCAAACATTATGTGCCACATCTTAGGCGCTTGTTTAAGCCCATAGATTAATTTATCCATTTTGCACACTTTATCTTTTTGATCTTTCTGCACATAACATTCAGGTTGTGCCATGTAGATCTTTTCATCAAGCTCTTCATTTAAGAAGGCTGTCTTCACATCCATCTGATGAACTATAAAGTTCTCAATAGATGCTAATGCCAGAAGAATCCTGATAGTCGATAGGTGACACACAGGTGAATAAACATCAAAATAGTCTATTCCCCCTGTTGTTTATAACTTTTAGCTACGAGACGCGCTTTATACTTGGCTATAGACCCATCACTATGTAGTTTCTTCTTCAACACCCACTTGTATCCTAGGACTTTAGCGCCTTTCGACAATTCAACTAGATGCCAAGTATTGTTATGCAACAGCGAGTCCATCTCATCATCAATGGCTTCTGCCCACATCAACGAATATCTAGATCTCATTGCTTCCTGGTAGGAGAATGGATCATCCTCTAAGTGATAGGTGACAAAATTCTCACCAAAGTTCTTAGGGATTCTCTCTCTTGTAGATGCTCTGAGTGGAATAGGTTCCACCTCTAGAGGTTGAGGAGCAGTGCTAGAGGGGCCAGCTTTAGGTTCTACGATAGATTCTGAAATCATATCATTATACCCAGAGACAGACAAACCATGATCCTTGACAAATTTATTTTCAAAGAATATGACATCTCTAGACTCTATCACGGTATTCATGGATAGATCGAGAAATCTGTCTGCTGCACTATCTTCTG
Source organism: Platanthera zijinensis (assembly GCA_039513925.1). Lineage (NCBI taxonomy): Eukaryota > Viridiplantae > Streptophyta > Magnoliopsida > Asparagales > Orchidaceae > Platanthera > Platanthera zijinensis. Next base: position 104,162,888 of record CM077098.1, on the reverse strand, counting down.
CACTACCTAGATAGATGCACGTCGTTGTTCTAGGTCCCACCTTAGGCCTCTTAAGGTCTTGTATGCGCATATAGACAATACAACCCCAAGTCTTTAGAGTATCGTATCTATAAGGATGACTGTGTCACAGCTTATATGGAGTATAAGTGAGCTGAGAATGAGACACTCTATTCAGAATGTGATTTGCAACACAAACTGCTTCTCCCACAAAAGGAATTAGGCATGCAAGCTGTTAGGAGCATAGAGTTCAATATTTCTGTTAACGTTCTATTCTTACGCTCGACAACACCATTTGAATGAGGTGAGTAAGGAGCTGTTGTTTCGAGGATGATTCCTTCAGAGGCACAGAATTCCTTGAAACCAGAAACAGTGTATTCTCCTCCTCGATCACTTCTGAATTTCTTAATTTTCAGGTTTAACTGATTTTCCACACGAGACTTGAAGGTCTTAAACGTCTCAAAGACTTCGTCTTTCGATTTTAACAGATATACATGACAATATCTAGAGAAATCATATATGAATATAATCAGATACCTCCTTCCCCCTCTAGTGACGTGACTACGAAAATCACAGAGGTTTGAATGTATCAATTCAAAAAGTTTCGTGCTCCTAGAAACCGATTTGAAAGGCTTTCGAGTGATTTTGGTCTGAGCATACACCTCACACTTGTCAAATCGAATCGACAGATCTAAGGGGATGTTATGACTCTTAACTAGATCTAGCATTTTCTTATAGTTTACATGTCCAAGTCTGTTATGTAACAACTTAGGATCAATAAGGTTCGAACTAATTTGGTGAATGTTATCATTGTTTAAGCTAAGTCTATACATTCCGTTGATTAGGTACGCACACCCAAAATAATGTGAATTGACCGTTAGAGTCATTCTACCATTTTGAGTTGTGAAGGACATCCCATCCTTATCTAATAGACTAACAGAAATCAGGTTCCTAGTTAAATTAGGAACAACTTTAATATTATGAAAAAAAATAAAATTTTACCTGATGAGAGGACTAGCTCGACTGTCCCTGCATGGGTCACCTCGATTTCTCTTCCATTATAGTTCTCCACCTTCTCCTGCACCTCCTTGACCTCAGCGAGTAAAGCTCTGTCATTCGTCACATGACAGGTAGCACCGCTATCTAGCCACCACTCAGAGGTCGAACTGTGGTGACTGATTCCGATCATAGTCACAAAGGACTTGGGATTTGAGGCATTTGCCAGCATATTCTCCATATTTTATGGTACATCTTCCTTTTTCTTCTTCAGAGCCGTACAATCAGCCGCCCAGTGTCCCCACTTGCCGCAGTTGTGGCACTTGCCCCTCCTTTTTGAAAGAGGGCTTTTTATGCGCCAACTATGCAGAGGCTTAACCTTTGGGTGCTGGTGGCTTCCTACGAGGCTTGTTGGGTTGAGAAACGAAGTTAACGGACTGTGAGGGCTGACCAACTTGATCCAATCTCTTGTCCACAATATTTTGATCCTCGATATGAATGAACCTTTTGAGTTCATCCAGTGCAATCTTTTACTTCATCTTGTGCATTTCAGTCTTGAAGGTCAACCACTCAGGAGAAAGCTTGCTAAAAATAAGACACACAAAGAGATTATTAGAGGTTTCAGACTTATCGTCCGCCAACTTGAGACGTAGACTCTCCAGTTCAATTATTTGAGAGGTGATTGACGAGTTTAAATTAAATTTTGAAGTAAAGAGTCTCTCCCCAAGGAGAGTCCTCGACAACCCCTCTTCCTTCTAGAATTGTGCATTCAAGTGATCCCAAATCTCCTTTGCAGTCTTATGACTGCTGTAGGTCAGGGCGAGCCTAGGGTTCAGTGTGTTATGAAGATAGTCCCTGCAGAAGTCTTCGTCCTTTCTCCACTGTAATTCGTTCATGTCCTCTTCAGTAGTGGCAAAGTCACTCAGGACCGTGTAGAAAATCTCACGTTCCTTCATACCAAGTTGGACGTGCAGCTTTCAAGCGTGGAATTCGGAGAGGCCGAACGACTGAAGCTTGACGATATCGTAGGAGGTAACCTTCGACATCTCACTAAAGCTAAAACAGTAACAACCAGAAAGAAGTCACCTGAGTTGCGCAGAGACAAGGCAGGTCTTCAGATCCAATCCAAAAAAAATTGTTGTTCCTCCACTCCTGCTGAGCAAGTCGCGTAGATTTGCACTATAATGTATGCAACCACCAAAGGCTGTAGCAGGATAGATTTGAACTAGGGAGGGGATTGTTATTGGTTCTGGTGAACAAAATCTGAGCAGTAACAAGTCTCCCTTCCTCACTTCAATATGTTGTTGAAGCCAAATTTGACCTCAACGAATGTTCGAAAACCAGGGCACAACCAACACCTACTTCTCTCAAGCCTCGACCCTCGATTGGCTGCAAAGGACCTAAGACTGACCCAAAGCCTCAGCAGGGAGGTCCCACCTCACACTTGGAAGATCTCTGAGAGCTTCCCCTCCAAAGCCAAAGCTGGGCTTGGATCTCCTCAGAAAGCACTTGGAGATTTTGAGAATAATGAAGGCTTGCTTTCTAAGGAACCCTTGTGGGTCTATTTATAGCCTTTTGCTGACCTGAAATTACTGAAATGCCCCTGGCTGGTCTGCCAATATCCAAATATCGTTGTTTATAAAATACTAAATACATCCCCTGGGGGTATGTAGGTAATTTTGCCCTGGACCCTAGGCCCCACTCAGCTAGAACCCTGAGCCGCGGCGAGAACCCTGAGCTGTGGCGAGAACACCCTAAGCCTCGACGAGAACCCCGAGCCGCGGCGGGAACCCTGAGCCGCGGCGAGAACTCTGAGCTGAGAACCTTCCCGCCTCCACTCAGCGAGGTGTTGAGTGAGTGAAGCTTACTCAACGCGGCGTCGAGTGGACTCGACGCCTTCTCGACCGCCTCTGGTCATCGGTGGGTCTTGGCTGAGGCTTGGCGCGAACAATCTCGCTTGCTCATAGGCGGGAGCTCTGCCAAGGCACAAGTGGTTCCGGTCTGAAGCCCTAAGCTAGTCCAATCCTGACCGTTGGTGCCTCTGGGTTCCCTCCAGCGAATATGAGGTTGTACACAATCCTCGCTCTTTTTGAGCTAGCTCTGCACTCGAAAAGACACGTCCAACCCATAAATATTCGTTGGGCACGTGTCACTTTTAAAAAAGAATCTTTTTGGTGGGTCATCCCATGGCTCTATATATATGTGCTGATAGACGGTCTAAGTCTGCCCCTGAGTCGCCGCTTCTCGTCTGAGCTTTCGCTTGTTTTCACAATGCGTTCCAAACGTGTCGACAAGCCGCTCCCGTAAGACCTACAAGACCGCATCAATGCGGCTCAGGCGTGAGCCTTGGCGAACAGTGCTCTGGTTTCTCCTTGGCTGGCGAGAAAGTCGCCAGCCACTGAGCCTTTCCCTCCAAAGATGAAGAAGAAAGAGAAGAAGAAGGCGAAGATGGTCCAGCGGGACCTTTCTCGCGAGAACAGAGACTCACCTATCCCGACCCCACACCGCATGGGTGATCCTTCTTCTCCGCAGGAGGTATGTCTCTCCGACTTGCTGATCATCAAAATCACGAGCTGATTACGCGAAAGGGTCGACAATTGAGGAAATACTTCTCGCAGGAAGCAACTCGAGATGACAACGCTGGGTCCCCGTTGGTGCCTTCAGACTCGTCTTTTCCCCCTCCCGAGGATCGACCACTGGTCATGGAGGACACTCCTCTGGCTGTCCCTCCGAGAACCGCAGGTACACTTTCCTCCCTATCACTCCTTTCTAATCGTTTCAATCGCAGCTTCCCCATTTGTTGAATTGACTTCCCGCAGCCCCAGCTTCCGCCAACCCGGGTCTCGCCACCTGGGAGAATGAAATAATGGCTGCTAACTTGCTCGACCAAGCGGCTAATCCCCCCTACTGGCGGGAGGAGTGGTCATTGACCCCGTAGCTTCAAAGGAGGCCAGCAACCTCGCGAGAGAGGACAACTCCCCCCATTTTCAGCCAGGTCGGGATCACTGTGCGCGAGACCTTCTGCCCGGGGCGAGGAAAGCCGCTCCACCTCCTCTATGGGACTGAGGGGAGGCCCGTGCCTTCTCGCCTGCCGCCGGCCGGTGGCTCTCGCCATGTTGCAGGTATGCGGAGTATTATCATAGATCTTACTCAGCTCTCTCCGTAACCATGAAACTGTTTTCTCAGAAGATCCGGACTCGCGGACGGGAGCCGACGAAGACGATGAAGACAACGATGGAGTTAGAGAGGATGCAAGGAGCGCGAAAAGGCGAGGGAAGAAAATTACTGTCATCCTGTCGAAGCTTGTACGGCGGGAGCGGGTCCGCGCCACGACATCGAAAGGATTATGTGAGTCGGTGGAGCAAAGGCTGGAGGCCCTTGAGCGCGACTATTTCTTAGGCGTGACGGAGAGGCCGGCTGGGCCTATTGCCAAGTCTTCCCCCGAGAGGTGCATCGCGCGGATCCAAGTCCAGGCTCGCCGAATCAACTTAGGGTGCACCACCCTGTCTTCCTACTTCAACCCACTGGCACCCCCGAGGACTAGACGGCTAGCGCGAGGACGATGGCGCTGGAAGCCATATTGATTAAAGAAGTCTCGCCCCCTCTTACCCCTCAGCCTTCCTTTCTCGCCATGTACCATGTTATCTTTTATTTTAAACTGCTTGTAATTGCGAACTCTGTTATTATTGTTATTGTTATTATTATTTTTATTCGGCTATCGCCTGGTGAGTGCGACCTTTGTTCCCGCTCTTTTGTCATGTCATCTCAAAAAGGCTTGCGCGGATTAGGATTGTCGGTCAGTCGCTATCAACTCGGGTGGAAAAATGACGCGTCGTTGACTTAGGTCGTGACAGCTGTACCCTCGCCGCCTTTTCTGCAAAAATCATCATTATCACGGTTTCCTATAAATAGAGGAGTCCTCCAACTGAATTTACTTTGCCCGATCCTGAACCCCTGCTCTCCTCCGTGTTGCTCTCGCGACTTGCCGAGAACTTCCCCTGCCTCCTCCTTCTTCTCTCGCTCTCGCCAAATTTCCCTCACTCTCGCCTCCTTCCTGGATATCTCGCCTTTCAACCCTCCAAACACGATGCCAGGCAAAAACGAGGGACGCTCCAACTATGCGGAAGCATTTCGAAAGCACCAATTCCCCCTTTGTCGCCTAACCATGGACGAGTACTGGCTGATCACCTCCCACTACGTTCCCGCTGGCTTCACCGCGAGGACCCTGGCAATCATGACAGGGTGAACATCGCGGGAGAGGGGGAGCTCGCCATCCCCCTTGAGCACTTCGAGGTGAGCTTCCGCCTCCCCCTCTGGACAGAGATGCGCCAGGCCCTCCGGTACTATGGGGTGGTTCCCGCACAACTCAATCCTAACTCGGTCGCAATCCTGGTGGCGTTTATCTGCTACATGCGATCCGAGAGGATCGAGTTTAGCCACCCTATCTTCCGGAAGCTACTCAACTTCCGCGCTAAGGGAGGGGTGGTCTTCTTCTCCGGGCAGCTTCTTAAGACCACTGGTCTCGCCAACAAGCACCACCACTGGGGCGAGAAATTCGTCTTCATTTTCGGCGACTTCGGTAACGTCCCTCTCGCGCCCATTTAATACGAGGACGCCGCCTACAAACCGCCAACTTTGGGGTCGCACAAGGGCGCCCTTCTGGAGTTCTTTGGGACCAAGGAGTTCGACGTCCAATTTCTTAGGTGGGACGTCGATTCTCTCCACGTCGTCCCCCCTGGCGAAGGTACGGTCTCGCCTTTAACTCGGTATTCCCGTTCTAAGCTTTAACGCTGAGTATCGTCGCCTTTGCAGGAGAGCGAGAGATTCCTTTGCGCCCGCCCTTCCCCGCAACTCAAGCTGCCGAGAGCCAGGCTGCGAGAAATCCGTTGGCTCTCACGAAATCTGCGGCTCGCGCTTGTCGGGACGAGCCGGTTCCACCCCTGCCGTATGGTGCCGGGAAGCGGAAGCCCATCGGCTTTTCGTCCCAGCTTCTGAAGAGACCAAGACCAACCACCGCCGAAAAGGGGAAGTCTGTAGCGACTCCGCCCATCCAACCTCTCCCAACGGGTCGGTCCTTTGCCGAGGTCTTGCAGGCGGTCAGCGAAATGAGGACTGCTGCGAGAGGTAGCGCTGAGGCCCCTGCCGAGAACCCTGCAGCCGCAAGAGAGGCGGGTGGCGAGGTGGGCGCCGAGCCGATCGCTGCTGAGAGCTCTGCCCAACCCCCTCCTGAGCATTTGCCAAAGGGGCACATGAACTTTGGTCTCGACGTGAATTGTCTTGATGCGGAAGGGAAACTCTTGCTGTAGTGGGACCAGGAGACCAACCAAGCATCCATCTCGACGCTGCTCCCCAGCTGGGCAGAGCGCGATGAGGTCACCGGCGAGGCCTTCGCACTGGGCTACGGCCTATACAGCCGGGAGTTCGCCGGCCTGTACGATCGACTGCCCACTCGTCTCCTCGCCTTCGACTCCACCCGGGCCCTGATGCGTGGGTTCGAGCTCGCGCACATGTGCGTGCGCCGATGCATCTCCATCGACCACAACTTCCTCGATATGTACAAGGTGAGGGAGGAGGCGGTGGCTCAGGCGGCAACCTTGAAGGAGCTGGCGGATGCTCAGCGACTACTGTCCTTGCGCCCAGCGAAAGAGGTAAGCGAGATCTTTTAAGACATTTGCTTCCGCTACTGTGGACCATCGTTTTTTCCCTCCTACACTGACTCCTTTCTACGCAGGACTCCTCCCAGAGCATGGTGCTCCGCGCGCAACTGGCGGGGGTGGAGTGCGAGAACGTCCAATTAAAGGATCAGCTCCGGCGCATGGAGGCGACTGCGGCTACGGTTCCGCCGCCCCCTCGCTGGGCGAGAGGTTGAGAAGCCGCCACTACTCAGAGTATTACATCGACAAGCTTCTGCAGACCAACGCTCAAGCGACAGTTAAGCTGACCATCGAGACGTTGCGAGATGTAGGATGCTTGGACGAGGGTGGCAAGATCATCACCGCTCGTCAACTCGTCCCCTGGCTTTTCGCGCCCATCCCGAAGCCCCCAGACGCTCCCGACTCTCCGCCCTCGGATGTCCCACAACCCACTGCCGCTGCTGGCGAGGCTGCTGGTGAGACGTCCAAGGAGGGTTCTGGCGAGAGCTCCCACGAGAGCTCAAGCGGAAGCTCGAGTGGATACATCGCTTCTCCCTGATGGATTCTCTCCCCCTTTTTTTCTTTTTTGTAATGCGCGAGATGCTCTAATTTTGTAATCATATTTGAGTAAATACATTGCAAACATTTATATTTCAGTTCTCTTCTCTCATTGCAAACGTTTGTATTTTAGATTCGCCTGTTGAGGCCGAATGCCTCTCAAACATGCTTCCGTCGAGGCCCCTTGGCTCCCCTAGGGTAGTCTACCTTAGCGGTCAACATGTGGGAGTTTGCCGAGAGCTCAAGGCTTAGACGTGTCGTTTTCGTGCTCTACTGTGAACCACTTGCCGGGAGCGTCGCCCGTATGCCTTTTAAGGGAAGACTGTCCCTCTTTACCTTGCGTGAGTGGACCGAACCTTTCACCTAGATCCTCCCACTATCTGGCCCAGGATCTCTTGCCGGGAGCCATTCCGCCAGGAACTTCTTTCGGCGAGATCCCCTTGGCTGAGACCTCCTGGCCGAGACCTCTACAGGCCAAGACCTCTCCTGTTCGAGACCTCTTTGTTTTTCCTTTCGGGTGTGTATCTTGTCCAGCTTAGGACATCCATATCGAAGTAATTTCAAGGACCAAACCTCCCCCCCACAGGAGAGCTTTCGGACTTGCAAGCTAGATAAGAGTCTGCGCAGCGGGTCTACCGGGGGCCAAGCCGAGCTCGGGGTAGTGCAAAGTAACAAAGGACCAAGAACCAAGCCTCTCCCCCACAGGCGAGCCTTCAGACCTACCAGTTAGATGAGAGCCTGTGTAGCGGGTCTACCTAAGGCCGAGACAAGCTCGGGGTAGTGCAAAGTAACAAAGGACTAAGAACCAAGAACCAAGCCTCTCCCCCACAGGCGAGCCTTCGAACCTGCCAGCTAGATGAGAGCCTGTGCAGCAGGTCTACCTGGGGCCGAGCCGAGCTCGGGGTGTCAATGAAGTTTCAAAACACAACCTCTCCCCCACAGGTGAGCCTTCGGACCTGCCATCTAGATGAGAGCTTGCGCAACAGGTCTACCAAGGGCTGTGCCGAGCTCGGGGTGTCGATGAAGTTTCCAAACACAAAACCTCTCCCCCACAGGCGAGCCTTCAGACCTGCCAACTAGATGAGAGCCTGCACAGCGGGTCTACCTGGGGCCGAGCCGAGCTCGGGGTATCGGTGAAGTTTCCAAACACAAAACCTCTCCCCCACAGGCGAGCCTTCAGACCTGCCATCTAGCTGAGAGCATGTCCATCAGGTCTATCTGAGGCCAAGCTGATCTCGGGGTGTCAGTGAAGTTTTTAAACACAAAACCTCTCTCACAAAAGCGAGCCTTCAGACCTGCCAGCTAGATGAGAGCCTGTGCAGCGGGTCTACCTGAGGTCGAGCCGAGCTCGGGGTGTCGGTGAAGTTTCCAAACACAAAACCTCTCCCCCACAAACGAGCCTTCAGACATGCCAGCTAGATGAGAGCCTGCGCAGCGGGTCTATTTGGGGTCGAGCCGAGCTCGGGGTGTCGGTGAAGTTTCCAAACACAAAACCTCTCCCCCACAGGTGAGCCTTCAAACCTGCCAGCTAGATGAGAGCCTGTGCAGCGGGTCTACCTGGGGCCGAGCCAAACTCAGGGTGTCGGCGAAGTTTCCAAACACAAAACCTCTCCCCCACAGGCGAGCCTTCGGACCTGCCATCTAGATGAGAGCCTGCGCAGCAGGTCTACCTGGGGCTGAGCCGAGCTCGGGGTGTCGGTGAAGTTTCCAAACACAAAATCTCTCCCCTACCGGCGAGCCTTCGGACCTGCCAGCTAGATGAGAGCCTGCGCAGCGGGTCTACCTGGGGCCGCGCCGAGCTCGGGGTGTCTATGAAGTTTCCAAACACAAAATCTCTCCCCCACAGGCGAGCCTTTGGACCTGCCAGCTAGATGAGAGCCTGCGCAGCGGGTCTACCTAAGGCCGAGCCGAGATCAGGGTGTCGATGAAGTTTCCAAACACAAAACCTCTCCCCCATAGGAGAGCCTTCAGACCTGCCAGCTAGATGAGAGCCTGCGCAACAGATCTACCTTGGTCCGAGCCGAGCTCGGGGGTGTCGATGAAGTTTCCAAACACAAAACCTCTCCCCCACAGGAGAGCCTTCGGACCTGCCAGCTAGATGAGAGCCTGCGCAGCAGGTCTACCGGGGGCCGAGCCGAGATTGGGGTGTCAATGAAGTTTCTAAACACAAAACCTCTCCCCCACAGGCGAGCCTTCAGACCTGCCAACTAGATGAGAGCCTGCACAACGGGTCTACCAGGGGCCGAGTCGAGCTCGGGGTGTCGGTGAAGTTTCCAAACACAAAACCTCTTCCCCACAGGCGAGCCTTTGGACCTGCCAGCTAGATGAGAGCCTGCGCAGCGGGTCTACCTGGGGCCGAGCCGAGCTCGGGGTGTCGATGAAGTTTCCAAACACAAAACCTCTCCCCCACAGGCGAGCCTTCGGACCTGCCAGCTAGATGAGAGCCTGCGCAACGGGTCTACCTGGGGCCGAGCCGAGCTCGGGGTGTCAGTGATGTTTCCAACCTTATTCTAACTTTAAGATGAAAAGAGTTGACAATGGATTAAAGTATGGAATATATTATGATAGCATTTGAAAATATTAACACAATCACCTTCTCCCCCTCACGGGTAGAAGCGCTTTAGATCATCACCGCTCCAGGTCTGGCTCAAGGTTCTTCCCTCAACATCCTAGAGGTAGTAACCTCTTATTCTAAGGACCTCCTTTACAATGTATGGCCCTTCCCAATTCGGGTTGAGCTTGCCCACGGAAGCCGACCTTCCCGCTGCGTCAACCTTTTTCAGCACCAGATCCCCTTCGGCAAATTGCTTGATCCTGATATGCTTGTCAAAGTATTTGGCCATCCGTCGTTCGATCTCTTCTTGCCTGATGGCCGCAACATCCCGCAACTCCTCCACCATGTCTAGCGAGAGGCGCAACCCTTTATCATTCTCCAACCTCCAAGTCTCATCTCCTTCCCCCGCGGCGGCGACCCGTGGGGACCGAACCTCGAACTCCACTAGAAGGACCGCCTCACACCCGTGAGAAAGCATGAAGGGAGTATTGCTAGTGGTCGTGTTCGGGGTTGTTCGCAAGGCCCACAGGACCGAGGGGAGCTGCTCCACCCAATTTTCCTTCAAGTTCTCTACTTTTTTCTTGAGCAAATTCACAATGTTTTTGTTTGCCGCTTCCACCTGACTGTTGCTCTGGGGGTGGTGGACAGAGGCAAACCTGAGGTCTATTCCCAGTTGGGCGCAGAAGCTGATGAACTCTTCACTGACAAATTAGGGACCGTTATCTGTCACTATCGCTTGGGGTAACCCATGCTTGCATACGATCTCCCCCAAAATAAAGTTCCTTATGACTTATGAGGTGACTTTGGCCAAAGCCTTAACCTCCAGCCACTTTGAGAAGTAATCGACCATGACCAGGAGAAACCTCCTCTGCCCACTAGCCGGAGGAAAAGGCCCGACCAAGTCCATCCCTCAGATGGCGAAAGTCCATGGTGATGTAATGCTCCCAAGTCTTTGAGCAGGCAAGAGTTGGAGGGGGCGTACAACTAATATTTTTGACATCTCTTTGCGAATTCTGCTACGTCCTTCCTCAGGGTCTGCCAGAAGTACCCCTGCCTCACCACCCTTTCCTCTAACGTCCTTCCTCTTGAGTGGCTGCCGTACTCGCCCAAGTGTAACACTCCCAGGATCTTTGGGATCTCTTCCTCAGTCACACACCTTGCTAGGAGCCCTGACAACATCTTATGATGCAATACCCCTTCCAGCATCAGGTAGAGAGCTGCCTTGCGCCTGAAGCTCCTTGCATCCTTAACCTCCTTTGTCAGCTTGCCAGAGGTCAGGAAGGTTACCAATGGGTCCACCCATGAGGGTCGTCGACCTACCTCCATCAACTCCCCTTCCTCAATTGCTGGTCGAAATAGTTCAGTCAGGGTCCCTCCTCCCCGAGGTCCAAACTTTGCCAATCGATCGACGGTTGCGCTCTCCTTCCTGGGGACATGCTGGATTGAGAACGATTGGAACCCTCCGATGATCGCCCTTACCTTGGATAGATACTTTATGAGGGTAGGCTCCCGAGCTTCAAACTCTCCTCGGATCTGTGATGCTACCACCATCGAGTTTGTGAAGGTCTCCATATCTTGGATTTCAAGCTCCTTTGACAAACGAAGACCAGCTATCACGGCTTCGTACTCTGCTTGGTTGTTGGTCACTGGAAAGTGATAGGCCGTATTTTCAAGCACACTCGAATCTTTGATTACGGCTTCGTACTCAAATCTTTGGTTACCCCTCAGCACCTTGAAAAATGATGAACACTTGTCCCCTGATCTAGATAGGAACCTGCTTAGCCCGGCCAACTTACTTGTCAAGCGCTGGACCTCCTTGGCGTTGCGAGGTGATTCCAAGTCTAGGATGGCCTTCACCTTATCTGGGTTAGGCTCTACCCCTTCCGGGGTCAAGAGATGCCCAAGGAATTTCCCGCGGCCAGCCCCAAAGACACACTTTAAGGGGTTCAGCCTTATCTTGAACCTTCGCAGGGTGGCGAACGTCTCTTCTAGGTCCCGTAGGTGTGAGTCTACGCACTTGCTTTTGACCATGAGGTCGTCGACATAAACCTCCAAGTTCCTCCCCCTTTGCCCTTGGAAGACTCGATCCATCATGCGTTGGTATGTGGCCCCTGCATTTTTCAACCCAAAGGGCATCATCTTATAACTAAAGCACCCCTCTCTAGTGATGAAGGAGACATCCTTGACAACGGGAGGGTGCATGCGGATTTGGTGGTAACTTGAAAAAGCATCGAGAAAACTCATAATAGAAAAACCGACGGCTGAATCAACTAGCGCGTCGATTCGAGGCAGGGGTGGCAATCTGATAGTTTTACTTTCAAGACAACCTAAACACCTAGAGGGGGGTGAATAGGTTCTAATTTCTTGTTTATACTTCTAGGCAGAATTCAATTACAAATTAAGACATCTCGCACAACATTCACAGATAATTAAGCATCACAGATTGCACAATGTTTTATAGTGGTTCCCCAAGGTCTGGGTACATCCACTTTCCCCCTTCACCTATCTAGCAATATGCTAGATTCGGCCAAACTTCCACTATACTCAGATCCTCAGATCCTACAGCTCAGAACCAGGATAGGTTCCTACAACTCAGGCTCAACAGCCCTACCTCAGCCTTGCCTCAAGGCCTACCACTCAGAGAATAATCTTCTCCTACACTCAGGCAAATAGCCCTACCACTCAGAGATCACCTCTCCTACACTCAGCCTTTATAACACAGGCTTACAACTCAGATCTGTATAAACAGATCCTACAGAAATTTAGAAAAGATATTTTAATGTCTTGCCTTTGTTGAGAGAGAAGAGGACAAGACACTTCTTGATCAGCTGATGAAATCAACTGAATCTGAGCTTTCTTCAAAGCTTCTTGAATCTGAACTTAGCTGAGTTGATTTCCAAACAGCTTCTTGAGAAACCACTGATGGCTTCCTTCTTCTTCTTCAAGATGACTGGATCCCTCTCTATCCAACACCTTTTCTGATACTTCAGACTTCTTCTTCTTCTTCTTAGATCTACTGATGAAGATCTTCTTTAGAGCTTAGCACTTTCTTGAATTGAAGCTACAACAGGATTGTAATCCTTCTGTTTCTTCTTCTTAGATCTTCTTTAGTTATCTTTCTTAATTGATCTATTTAATTCCTTCTGAAAATGTCTATTTATAGACTTTCTTCATGGTAACCGGCTGATCCGGTTTCTAACTGATTTCTGACAGGTCTGACAGCTTCAGTTAAACGGTGGCAACCCACAGCTGTCAAGTCTTCAAACAGTTCCTGTACCTTAGCCTTGGACAGCAAAATGTCGAGACAGTCTGTTAGAAAGTGTCGAGACCAATCTGTCTATCTGTGTCGACACAAGTGACTTTGGTGTCGACACAGTCATTGATGATGTCGACTAAGTTGCCTTTAAGTCGACACAGCTTCTTCAGAAAATAACTTGGTCTAGACTCTGCAGTGTGTCGACACAAGTCCTGTGTGTCGACACAGTTGTTGTAGATTCAGAACTCAGCATGTGTCGACTCAGCCTTCAGGTGTCGACACAGCAATCTTCAATCCTGCCAAAATGTGTTGACTCAGTCTTCTGGTGTCGACACAAGCATAATCGACTTCTGCCAATAAGTGTCGACTCAATCTCAAGGTGTCGACACATCCACCCAGTGTCGACACAGTTGTGGTCGACTATCTTCTTCTGTGAGTCGACTATCTTTCTCTGGTCGACTATCTTTCACTAGTCGACTATCTTTCACGGTGTTGACTAACCTTCTCTGGTCGACTATCTTTCACGATGTCGACACTGCTTCCCAGTGCTGAGGTCGACGATTTTCTTTATGTGTCGACACTGCTTCCCAGTGTCGACATAGTTGAAGTCGACTATTTTCTTTATGTGTCGACACTGCTTCCCAGTGTCGACATAAATGTGGTCGACTATCTTCCTCTGTGTCGACACTGATATTCTGAAGTGTCGACACAAATATTCTGAAGTGTCGACACAATTTCTTCAGGTGTCGACATGTGGACTTAGAATATTTTTCTGCATTCTTTAATACTTCTTCACCTGCACATGTCAACTCAAAACAACATCAAATACACCTTGATGTATATCATTGAGCTAAGTTGGGCTTCTTCAAATCAGGTACACATTTTCCAATGTACCCAACACAATCCTTAGGACATGATTTATTTAACAAACAGAAATCAATACACATGCGCCATTTCCCACCCCTTTTTCTTAACCATTACCACATTGGAGATCTAGCCTGGGTACTTGATCTCTAAAATGAAGTCGGCCTCTAGGAGCTTCCTGACCTCCTCGCGGATAGACTCCTCCAACTTGGTGGTGATGGCCCTCATCTTCTGGCGTATGGGGCAAGCCCGAGGGTCCAGGTTCAGGCGATGACAAGCCACATCCGCGTCAATGCATGACATGTCCGTCGTGCTCCAAGAGAAGATGTCGACATTGATCTGGATGTAAGCTCTCACCTGCTTCTGGTGCTCGGGACTCAGGCCCCCGCTGACCCGCACCTTCTGCACTTACCCTGCGCTGGTGAAGACCTCCATCTCCACCACTTCATCGGTCGACTCCAACCGCGATTGTTCCCAGCCGACCCTTGCTTCTTCTTCGAACTCCAACTCTTCCTCCCCTCCTACTTCAATCTCCACTGTCTCCTCCAGCCTCTCCTCCTCCTGCTGCTCAACCTCTAAGCCCCTCCGGGCCTCCTGCTCAACTTCTCTCTGCTCCTCCACGATCTCCTTCCTCGCCTCCCCTAGGCTCACTTCCTCTTCTCTGACATTCTCTGTAACGACCCCATCCGTTCACTGACGTATAGTAGAAGGTCCGGCCGGGGCCCCACACTATATGCCACAAACAGACGGTGAGGTCACAGGATAATACCAAACCATACGAACCCTAACTCAGAGCATTCTAGCGGAAGCTTATTAAGTGCAAGAACCCATACTATTGAATGTCCACTAATATATAAATATCACATTTATATATATAACCAGGAATGTTTACAAAACCACACCGCACACGGCCTTAAGGCCTTACAAGTTACTCTTTCCAACACATATAATTTCATACATCGGCACGCAGGCCGGCCACACATGAAATCCAACACTTCGCACGGCCTTCAAGGGCCTACCAGCAGCATGGGCTTTTGCCCGCTCAATCCATCAGCCCACAACACCTGCATAAGGACGTCCACCCCATGGGTGATAAACAAAGCAACGGTCAGCATTCAGCTGACCAATTATAACGACCCCACCCCTTACCCGGGGTAGTGGTTCCTTCCCTGCATGTATAGCAATTTCAACATATAAAGCACATACACCCAACATCACAAACGCCGGCCTCAATGCCAGGCGCTCCGTGCACTCAGGGCACCTTTTATGGTTTGTACTTGGTAGGCGGGCATAAGCCTCCAAACCCTTGTTGAAGACCTCACACACCCGTCTCACTCAGAGGTACGCACCACACCAAAACCCGTGAGCACTATCAGTCGACCTACCCCCGTAGTGTAACAAGCCTAGGGAATTCGCCCTGCTGCTTTGCTACCAATCGACCGCTCACCCGATCTTAACATTGCCACTTGGTGAAATGGGCATAAGCCTCCAAACCCCTGTTGAAGACCTCTCGCACCCACCCACTCAGAGGTGTTCATCGCCACTTGGTAGAATGGGCATAAGCCTCCAAACCCCTGTTGAAGACCTCACGCACCCACCCACTCAGAGGTGTCCGCACTCCATCAACCAGCTCTTACAAGCATACAACCAAAGGAGCTATACAAAGCATCCTATACACCAAACACATCGTCCTCACCATCTCCGCAGGCTAAACGATGCATACACGGAGTCTTCTCCGGATCGCAATATAAACATCACCAATCCTGACATACGTCTGGATGGGCTTCACACAGCATGCCTATGCCGTACTACAGACTTCCGGCTCTAGATGCAGACTCCACTGCTGGAATCACTTACGCGTTTCCATCTCTTGATGGAGGATCCCATGCACATGCAAAACAAAGGGCTTCACCTGCCCAAGGAAGAAAGATCGTTACCCTTGACGATCGCTTCGGCGCCATAGAAAACTAGCCGGATGGAAACCACCGCAGCGGCCTTGCCTCCGCAACGCTGCACTCGGCTCTCTATTCGGCTCGACGAAGCTCCACCGGCCTCCTCCTCCTCCTCCTCCAAGCTCTCCTCTCTTTCTTAAGAAGAAAGGCTAAGTGGAATGAGCTTTCAACTCACTCCACGGCCTTAAAGAGGCTGGAAATGCTATGGACCACACGATCCAAATAGAAGGAAACGAACGGCCGAGATCTGCCCAAAACCCAAATGTTGCCTGACACGGCCTGTGACACGCCCGTGTCACAGGCCGTGTACCCTTAAGCGGCACACGCGGTTTGGAACCGACTGAACAACACGGGGCTCGACACGCCCGTGTCGAACCTGACACGCCCGTGTCAGTCTTGAGACACGCCCGTGTCCCCTGCTACACGGCACCCAACGGCTCCCAAAACCAGTACACGGGTCGGAACACGGCAGCCGACACGCCCGTGTCCAGCCTGACACGCCCGTGTTCATGGCCGTGTTCACGGCCGTGTACGGCTCTGACCCGAATAGGCCAATTTTGAGATTTAAATCGAACACGCCCTGGGACACGCCCGTGTCCCAGGCCGTGTACCCCCGACACGCCCTGGGACACGCCCGTGTCCCAGGCCGTGTCTACCAGCCTGCTACTCAAAAATGTGTACAAACATATTTTGAGTTCTGGGGTATTACAACCCTCCTCTCCTTATAGAAATTTCGTCCCGAAATTTAGCGCAACGCACAAGTATCAACACAACCACGCTGTTGCGATACAACCCAAAACGATCCAGGTTTAGAGCTCAGAGGCCACAGCTTGGCTCGCCCCATGGAATCGTACCACCACACCGTTTGACCCAAACAGAAAAACATACATACATACAATAGACAACATAATAAAGTGCACACTCCACTTTATTTCGGCTTCTCCGCATCGCGCAGAATCCGTCTAGCGGCCTCCATTAAGTCCAAAGCACGGATTTGCTGTTCTGCTTGATTTGAGCTTTGCGGCTCCTGCATCTCAAGAGTGTATATTCTCGGTTGCGCCCGCGATGCAGACGACTCTGCCACAGCTTTACCCTTCTCGTCATAAGACGCACCTGTCTTTCTTTCACCCTTGGACGCACCATTCCAGCAAAATCGCGCAATATGTCCTGGCCTCCCACAAATGAAACATGTCCGCGGCTCAACCCGTTCTTGCCCAAACGTTGCTCCTGACGCAACATCTGAAGAAGTTTGTTCAGCAGGCCTGAACCGCTTCTTATCACGTTTCCTGAAATCGGACTGCTCGGATGGCGGAACTTTGAAGTCGGACTTTTCCACCGCTACGATCTTCTTCTCCCGCACCCGCTTCAAATCCTTCTCTAGCGCACTAGCGGTATGCACCAATGCTTGGAATCCTTGGTTCACTGAACTCGGGAGAGCCAACCTCAGCTCATCACGCAGCCCTTCATAGAACCTATTTGTCTTCCGCGCCTGGTCCGCAAACGTCGACCCCGCATAACGACCGAGCTTGGTAAACTCATGCAGGTAATCGTCCACGGTCTTATCACCCTGTACCAGACGTTGAAATTCATTTTCCATTGCAATTCTCTGTGCCATTGGCAAATATTTCGCCCAAAACAATCTAGAGAATTCATCCATCGATATGTCGCCCAGATCTCTCCCGCCCAACTGGTGCAACTCGATCTCATCCCACCAAAGCCTCGCCTCTCCTTCCAGGAGGAAAGTGGCTAACGGGACTTTCTGCTCCTCACTAATCCTGAGCGCAGCCAGGATTCTTTTCACTCGAGAGAGCCAATCCTCGGCCTCTGTTGGAGACGTTGCCCCGACAAACGTAGGCGGATTAAACTCCATAAAGTGCTTAAGTTGCTCGTCCGCTGCTTGCACAGCAACCGGAACCTCAACATGCTCTTGCCTCGCACCAACCTCAACATGCTCTTGCCTCGCACCAACGTGCACTGGCGCCACAGCGGGCCTCGCTTGCCCAAAAGGTTGTGCCTGAAGCATAGCAAAGATCATCTCCGCAACTAAGCGCACCGTTTCCGCAGAAGGGGGAGGTGTAGGCACCTCAGGTGGTGCCGCACTCTCATCCGAACGCTGGGGCTCCGACTGCCCAGCTCCACTCCTCGTCACCTATAGGTGAACAAGATAGCATTACTTTCCATGGTAATACAGCAAACTCACCGAAAAGACACACACACACACACATTCCTAGTGGACATTCTTGAGTTCATTAGCATTACAGCAGGTCGCACGAACACGTGCTCGCCACCCCACAAAAGAATTCGACCACGAATTCGGAAGGGAAGACCGACAATGGCTCTGATACCAAAATGTAACGACCCCATCCGTTCACTGACGTATAGTAGAAGGTCCGGCCGGGGCCCCACACTATATGCCACAAACAGACGGTGAGGTCACAGGATAATACCAAACCATACGAACCCTAACTCAGAGCATTCTAGCGGAAGCTTATTAAGTGCAAGAACCCATACAATTGAATGTCCACTAATATATAAATATCACATTTATATATATAACCAGGAATGTTTACAAAACCACACCGCACACGGCCTTAAGGCCTTACAAGTTACTCTTTCCAACACATATAATTTCATACATCGGCACGCAGGCCGGCCACACATGAAATCCAACACTTCGCACGGCCTTCAAGGGCCTACCAGCAGCATGGGCTTTTGCCCGCTCAATCCATCAGCCCGCAACACCTGCATAAGGACGTCCACCCCATGGGTGATAAACAAAGCAACGGTCAGCATTCAGCTGACCAATTATAACGACCCCACCCCTTACCCGGGGCAGTGGTTCCTTCCCTGCATGTATAGCAATTTCAACATATAAAGCACATACACCCAACATCACAAACGCCGGCCTCAATGCCAGGCGCTCCGTGCACTCAGGGCACCTTTTATGGTTTGTACTTGGTAGGCGGGCATAAGCCTCCAAACCCTTGTTGAAGACCTCACGCACCCGTCTCACTCAGAGGTACGCACCACACCAAAACCCGTGAGCACTATCAGTCGACCTACCCCCGTAGTGTAACAAGCCTAGGGAATTCGCCCTGCTGCTTTGCTACCAATCGACCGCTCACCCGATCTTAACATTGCCACTTGGTGAAATGGGCATAAGCCTCCAAACCCCTGTTGAAGACCTCTCGCACCCACCCACTCAGAGGTGTTCATCGCCACTTGGTAGAATGGGCATAAGCCTCCAAACCCCTGTTGAAGACCTCACGCACCCACCCACTCAGAGGTGTCCGCACTCCATCAACCAGCTCTTACAAGCATACAACCAAAGGAGCTATACAAAGCATCCTATACACCAAACACATCGTCCTCACCATCTCCGCAGGCTAAACGATGCATACACGGAGTCTTCTCCGGATCGCAATATAAACATCACCAATCCTGACATACGTCTGGATGGGCTTCACACAGCATGCCTATGCCGTACTACAGACTTCCGGCTCTAGATGCAGACTCCACTGCTGGAATCACTTACGCGTTTCCATCTCTTGATGGAGGATCCCATGCACATGCAAAACAAAGGGCTTCACCTGCCCAAGGAAGAAAGATCGTTACCCTTGACGATCGCTTCGGCGCCATAGAAAACTAGCCGGATGGAAACCACCGCAGCAGCCTTGCCTCCGCAACGCTGCACTCGGCTCTCTATTCGGCTCGACGAAGCTCCACCGGCCTCCTCCTCCTCCTCCAAGCTCTCCTCTCTTTCTTAAGAAGAAAGGCTAAGTGGAATGAGCTTTCAACTCAATCCACGGCCTTAAAGAGGCTGGAAATGCTATGGACCACACGATCCAAATAGAAGGAAACGAACGGCCGAGATCTGCCCAAAACCCAAATGTTGCCTGACACGGCCTGTGACACGCCCGTGTCACAGGCTGTGTACCCTTAAGCGGCACACGCGGTTTGGAACCGACTGAACAACACGGGGCTCGACACGCCCGTGTCGAACCTGACACGCCCGTGTCAGTCTTGAGACACGCCCGTGTCCCCTGCTACACGGCACCCAACGGCTCCCAAAACCAGTACACGGGTCGGAACACGGCAGCCGACACGCCCGTGTCCAGCCTGACACGCCCGTGTTCATGGCCGTGTTCACGGCCGTGTACGGCTCTGACCCGAATAGGCCAATTTTGAGATTTAAATCGAACACGCCCTGGGACACGCCCGTGTCCCAGGCCGTGTACCCCCGACACGCCCTGGGACACGCCCGTGTCCCAGGCCGTGTCTACCAGCCTGCTAGTCAAAAATGTGTACAAACATATTTTGAGTTCTGGGGTATTACATTCTCCTCCTGATCTGCCATCTCCCTCTCCATCTCTTCCGCCTCGGCCATCCAAGATACGGTGTTGACCGCCGTCACGTAAAACTGCCTTGCCACCTTTGGGTCCCCCCAATCCTGACCTGCACCCCTCCGTTGTTGAACTTAAGACATTGATGAAACGAGGAGGGGACGCAACGAAAGGTGCTGATGAGGGGACGCCAAAAGATGGCATTGTAGTTGCTCGGGGCATCCACGATCACGAACCTACAGTTTCGTGACACGCCTCCCAACTTCACGTACAGCCCTACTCCCCCTTCTACTTCTTTCTTCTCTCCTGAAAACCCAAACAACGGTCCATCCGAAGCAAGGACCCTCTTCCCCTCAACCTTTATCTCGTCAAAAGCCTTCTTAAAGATCAAATTCACGGAGCTCCCGTTATCCACCAGTATCCTGAAGACCGTGAAGTTCTCTATTGCCGTCTGAATCACGAGGGCATCGCAGAATGGATCCTCGTAGTCCGGCATGTCTGCTGATGAAAAGGTGATTTTTTTCATCTGGAAGGAGGAGCCAGGGAGGTCGAGGCGACCCCCTTCGGAACATGGTCTAGAGGCCACCCTTACGAGTTGCCTCAATCTCCACTCCTCCGTGGATCACCCCGATCCCTCCTCGGGTCCCCATGTCTGCTCTGTCCTCACACCTATCTTCTCCTTCTCCCTGCTGCACTTCTACGATCCTTACCGGTGGATCCTGCCTCCACATTCCTCTAGCTTCTCTCATCTTTAAGAACTCTGGATAGGTGGTCGTCACGTGACCTTCCTCCTGGTGGAAGTCACAGAAGGGCAACACCACCCAGCCCCCTCTTCCTTCTCCAGCTCCCCTTCTTCCTGCTCCTTAGACTCATCTTCCTCCTCTTCCTCTACCAACCTCCATTACTTCTTGCGGCGGAGAGAAGTGACCCCTCGGTCCCTGCCTCCACACCGACTGATCAAACCTCCTTGGCTCCCGGAGGTTGTCTCTTCCCTGGAAACCTCCTCCTTAGCCCTAGGGGCGACCCTCCTGAGGCCTCCAACCCAACTGGTTGTTCGGCTCCTGGCCCCCCACCCCTGGTGCTGCCCCTGTCCTCGGGGTTCTTCCCTTCTCCTCTCTTCTCTCGGCTCCCTTGGCTCCCTTTGCTTTCCTACTGCTGGTTCCTTCACATCATCCTCCGCCAACCGGGCCAGCTTCCTGGCGAAAGCCAGATTGGCACTTTCAAAATCTATTTCCTTTGCCGCCCTCTCCATGAGTTCCTCAAAAGAGAGGGGAGTCACTCTATTCAATTCCATGCTAAAGAAGCCTGGTCTCAGCCCTAGGGTAAAGGCAAGCATTAGTGCATACCCTGGGACCTCCTGGACCAGGAGGATCTCTTTCTGAAACCGGTCAACGTAATGACCCAGCATCTCATCCTGCTTCTGTTTTACTACAAACAGGCACTCCGCCTCCTTCTTCCGCTTTTTCGACGTCGAGAATCTCAATAGGAACCCTCGTCGTAGGTCTTCAAATTTGTAGATCGAACTCGCCGGCAACTGATGAAACCAGTCTCGGGCCTTGTCCTTCAACGTGATGGAAAACAACCGACGCTTGAAGGCATCCGTCATCTGCCTTATAGAGACCACATCCTCAAACCACTACGCATGCTGTACATGGTTGTCTTTCCCCGAGTAGTAGGACATGTCAGGCTCTCGGAACCCCTCCGGCACCGGAGCCGAGATGATGAGCTCGCTGAAAGGGCTATCGCCTCCTGCCTAGCGAGAGGGCACGTCTCGCAGCCTCGGCTGGCTTGCCCGATCCGCGGGATCATGCCCAGGTAAGAGTTCTCGCACTGCTTCCTCCCTCTCGCCCGTCTCTGCCGGAACCTCCTTCCCGGGGCGCTGGCCTGGGAAGAGCTCTCGCGCGGCCACGTCCCTCTCGCCAACTTCTACCGGGACCTCCTTCCTGGGGCGCTTCCCAGGCCCCAAAAGCGGGACCACCTCCACCAAGACCGGAGGTGCCGCCCACTCACTCCTTGCCTAGAAGGCCAAGCTGATGGTCTGCAGGACCTCTCGCCTGAAATCCTCCAGCATCTTCCTCGTTTCTTCCTCTCCCCGGGTGGGGGAACCTCCTGAGACCCTTATCCATCACCTATAGTAATGAGACCAAACTCAAGGCTTTCTTGTATCGGCTGCCTTCCACCCTCACCGCACCAGAACTGTTGAAGCCAAATTTGACCTCAACGAATGTTCGAAAACCAGGGCACAACCAACACCTATCTCTCTCAAGCCTCGACCCTCGACTAGCTGCAAAGGACCTAGGAATGACCTAAAGCCTCAGCAGGGAGGTCCCACCTCACACCCGGAAGATCTCTGAGAGCTTCCCCTCCAAAGCCAAAGCTGGGCTTGGAGCTCCTTAGAAAGCACTTGGAGATTTTGAGAATAATAAAGACCATCATGTGACGGCGAGGAGCGACACGACGAAGCTATCCCTTAATTCCATGTTGGGGGCAAGGAAACCAACCATGATGAGGCTTATGACATGGTTAGGAAATTATGAGGTTACATTATTGATGGATAGCGGGTCCTCCCATAACTTCATCAATGCAGACGTCACAAAGAAAGTAGGGCTTAAAAGGATGGTCGTGGAACCCTTTGAAGTGAGGGTGACCAATAGATAAAAGTTCAAATGTAAGGAGGTCATGCGGGATGTAAAGCTCAATATGTAATGGGTGCTGATCTGTGCGGATATACATGTTCTCACGGTTGTGGGGTTAGACGTGGTACTTGGTGATGCTTTTTTGAGGAGCATTAGGAGGGTGTTTAATGATTATAAGGCCATGACCATGGAGTTTAATTGGGCAGGAAGAAGAGATTGTTGAAAGCATTAACTCCCACTGAAATTCAGTTGTATGCAGTCGATGTAATGGAGAGGCTTTGGAAGAGTGGTGTGTGTACAACCCTGTATTCATCAAGTGGGTCCCTTAGAACAAGATCAAAGTTTGGGTTTGGGAAATTCGGTCGGGCGAGTGGGGTAGGACCCCTCCCCAACTCGCGTAGGCCAATGCGGCCAGGGGGCGCAGGGGGTGAGAGGGTCATGTGGTCCCACACTCTCCCCAAGTTCAGGTTGAGGTTGCGGTGAGTGTGTCCACCACACTCACACTCACACGATGCCCTCAGTCGGTAGCGAGTGCCAGCCTCAACAGAGGCACTCACAAGCTGGGGTGAGTGGAAATAGCGAGTGCAATTCGCTTAGCAGTATTTTTACAAAAATGCCACCGTTGGACTGCTAATAGCCCCACCAAACAACAGAGTTTGGTTGTTGGAAGACAAACCCATTTGGGCTGCGTATAGCATTTCCAAAAGATGGGATTGCACTATTTGCATGCCAAGTCAGAAAACTATAAATAGACCCTTACGGGTACTTTTGGAGGGGATCTTTTTCTTGGCTTCTTCATCATATGGTTTACTTTGGTCGGAATCCAGTGCCCTTCAAAGTGCCCAGCTCAGCCTTGGATTGGGAGGGGAAGCTCTCTTAGATTTTCTGGGTGTGTGATGGGACCTCTTCGCTGCAGTTCATGGTCTGTTCCTTAGTTCAAAATCAAGAGTTCTAGCTCAGGATAAGTTAGCGCGGACTACCCCCTTTGGGTCCAAACTCTTTTTGGGACTATGTTCTGGTTTCAAAAGTGCGAGTTATTTTGTTGTGGTTCTAGCAGGTACAAACTAAGAGGAGGCGGGTAGGAGACAGGGAGAGGAGACCCTCGAAGAGAAATTACAGCAGCTGTCCCCATCTGTTCGGTTTGTAATGGAGGAGCACAAACATGTATAAGAGAAGCCGAAGGGGTTGTCACCCTCACGACCGTTTGATCATCAAATCATGCTCCATGATGCGGCAAGACCAGTGAATGTACCTCACTACTGATATGCTTATCTTCAAAAAGAGGAGATAGAATGACAAGTGGATGAGATGTTATCCCAAGAGTTGATACGAGCCATTACTAACCAATTTTCTTTCCCGGTGTTGTTGGTAATACAGAAAGATGGTTCATAGATATTATGTACGGACTACCGAGCCTTGAATGAATCGACTATCAAAGATCGTTTTCCCATTCCAAAGGTGGATGGAATGTTGGATGAGTTATATTGTGCAATGGTGTTTACCAAGCTTGACACGAGGGCGGGCTATTATCAAATCGGGATGAATGAGGAAGATGTGCCCAAGGCTGCCTTTAGGACACATTCAAGGCATTACGAGTACCCGGTTATGCCGTTTGGGTTATGCAACGCTCCCTCCACATTCCAAGCTGCCATGATTATCATATTCAAACCCTTTCTCCGCAATTTTGTGTTGGTGTTTTTGATGGCATCCTTGTACATTCTACTTTCATGGAGGAGCACATTGGGCAACTCAAGGTAGTGTTAGAAATGCTGGAGCAACACCACTTCTTTATCAATTTATCAAAGTGCGAGTTTTTTCAGAAGGAGTTGGAAGACTTCGACCATATCATTTTTGAGGAGGGGTGAAGGTGGAATCGAGGAAGATTGAGACCATGGTGGATTGGCCCTTACGACCAATATTACTGCTTTGAGAGAGTTTTTTGGGTTAACCGGCTACTACATGCATTTCGTGAAGAATTACCGGTTGATTGCCAAGCCATTGACCTCCATATTGGGGAAGGATACTCTTGAATGGACTGATGGGGGAAAGAGAACCTTTAAAGAGTTGAATAGGGCAATTACTCAAACTCCAATGCTTGCATTACCAAATTTTGAGAAGCATTTTGAAGTCTACATGGATGTCAGTGGGGAAGGTATAGGGGTCATGTTGGTGCAAGAGAAGAGGCCATTAGCTTTTGTTTCCAAAGCATTGAGGCCTATGAAGAGGTCTTGGAGCATGTATGCCCGTGAGATGATAGTGAACATTCATGGCATAAAGGTATGGCGCCCCTATATTTTGGGTCACAGATTCATCATTGTGACCGACCAACAACCATTATGGCACCTATTGGAGCAAAAAATTATCACCCAGGAGCAATAAAAGTTCGTGGTGAAATTGCTTGGGTTTGAGTAAGATATAATCTACCAACCAGGAAAGGAGAACAAGGTGGTCTATGCACTTTCTAGAAAGGAGGGGACCCCGATGTTATGTACTATTTATGATGAGATGGAGGCTGGATTACAAGGTTTGAGTGGTGCCAGTGGAAAATCTGGGATAAAATACATTGGGCAATCAAGCTTGACAAAAGGGCATTGGAGATTTGTGCTAAATTAGATAAACATGAGGTTGGGGTGGGAGACTACAACATGAGGGGAGGCTTAATCTACTATAAAATGGAGTATATGTGCCAAGAGTATTGATGCTACGCGAATAGATTTTGGGCCACTTCCATAATAGCAAGGAGCAAGGAAATTTCGGGTGGTTGTAGACTTATATCAAGGTGACACACTTCTTTTATTGGAAGGCTTGAAGAATGGGGTGAAGGAATTGGTGGCCCGATGTGACATATGCCAAAAAATAAAGTACGACCAAAGGGCTCCTATGGGGTTGTTACAACCGCTACCAACACTGACAAGGATTTGGGAAGATCTTTCTATGGACTTTGTGGAAGTCTTACCTACAAGTTAGGGGTTCGATGCAATATTGGTAGTGGTGGATAGATTGAGCAAGGGGGCTCATTTCATTCCCCACCAGTACTCATTCTCGGCAAGTAGCGTAACCAAGATATTTGTGGAGAATGTGGTGAGGCTGCACGAAATACCAAGGAGCATCGTGATGGACCGGGGTGTTTTGTTCATGATTTTATTTTGGCAGGAGATTTTCACTTTACAGGGCAGTAAGCTGAAGGCCAGTTCATCCAACCATCCCCAAATAGATGGACAAACGAAGGTGGTGAGTAGAACATTGGAGCAATACCTCCGGTACTACTGTCATGAGGAACAAGCAAGATGGAAGGAGTATCTCCCATGGGCCGAGTATTGGTACAACACCTCGTATCATGCTTCAATCGATACGAGCCCTTTTGAGGTGACTTATGGGAGGAGCTCACCTAGGTTGAGCAGCTATGAAAAAGGGACGGCAGAGGATGCAGATGTGGAAAAGGAGTTACTAACTTGGGATGAAATCATCACTAAGGTGAAGAAGGTGTTATGTAAGGTGCAAGAGATGATGAAGAGACTGTGATCAGGGGAGGAGAGGCGTAAATTTTGAGTCGGGAGATTACGTGTACCGTAAGCTACAACCTTACTGGCAAAAGTCGTCGAAGAAAAAATTTAA
This sequence comes from Platanthera zijinensis, assembly GCA_039513925.1. NCBI lineage: Eukaryota > Viridiplantae > Streptophyta > Magnoliopsida > Asparagales > Orchidaceae > Platanthera > Platanthera zijinensis. The sequence continues at coordinate 104,136,484 of CM077098.1, read as the reverse complement.
TGCCAAATTATCTCAAAGGTACTATGGGTCCTTCAAGGTGTTGGAACACATGGGAGAGGTGGCATACAAACTTGACTTACCCGCTTCCTCTCTTTTATATCTGGTTTTCCATGTCATCGCCTTGAAGAAGAGGATTGGGGAACCGGAGCAGGTGATAGATGAGGTGCCAAATTTTGATGATGAAGGGAATGTGATGCTGAAGCTTAAAGAAGATTTCCGCTACCAGCAATGAAAGAAGAATAAAGATGGACAAAGGGATTGACAAATGTTAGTACATTGGCAAGGGTTTCTTTAGAGGAGGCAACATGGGAGGACTATGAGGAAGTGAAGAATACTTTTCCAAACCTCGCCCTTGAGGACAAGGGAGTTCTTGAAGGAGAGGGGAATGGTGAAGTTCCGCTAAGGAGAAGCACTCAACTTCGAAAACCAAACCGGCGACGCATTATTGGGGGCGTGTGACGGGGCAGAACGGGCTTGGGTGAAGTCACATCTTGTTTTGGTTTTTGTTTGGGTTGTGGGTCTTTTTCTTTTGTTTTGAACTTGTGTTTTGGTTTATGTTTTGTCAAGTTTTGAATGGGCTCGGGCCCAAGGGTATTTTGGGGACAATTAGTGAGATGAAAATATGAGGGGGAGGGTTAGGGCGTAAGTGGGCATCAACTATTTGGAAGAAACTTCCCGTGAGCTCTCTGGAGCGACTATTACGGCGGACTGGAGATTCGTTTTCTGGCGAGCTTGGGAGCGGTGTGCTGCGATCCGTCGGCACTCAATTGAGCTAGCAGGGATACATACGAATCCAGAGCTAGAAGGGTCCTACCGCCGCTCTGGGCGGGTGGCCGACGAAACCCAGGTTTGGAGGTTTTTAAGGTTTGTGGAAGTAGTCTTGTGGTTGTTTCTTTTTATTGATGTTCAAGTTCTGTTGATATCTGTTTGGCATGTGGCTATGAGCAATTTGATTCATGTTTTTGTGCTTATTTGGTAAATGAGGATGTATAATGGCCGTCCATAAGGGCCTGAGTGTGGGCATGTGTTGGATTGATTGTTCAAGGGGTCAAATAGTTGATGTTCCTTGCGTGTTTGGTGGATTGTATGAACCAAATTTCCCTCGAGTGTGGATGGTTGAAGCATTGTTGTTGGACTCGATCTGCGGGTTCTCAACAATATTTTAAGGAGGTGATTGCCAGAGAATCAGTGATCAAAACGAAGAATCTTCGCCATCATCTATTCATAGCTAGAAAACCTATATATTTTCGGAACGGTGGATGTTGACGGCCCTTCTCTAGCCATACAACCAAACTTTTGTTTTTCTAAAAGTTGCACGCCAAGAATATTGTTTTCAGCTTTCTTTTGAGCGCGCGTGCATCTTATTCCCTTAAGCGAAGACGACCCATTCTACCGACTCGTGAGAACTTTAATGAAACCATTATTTTGTTTTGCTTGTGCACGAACAGAGTTAAAATCCTATTTCCATCACAATCAAATGTATTAAAATTCATGCTTAGATTGGTTGTGGTTAATGATTCAACCATATTCAAAATTAAATAAAACTCAAGTACAACTTTAATTAAAAAGCTAAAAAAATATTTTTTATTTTGGGTTTTTTTAATAACTAATATCTTATATTGAATGCATTATTTTGTTGAAAAGCTATATAAATTATAGGGTTAAATACTGAGATTTTTCTTGGAAAGCTATGATTATATATTTATATGTACCTCTCCTCAAATTTTTGAAATAAAAAATAGTATTCTTATAAATGTGCTCTGCTTATAACACATTTAAAATATTTTCTATTTTTTTTGTATTTATCCCTTGTATTGGCTTCAACTTGCAAATGATGAGATATTCAAAGTATAGACTTGGAAAATCAAGTTATAGAAATAATAAAATTGAAAAAAAAACAAATATTTTAACTGATATTATAAAATTTCATACTTATAGGTGAAGTTTTTCTAATTTTTGTATATTTTTTTCATTTCATTGAGCCAAGGCCTCTATAATCATGCAAACTCCCAAGAAAGATCACAAAATTAACTCAATATTATATGGACTAGATGTATTTTCACTAGATCTAATGATTAGAATTTTTTGAATAATCAAAAATATAAAATGATGGGATTCATAAACCCATCAGATCAGCCTCCAAAAGATCTATACCGTGAAATGAATAATATCCATTTCACTTGAAATGGAGAGGATCTTGATACTAAACTTCAATATATAAATTTTTTTGTGAAGATTTTTTTATTGAAATCCATCTTTCAATTCATGAGTCTCATAATCAAAATGTATTACAATGATAGCTTAGAAGATTAAGGATCTTCTGATAAACATTTTGTGGAACCCCTCATCTAAATTTCAATAAACATTTTGTACAACTTATGTAGCTACCAGGCAGTTATGAGCTGGCTCATGGCTATAATAAATGAGCAGGCGCTGCATTTAGAATGCATGTTCACGATTTACGCCTTTCCCGTGTCGATTAACATTTACTCAAGTAATTGTTGCTATGAATCTATTATGCTATTAATTACACAAATCTCCCTTGAGATTTACCATAATTACAGGTTAAACCCTCTCTATATTTTGAAATTACAAAAATCTTGCCTATAAATTTACATTTCATAACATGCAACAATAACAAACAACAACGCCCAAGCCTTTATTCCACTATAATAAACTCACTAATGACCAAGTGCATCACCTCTTTCCTTATAGTTTCATTCCAAGTCTTTATTGCTCACCCGTTGCTCGTTTAACATGCCGACTAGACTCTCACAACGCATAACATGTGCTAAAGAGTAGGAGGTGAGAGGAAGGATTTTATTGTAGGATCCATATAGCCGACCCCACTATAGTGGGATAAAAGCCTTGAGTGTTTGGAAAATGTGCCAATTAACATAGTGATTATTTGCGCTTGGAACTTTCGTTACAACATTTTATTGCCCAAATTCTCATTTTCTAAAGTGTCAACATTCGCACGATCGCCTATATGACTGATATAGTTATGAAAAAACAGCATTTGTGATGGCACATATCCAAACCCCACCGGTGTTTTTTACGACCGCGTTCACGACCCTCTCCCAGCCAAAGGCCTATGTTTGGTTTCAGCATGCACAACAAAGAATAGAAAACGCAGTCATCGAACAAAAACACAAGCAAATGCAAAATGAGGTAGAAATTTCTTTGATTCTCCTCTTTGATGCTTGCAAATAAGAATTCAATGTACACTTCTTCAGAAGTTCTATTCTCAATCTTCATCACAGAATGTAAGGATAATGAATGCCCCAGCCAAACTCAATCTAAAAGAGATGGTTGGCTTTGGAGCCTTGAGCTCCGTTTGGGGGACTTATTTTCACCGGTCAAGCGGTTACGACTGCATGAATCGGACCTTAAGTCGTAACCTTTTGACATGAGAAAATAAGTCCCCCCCCCAAACGGAGCCTAAGTCTGAAGCAGCAATTTCATCTTCAATCCCACCCTACAGCATGTAGTCATAGTATACCAAGAACAGACTGTCTGGAATGTTGAGGGGCAAGCTATCCACATAGCAATGCAAGCGCCTCACATTCTCCTTCTCCGCAGTCGCCGGATCGACCACGTCGCCGTTTCCGGTGAGCACCCAAAGATCCCTCGATCGAACTCTTTTGAGGCTGCCCCGACAAAACGGGCAGGATTGCGACCTCTTGTTCCTGGAATTCAAGCAAAAAAAACCCATCTTCGGATCGAAATTCAGATAAAAATGGAAGAAATGGAAGTTCTCCTGATGAATTTACCAGTCATGGTAACAGTTCATGCACATAACATGGTTGCAGCTGGGAAGAACCATTTTTGTGCAGATCTCCAAGCAGATGCCACACTCGTCGTCTCTCTCGGAATCCCTCGGCTCTTCTCCTCTCTTCCTTCCAACTATCTCTCTGTTTCGCCCCTTATCATACGCCAATTCTTCCTTGTCGAACAAGTAGGTTTCCAGTTGTTGCAGTGAGGGATAAATGACAGCTGAAAGTTTTTAACACAGTATGAACTCATGAGAAGAGGAGGAAGAAGATGAGCAGCCCAATCACCAAATTCAGTATTTACCGTAGAATTCCTTAATGCTAGCTCTCCGATCAAGCGCCGATAAGTTCGATTTATCATCGGCATAAACCTGCAGAATCATGGCGAAGAGCTCAGCTTGCAGCTAATCTGAACGGAAAGAACAAGTAGAAATCAAACAAAATTACCTTGCAAACAAGTATTTGAAGAATCCCAAAGTAACTGGGAAGAACATAATTGGGGACGCAATTCACCCACTGCAGTAGAAAGAGGAAGAAGGGGGCCATAGGGCTATATGAAAGCTTCATCTGCAAACACGCGCCGCCATAAGCTTTCTGAACAGCCTCGGCCCTGCAAAATCATACCCCCAATAATCCAAAATCAACCCTAATTCCTGATTAAAGTGCGAATTGAAGCCAAAATCGAAGAATTCCGCCGGCGGAAAAGTAGAAAACGGAAGAAAATCAGACGAGATGGATAGATGGAGAAAGATTACAGAGTATTGGCGTGCTGGACGTCGGCTTCGAGGGATTTGAGGGAGCCTTTGAAGGAAGAAGAAGGCCTGGAAAGCTGGTTCTGGAACATGATTCCTATTTCACCTTCTTTGAGCAGATGAGAGATAGCTATAAGAGATGTAAAATCGGAACCCTAGGACCCAAAAATCGGAACCCTAGGAAGAAGAAGAAGACGATGAGGACGATCCAGTGAGGAGGAACTGAAGCATTTATGAAGAGGCGGGGGAGAAGTCAAGTTTGAGAAGATAAAGAGGAAATGCGATCAGCATTTGAACTGTTCCGCCATGGATGGTGACGTGGCATTTGCTTGGCGAACACTCTAGAGAGAGAGAGAGAGGAGTAGAGAGAGAAACCACCAACTCCTCCAAGACTGAAACTGCCGGAGGACCACGACAGCCACATAGGGCACAGTGGATAGGTTTCGGTGATTGTTAACGACCACGACAGCCACATAGTGCCACAGTGGATAGGTTTCGTCATGGTTAACCGCAATCCGTTATTGGGTAGTCGCACCCTAAAATCTCATAATTTTTCACGTCTTTTCTAAATACACATTGTACATGCAATTTTAGGAAAATTGCTCAACACGAAAGCTGTAGATTTCGTCGAGATCTACAGCTTTCGTGTTGAGCACTTTTCCTAAAAATGCATGTACAAGGCGTAATTTGGAAATATGCCCAGATTTTGCGCCTTTCAGAAGTACGCCTTGTACATGCAATTTCAGGAAAAGTGTTGACCACGAAAGTTGGAGATCTCGTCGAGATCTACAATTTTCGTGTTGAACACTTCTCCTGAAATTGCTTGTACATAGCGTATTTTGAAAAGGCGCAAAAAGTTAGAAGATTTTGAGGTACGACTAGCCGAATAACGGGTTGCGGTTAACAATCGCCTAGGTTTCCACTAAAAAAAAGTTAACGAGATCGGTTTATTTTTTTAATTTTTTTTAATTTTGTTTTTTTGGGCCGGTCGGTTCAACTCCATTAGAATCTAGACCGGGTCACCTTTTTATCTTAATTGTGTAGGGCCAAAATTGGCGCCACCGCTCGTGATGGTTTGGACCCGTTTGAAAGTGTGTTTTAAAAGCTCTGCCGGCCTTATATTCTGTTATAATGCCTTTATTGCCGCCCCCTCTCCTTTCATCTTGTTGCTTTCCAACTCCCATGACTAGATCGCCGGCCGTGTGCCGGTGATTAGTCGATACCGCGGCAACGGCCGCAGCTCGACAAGAACAACCGATTCCTATGCAAATCGGGCTTCCATCCATGGATACGCCTTGCGGGCAGCATATTTGATGTGCCCGGAGCTCGACGAAAAAGGATTTGAGGCAACCTGAGCTCACCGACAACCAAAATGAGCAATTCGAGCTCGCTGGCAAGTGGGGCCATGGGTGTCAAAGATCTGTTCGTATAGACTCAATCAATCTACAAAAAATTCTCGTGACAATTGCCCGAGCGAAAATAAATGTTACATTATTTGCCAATGTTATCATACATAGAGTTAATATGTTTTTTTTTTGAAGATTTATAATAATAGAATCTATGTACTAAGAAATCAAAAGATACAGTAATAAAAGACTAGTAAGAAATAGAGTATGAACATATTGTGAGATCACCTCTAAAGAAGAACCTTAAAAGGTAATCTCAAAACCTAAATCTTAAAAATTATCTCCGAAATCCAAATCAAATCAATATCCTGATTCGGATTAGAGATACAATTTATATATTTATATATCAAGGGCGCTGATATTAACATCGTATTTTTGGTTGTCCGCACTCAAAATTTGAGTATTTTTTGGCCTTTTAGAATTCCTATTAGTAAGCACTGCATAAAAATTATTCCTTAATTATTCGTACTCGTCTCACTCGTGCTTTTGCATCCCCTCCAAACCGTGATTTCGCCGACGACCCCTCCTCCTCTCTTTCCGTCCGGGCTAAAGGGCTCCAAATCCGGCAAGTGCTCCTCCTGCGTTTCCCGAACAGCGTTCTTTATCCCAGTGCATTCTTCTCCTTTATCTGGCGGTTATCTTTTCCACATCCGGCATCTCTCTTACTCTTGGCGGCGGTGCTCCTCTATTCTGTGATTTTCAAGCGTCCATTCCTCCTCAATGCGGTGGTGCTCGCTTCCTCCGTTTTTCTAATTTTTGAGTGAGGATAGTCTTCTTGCTTACGGATAGTCAATTTTTAAAAAATATTGCTTACGGATAGTGGTGCACATAAAGCCCGGCAGACCCAGTTTAGATCTGGGTCTGTCAGGCCCAAACTCTTTATTCCCAAGCCCAGGCCTAGAAATAGCAAGACCCAGGCCCAGGCCCCCTATATGAATGGGGATTAGCATGACCTTTTTGGCAAGGCCTAAACCAGGCCCAAACAGGCCTAACCAGGCCCAGGCATACCCAAGGCTGATTTTTTCAAATAAAAAAAGATTTTTTATAAAAATTAATTAATATAAATATATTATGTAAGACATGTATATTAAAATTTTAAATACTTAATAAGATAAAATGTTATATTTTATTACATATTAAAAAAATATTACAACGCACACAAACGGATCAGTCACCAACCACGAGAAAAATTACCCGAACTTAGAAAACACACAAAATCTCACAACTCTCAACCTACCCACCCATAATAAGTAAGGTGTCAAAGCATTGTATGACGACCTACCCAAAATAAAATAAAATACAATACTAATACTCAATCTTCATCAGCCAAGCCAAGTTTAACGAACTCAGCTCTTCTTCAACTGACGAGGAGCTGTCTTCAATGAATTGAAAGCAGTATGTTGCTCTCTGTTCACCGGGTTCAAATAATCTTTATAGCAAATACGAATCTCTAGTGACTCTTCGTTAAGTCGACTACGTCATTCATTTAAAACTCTGTCACTAAAAGAAAAAAACAGCCTCTGAAGCTACTGCACTAGCTTGAACAGTTAATATATCGTGGATCATTAATTAAAGCCAAAATATGATGTGTTAGTTTTATTTTTCCACCACTCTAATATATTAAAATTTTTAATTTCATTTTTAGTCATATATTATCTAAATTGTATTTAGTGTAAAGTCCTAATTCATTTAATGTACTAGTAATTCACGATTTTTTTTCTAGATGCAACCTCATAAATTTCATTTTGAAAATCATTTGCTATGTGTAATTGTTTTGAATCATCTCGCGAAACAACTCGGCAGTCCTACGCTTCAACACCACCGGATCCATGGGATCGCCCAGATAATCTTCGATTTCATCTGGGTGAGGAGGAGGCGAGACGACGAGCTGCCCAGAGAAGTCTTCTGCGGGCGAGTCGATCGGGGTGCCTGCACATGAAGGAGCCACAGGGCAGAATGAGAGGGGTTCTCGCAAGGAGTCTTGGAAGGGGCGAGCGGCAAAGAGGAGCGAGAGGAAAGGTCTAGTTCACTTACCTGGATTGCGAGAGGTCCCGACGATCTGGAAAGGATCATCATTCTTCATGCTCGGAGGGGTAGATGGCTGAGGCGAGTCGGAGTCTTGGTGGTGGATGACAGTATTATCCAACAGCTTTATCGGTTGGTGAGGAGGTGTGAGATCTCCCTGGTGAAGCATGAATCGAGTAGATAAGGTGAGTAAAGAAAAAATAGGGGCAAAAGCAAAAAGTCACCTCTCTCTCTAGGAGATGCGGGAGGAGGGGTGTGGATTTCCAAAGAGGCGGGATTGGGCTCTTCGGCCGAGAAGGGGGGCCAGCGGTCTTTACTTTCTTCAGGCGAGATGACGACGTTAAGGGAGCAGGGGTGCGAACCAGATCCGGGACCAGAGCGGCCCTGTTGGCCTTGTTTTGTTTGCGCACCATCGCGAGGCGTTCGCGGAAACTCTGGCTATGAGACATGACTGCGACGGAGCGGGGGAAAGAAGAGGTGAGAGGGGGGGCACTCTCTACACGAGGTCGGTATCATATTTTTATAGGCTCCGGTAGAGGGCCCCGCCAAAGATTCCCTCATAAATAAACTTTAATGACGCGAGCCTCGGTTAGACTTTCTTTTCGAGCTTGAGCCAACCTCGAAAAGAGCGGAGATTGTGTACAACCTCGGACCCGCGAAAGCAGAAGGCCCAAGGAGAATAGAGGACTAGGCGAGAGGGACCCAGGGAGAGGGCCACTCGTAGCGGAGATTGTGTACAACCCCATATTCGCTGGGAAGGACCCAAAGGCTTCAACAGTCAGGATTGGGTTAGTCTCAGGCTAACCTCGGGTTAACCCTGAGGCATGATTGTGGAGTTCTCGTCCTGTAGGAGCTCTCGCCAAGGGCAGGCGAAAGCTGAGGAAACAAGGGCAGATAGTCGAGCTCTCGGCAGGGGAGACCGTCGACCGGCCAGGGCAGATAGTCGACCTCTCGGCAGGAGAGACCGTCGACCGGCCAGGGCAGATAGTCGACCTCTCGGCAGGAGAGACCGTCGACCGGCCAGGGCAGATAGTCGACCTCTCGGCAGGAGAGACCGTCGACCGGCCAGGGCAGATAGTCGAGCTCTCGGCAGGAGAGACCGTCGACCGGCCAGGACAGATAGTCGAGCTCTCGGCAGGAGAGACCGTCGACCGGCCAGGGCAGATAGTCGACCTCTCGGCAGGAGAGATCGTCGACCGACCAAAGCAGAGGGTCTGACTAAGGAAGCTCCCGCCTTGGGGAAAGCTCCCGCCCAGGGCAGGCGAGAAGGTCCTAAGTGAGCCTTCAGTCGCGATAGCTTCAAGACCGTGAGGGGCGCGAACCTCCCTGGCAAGGGGTCTCGCCAAGGTTGGCCTAGTTGGGGGGCCAGCGAGAGCCTTCTCGGCCAGGGTTCTCGCTAAAGTGGGCCCACGTGGTAGGGCCCGGCGCTCGTAAAGGGGATTATTTTATTATTATTATCCCGAGGTAAAATTACCCAAATGCCCTTGGAACGACAGCGGGATTTGGCTATTGGCAGACCCCTCAGGGGTATTTCAGTATTTTCAGGTCAACACAGGACTATAAAAAGACCCATAGGGGCTCTTTGGAGGGCAAGATTTTCATTTTCATCTAACTCTAAGTGCCTTCTGAGGAGCTCCCAGCCCAGCATTTGGCTTTGGAGGGGAAGCTCTCAGAGATCTTCCGGGTGAGTGGTGGGACCTCCCAGCTGAGGCTTCGGGTCAGTCTTTTGACCTCAGCAGCCAGTCAAGGGTCGAGATAAGAGAGAAGTAGGCGTCGGCTGCACCTTGGTTTGTGAACATTCGTTGGGGTCATTTTTGGCTTCAACAGTTCTGGTGCGGTGAGCGTGGAAGCAGTCGGCGCAAGAAAATCTTGAGTTAAGTCCCATGGTAGGAGGCGAGGGTGAAGGATCAGGCGCGGGAGGATCCCCCACCCGGGTGGACGAGGCGACGAGGAAGATGTTTGAGGACTTCAGGCGAGAAGTCATGCAGACGATCAACTTGGCCTTCTCGGCAAGGAACGAGTGGGAGACGCCGCAGGTTCCGGTGGAGGTGGTTCCGCTGCTAGGCGAGAACGCTCCAGGGCAGCGCCCCGGGAAGGAGGTCCCGGTGGAGGCAGGCGAGAGAGACGTAGCCGCGCGGGAGCTCTTCCCAGGTCAGCGTCTCGGGAAGGAGCTTCCGGCGGATCTGGGCGAGAAGGAGGCGACGGTGCGGGAACTCTTCCCTGGGCAGGGTCTCGCGGATCGGTCCAGCCAACCGAGGTCGCGAGACGTGCCTTCTCGCCAGGCAGGGGGCGAGACCCCCTTTAGTGAGCTCATTGTCTCGGCTCCAGTGCCGGAGGGGTTCCGGGAGCCGGACATGACCTACTACACCGGGAAGGATGACCCGGTCCAGCACGTGCAATGGTTCGAGGACGTGGTGTCCATCAGGCAAATGTCGGATGCCTTCAAGTGTAGGCTTTTTGCCATCACTCTGAAAGAGAAGGCCAGGGACTGGTTCCACCAGTTGCCGGCGAGTTCCATCTACAGTTTCGAAGATCTGCGCAGAGGATTCTTGCTGAGGTTCTCGACTTCAAAGAAGCGGAAGAAGGAGGCTGAATGCTTGTTTGCAGTAAGGCAAGGGCCGGAAGAGACGCTGGGTCACTATGTCGACCGGTTCCAAGAGGAGGTTCTCCTGGTCCAGGAGGTCCCGGGGTACGCGCTGATGCTTGCCTTCACCCTGGGGCTGAGACCAGGGTTTTTCAGCATGGAGTTGAAGAGAGTGCCCCCCCTCTCTTTTGAGGAGCTCATGGAGAGGGCTGCGAAGGAGATAGACTTTGAGAGGGCAAACCCTGCGTTTGCAAGGAAGCTGGCCAGGTTGGCCGAGGATGATGTGAAGGAGCCGGTGGTGGGAAGGCAGAGAGAGCAGAGAGAGCAGAGGGAGCCGAGGGAAGATAGGAGAAGAGAAGAGCCCCGAGGGCAGGGACAGCAGCATGGGGGGGCCAGGGAGCCAAACAACCGACTGGGTTGGAGGCCTCAGGAGGGTCGCCCCCAGGGCCAGGGAGGGCTTCAGGGAAGAGATAACTTCCGGGAGCCCAGAAGGCTGGAGCAGGGAGGATGGCGGCAAGGACCAAGGGGTCATTTCCCACCGCCGCAGGAGGCTATGGAGGTGGGAAGGGGAAGAGGAAGAAGATTTCGGGGAGCCGGAAGAAGGGGAGGAGGAGAAGGAAGAGGGGGCAGAGTGGGGTTGCCTTATTGTGACTTCCATCAGGAGGAAGGTCACGCAACGGCCACATGCCCAGAGTTTCTGGAGATTAGAGGGGCCAGAGGGGCCGGAGGGCAGGATCCGCCTGTGAGGATCGTTGAAGTACAGCGGGAAGACGTGGAAGACAGATGTGAAGACAGGATTGACGTGGGAACCCGAGGAGGGATCGGAGTGATCCACGGGGGAGTAGGGATCGAGGCAACCCGCAAGGGGAGCCTTCAAACCATGTTCCGCCGAGGGGTCGCCTCGACCTCCCAGGCCCCCCCCAGAGGAGAAGATCACTTTCTCATCCGCGGATATGCCAGATTACGAGGATCCGTTCTGCGACGCGCTTGTGATCCAGACAGCGGTGGAAAACTACACCGTCTCCCGGATACTGGTGGATAATGGGAGCTCGGTGAATGTGATCTTCAAGAAGGCTTTCGATGAGATGAGGGTGGAAGGAAAAAGGGTCCTGGCTTCTGATGGACCGCTTTTTGGCTTCTCCGGAGAAAGGAAAGAGGTGGAAGGAGGAGTAGGCTTGCATGTGAGGCTTGGGGGCGTCTCACAGAACTGTCGGTTCGTAATCGTGGACGCCCCGAATAGTTACAATGCCATCTTTGGGCGCCCCCTCATCAGCGCCTTTCGCTGTGTACCCTCCTCGTACCACCAATGCCTCAAGTTCAACAATGGAGGGGTGCAGGTTAGGATCAGGGGGGATCCGAAGATGGCAAGGCAGTGCTATGTGACGGCGGTTAACACCGTGTCGTGGATGGCGGAGGCAGAGGAGTTGGAGAGGGAGATGGCTGAGCAGGAAGGAGTTGAGGAAGGGGGGATGAGCCTGGGAGAGGCGATGGAGGTTGCCGAGGAGATGGCGGAGGCAGAGGAGTTGGGGGAGATCAGCCCAGAAGAGGCGAGAGGAGTGGTGGATGAAGAAGAGCAGAGGCAGGAGGAGAGCCTGGAGGAGGCGATGGAGGTTGATGAGGTTGGGGGAGAAGAGCTCGAGTTTGAGCGGGAAGAGGCAAGGGTAAGTTGGGAGCGGTCGGGGCTGGAGCCGGCCGAAGAAGTGGTGGAGATGGAGGTGCTCACAAGAGCGGGGGAGGTGCAAAGGATTCGGATCAGCGGAGGCTTGAGCCTCGAGGATCAGGAGCGGATGCGAGCCTGCATCCAAAGCAACGTCGACATCTTCGCTTGGAGCGCGGCAGACATGCCGGGCATCGACGCGGACGTGGCCTGTCATCGCTTGAACCTGGATTCCAGAGCCCGCCCCATACGCCAAAAGATGAGGGCCATCGCCACCAAGCTAGAAGCCCCCATCCGAGAGGAGGTCCAAAAGCTCCTGGACGCAGGCTTCATCTCAGAGATCCAGTATCCAGGCTGGATCTCCAATGTGGTAATGGTGAAGAAGGGAGGAGGAAAATGGCGCATGTGTGTTGATTTTTCGTTATTAAATAAATCATGTCCCAAGGATTGCTACCCCTTGCCTCGGATCGACGCGCTGGTTGACTCAGCCGTTGGTTTTTCTCTTATGAGTTTTTTAGATGCATTTTCAGGTTACCACCAGATCCGGATGCACCCTCCTGATGTCAAGGATGTTTCCTTCATCACGAGAGAGGGATGCTTCAGCTATAAGATGATGCCCTTCGCATTGAAGAACGCAGGGGCGACGTACCAACGCATGATGGATCGAATCTTTCGAGATCAAAGGGGAAGGAACCTGGAGGTCTATGTGGATGACCTCATGGTCAAGAGCAAGTGTGTTGATTCCCACCTGCGAGACTTGGAGGAGACATTTGCCACCCTGCGAAGGTTCAAGATGAGGTTGAACCCCTTGAAGTGTGTCTTCGGGGCTAGTCGCAGAAAATTCCTCGGACATCTCTTGACTCCTGCGGGGGTAGAGCCTAACCCCGATAAGGTTAAGGCTATCCTAGACCTGGAATCGCCTTGCAGTGCCAAGGAGGTCCAGTGCTTGACCGGGAAGTTGGCCGGGCTGAGCAGGTTCCTCTCTCGGTCAGGGGATAGATGTTCCTCTTTCTTCAAAGTACTTCGTGGCAACCAAGCATTCGAATGGACGGCCGAGTGCGAAGAGGCTTTTCAGGGACTGAAGAGGCAACTCTCCCAAGCTCCGTTACTTCAAAGCCCGAAGGAGGGGGAGGACCTAGCCTTGTATCTAGGAGTGGGAGGAGAGGCGGTGAGCTCCGTCTTGGTTAGGGAAGAGGGGAAGAAGCAGTTACCCGTCTATTATGTCAGCCGAATCTTAAAAAAGGCGGAGCTCCGATACCCCATCCTGGAGAAGCTAGCATATGCTTTGGTTATCTCAGCTAGGAAGCTTCGCCCTTACTTTCAAGCACACTCGATTAGGGTGATAACAGACCATCCCCTTCGCAAGGTCTTGGAGGGGGTGGAGCATTCAGGGAGGTTGGCAAAGTGGTCCATCGAGCTAAGCGAGTTTGACATCTCTTTCGTCCCAAGGCTCTCCATCAAAGCCCAGGCCGTAGCGGATTTCCTGGCGGACTATGTTACCGAGGCCGAGGCTGAAGAACCAAAGCCGCAAGAAGCGTGGAAGATGGTGGTCGACGGGGCCTCAGGAAGGCACTCCCTGGGAGGAGGTGTGGTGTTAGTAAGCCCTCAGGGAGTTACCATAGAGCAAGCCGTGACTTTCCATTTCCCTGTAACCAACAACCAAGCAGAGTATGAGGCTGTGATCGCCGGCCTTCGCTTGGCAAAGGAGCTGGAAATCCAGGATGTGGAAGCCTTCACCGACTCGATGGTGGTAGCATCACAGATCCGAGGCGAGTTTGAGGCCCGGGAGCCGACTCTCGCGAGGTATCTATCTAAGGTAAGAGCCCTCATTGGGGGTTTTCGTTCATTCTCTATTCAACATGTCCCCAGGGAGGAAAGCGCGGCAGCTGATCGACTGGCGAAATTCGGGCTTCGGGGAGGAGGTACCCTAACCGAACTATTCCGACCAGCCATTGAAGAGGGGGAGTTGATGGAGGTGAATCGGCGGTCCTCATGGATGGATCCATTGGTGACTTTCTTAACCACAGGAGAACTGTCGGAAGAAGTCAAGGATGCAAAGAGCTTCAGGCACAAGGCGGCTCATTACCTGATGCTGGAAGGGAGCTTGCATCGGAAGATGTTGTCAGGGCTCCTCGCGAGATGCGTAACCGAAGAGGAAGTCCCGAGGATCCTGGAAGAGGTGCATTCTGGAGAGTGCGGCAGTCATTCAGGGGGAAGGACATTGGAAGCAAGGGTGATAAGGCAGGGATATTTCTGGCGGACCATAAGGAAGGATACAGCTGAATTCGCAAGGAGGTGTCGGAAGTGCCAAGTACATGCTCCTCTCCAGCTCTTGCCCGCCCAAAGACTTCGAAGCATCACGGCGCCATGGCCCTTCGCCATTTGGGGGATGGACCTGGTTGGACCCTTCCCTCCAGCTAGCGGGCAAAGGAGGTTCCTCCTAGTGATGATTGACTACTTCTCCAAATGGCTGGAGATCAAGCCGTTAGCCAAGGTAACCTCCCAGGTCATCAGAAACTTCGTTTGGGGGGAAATCATTTGCAGGCACGGATTGCCCCAAGCGATAGTGACAGACAATGGACCTCAGTTTGCCAGTGAAGAATTCATCAGTTTCTGCACCCAATTGGGGATTGACCTCAGGTTCGCCTCTGTCCATCATCCTCGGAGCAATGGTCAGGTGGAGGCGGCGAACAAAGTCATCGTCAACTTGCTCAAAAAGAAGGTCGAGAACCTGAAGGGTAGCTGGGTGGAACAGCTCCCTTCCGTCCTGTGGGCCTTGCGAATAACTCCGAACACGGCCACTGGAGAGACCCCCTTCAAGCTCTCTCACGGGTGTGAGGCTGTCCTCCCGGTGGAGTTCGAGGTTCGGTCCCCAAGGGTCGCGGCCGCAGCTGAGGGAAGCGAAGCTTGGAGGTTGGAGAATGAGGAAGGGTTGCGCCTCTCATTAGATATGGTGGAAGAGCTGCGGGATGTTGCCGCCATCAGGCAGGAGGAAATAAAACGGCGAATGGCTCGGTACTTCGATAAGCATATCCGAGTCAAGCAATTCGCCGAGGGGGATCTAGTACTGAAAAAGGTCGACGCTGCGGGAAGGTCGGCCGCGGTTGGTAAGCTCAACCCCAGCTGGGAAGGGCCTTATATAGTAGAGAAGGCTCTGGTTAACGGAGGCTACTATCTCCAGGATGCGGAAGGAAGGACCTTGAGTCACACCTGGAATGGTGATGACCTGAAGCGCTTCTACCCATAGGAGGAAAGAAGGATTGTAATGATTGTAAACAACTATTGCATTTTCGATAAGTTTATTTCAGAATATTGACTGCTTTCGAGTACGCAATCTTTAAGTCTCTTTTGTTTTTACCGACTATGACTCCTCTCCTCGATGATGGAATAGGCCTGGTTTGGTTATCTTCATCAACACCCCGAGCTCGGCTCGGCCCCAGGTAGACCCGCTGCGCAGGCTCTCATCTAGCTGGCAGGTCCGAAGGCTCGCCTGTGGGGGAGAGGTTTGGTTATCTTCATCAACACCCCGAGCTCGGCTCGGCCCCAGGTAGACCCACTGCGCAGGCTCTCATCTAGCTGGCAGGTCCGAAGGCTCGCCTGTGGGGGAGAGGTTTGGTTATCTTCATCAACACCCCGAGCTCGGCTCGGCCCCAGGTAGACCCGCTGCGCAGGCTCTCATCTAGCTGGCAGGTCCGAAGGCTCGCCTGTGGGGGAGAGGTTTGGTTATCTTCATCAACACCCCGAGCTCGGCTCGGCCCCAGGTAGACCCGCTGCGCAGGCTCTCATCTAGCTGGCAGGTCCGAAGGCTCGCCTGTGGGGGAGAGGTTTGGTTATCTTCATCAACACCCCGAGCTCGGCTCGGCCCCAGGTAGACCCGTTGCGCAGGCTCTCATCTAGCTGGCAGGTCCGAAGGCTCGCCTGTGGGGGAGAGGTTTGGTTATCTTCATCAACACCCCGAGCTCGGCTCGGCCCCAGGTAGACCCGCTGCGCAGGCTCTCATCTAGCCGGCAGGTCCGAAGGCTCGCCTGTGGGGGAGAGGTTTGGTTATCTTCATCAACACCCCGAGCTCGGCTCGGCCCCAGGTAGACCCGCTGCGCAGGCTCTCATCTAGCCGGCAGGTCCGAAGGCTCGCCTGTGGGGGAGAGGTTTGGTTATCTTCATCAACACCCCGAGCTCGGCTCGGCCCCAGGTAGACCCGCTGCGCAGGCTCTCATCTAGCTGGCAGGTCCGAAGGCTCGCCTGTGGGGGAGAGGTTTGGTTATCTTTATCAACACCCCGAGCTCGGCTCGGCCCCAGGTAGACCCGCTGCGCAGGCTCTCATCTAGCTGGCAGGTCCGAAGGCTCGCCTGTGGGGGAGAGGTTTGGTTATCTTCATCAACACCCGAAGCTCGGCTCGGCCCCAGGTAGACCCGCTGCGCAGGCTCTCATCTAGCTGGCAGGTCCGAAGGCTCGCCTGTGGGGGAGAGGTTTGGTTATCTTCATCAACATCCCGAGCTCGGCTCGGCCCCAGGTAGACCCGCTGCGCAAGCTCTCATCTAGCTGGCAGGTCCGAAGGCTCGCCTGTGGGGGATAGGTTGGCTCTTGTGATACTCTGTTCTTAGCCACCTCAACGACACCCCGAGCTCGGCTCGGCCCCAGGTAGACCCGCTGCGCAGGCTCTCATCTAGCTGGCAGGTCCGAAGGCTCGCTTGTGGGGGATAGGTTGGCTCTTGTGATACTCTGTTCTTAGCCACCTCAATGACACCCCGAGCTCGGCTCGGCCCCAGGTAGACCCGCTGCGCAGGCTCTCATCTAGCTGGCAGGTCCGAAGGCTCGCCTGTGGGGGATAGGTTGGCTCTTGTGATACTCTGTTCTTAGCAACTTCAACGACACCCCGAGCTCGGCTCGGCCCCAGGTAGACCCGCTGCGCAGGCTCTCATCTAGCTGGCAGGTCCGAAGGCTCGCCTGTGGGGGATAGGTTGGCTCTTGCGATACTTTGTTTTTAGCCACTTCAACGACACCCCGAGCTCGGCTCGGCCCCAGGTAGACCCGCTGCGCAGGCTCTCATCTAGCTGGCAGGTCCGAAGGCTCGCCTGTGGGGGATAGGTTGGCTCTTGTGATACTCTGTTCTCAGCCACTTCAACGACACCCCGAGCTCGACTCGGCCCCAGGCAGACCCGCTGCGCAGGCTCTCACCAAGCTGGCAGGTCCGAAGGCTCGCCTGCGGGGGACAGGTGGAGTCCTTGACTTGTTGATCCTTGGTTCTTGATTGGTAGTTACTACGTTACAATGCGCTCGGCTCAAACCCCGGTAGACCCGCTGCGCAGGCGCCCATATAAGCTAGCAGGTCCGACGGCTCGCCGGTGGGGTAGGGGTTTAATTGGTTGGAAAAATATGTGGGCAGGACCCTGACCTAGACCGGGGGCAAATCCCTAAAGGTCTCGGCTCAGGGGTCTCGGCCAGTAAAAGTCTCGGCTTGGAGGTCTCGGCCAGTAAGGATCCCGGCCCAGAGGTCTCGGCCAGCAAAAGTCTCGGCTTGGAGGTCTCGGCCAGTAAGGATCCCGGCCCAGAGGTCTCGGCCAGCAAAGGTCTCGGCTAAAGGAGGTTCTCGCAAAAGAAAGCTCCCGGCGGACCTAGGCAGGACGATTCAATCGACGACGCGAGGTTCCCGCCTAGCTGATTTCTAAGGAAGGTCACCCTAAAGAGACTAAGGGTCTCGGCGGAAGCTCGCGCGGAGGTCATTCGGCAGAGTAATATACTTTCAAAGCACGCATGGACAATAATAATAAAGAAAAAAAAGAGGGGAAATGAAAAATGAAAACGAGACATTACTTTATAAAAAAGTTATTTACAGAAGTAAGGAGGTTCTCGCTCAGTACAAAAAGATATTCAAAATAAAAGACACCTCAGGGGGACGCGCTGTAATCCCCACTGGTGCTCTCGCTTGAATCGTCGACAGAGCCTTCTTCGGACGTCTCGCCAATAGCGGTAGAGGACCTCGGGACGTCTGAGAGTGGCGAGTCCGGCGCGCCCGGGGGTTTGGGAACTGGATCGTAGAGCCAAGGAAGAAGTTGGCGAGCGTCGATGGTCGCGCCGTCCTCCTGGAGCAGCTTGACGTCTCGCAGCGTCTCGAGCGTCAGCCTGACGGTCGCCTGAGCATTGGCTTGAAGCAGCTTGTCGACGTCATATTCCGAGAGGTAGCGACTCCGCAACCTCGCATCTAGCTCCGGGGGCGGGACCTTCGCCAGCTCTGCGCGGAGCTGTTCCCTCAGGAGGACACTCTCGCAACGCGCGTTGGCCAGCTCTGCGCGAAGCTCCCTGACTTGGGCGGAATCCTGCAAAAGGGATAAAAGATTTTAGCCTAGACGCATTACACAGTAGAAACTTCGAGGAAACGGGGGCAAGGGTTCAGGAGGATCTCGCCTACCTCGGTCGCGGGGCGCAGAGACAGCGCCAATCTAGCATCCGCGAGCTCCTGTTGAGCTCTCGCGAGTTCTTCTTCCGCGGCGTGCGCGCGAGCTATCGCGTCCTCCCTCGCCTTGCGCATATCAGTGAAGTTCTTGTCAATGGTGATGCTTCGACGCGCACACATATGTGTAAGCTCGAACCCGCGCATTACGGCCCGGGTGGCGTCGAAGGCTAGAAGGCGGGTAGGCGTCTGGTCGAACACGCTGGCATCTTCCCGGCTGTAGAGACCATATCCAAGCGAGAAGGCCTCGCCGGTCACATTTTCCCCCTCCGCCCATCGGGGAAGGAGGGTCGAAACCCTGATTGAGTTTGTCTTGGGGTCCCATTCCATCTGAGGCTTCCCCTCCGAGTCGGCGTACCTGACGCCTAAACCAAAGTTCCGGTGCCCTCTCGGCACCTCCTGGGGCGGGACGCTGGCGGAGGTTTCGGCGGCGACCACTTCTCCCCCAGCCTCGCCTGCGGCCGATGTGTTCCTGGCGGAAGCCTCGGCGCGGCTCTTGGCGGCGGCATCCATCTCACTGGCCCTCTGAAGGATCACTTCAAAGGACCTGCCCTCAGGAGGAGGTTGGACGGGCGAGACCGCCAACGATTTCCCCTTGTCGACGGCAGAAGGCTTGGGCCTCTTCAACGCGCGGAGAGGAGGAAGGGTGGCCTTCCGCTTCTTGGCCGGTGGCGGCAGGGAAGGGACTGGATCTTCTCGGCAGGCGCTGGCGCTAGCTTCCGCGAGCGCAAGGGGGCCTCTCGCTGCCAGACCCTCGACACCCCGGCCTGCGGCGAAGAGTTGGCGCAGAGGGACCTCCCGCTCTCCTGCAAAGTAAAAACGCTTTAGCACTTCAGCGCAAGAAAATCTTTGATAAAAAAAGGGAATCTGAGGCGAGACCGTACCTTCGCCCGAGTGAACAAGTGGGAGGGAGTCGACGTCCCGCAGAAGATAGGGGACGTCGAACTCCTTGGTCCCGAAGAATTCCAGGATTGCGCTCTCGCGCGATCCCAGAGCGGGCGGCTTGTAGGCAGCGTCTTCATACTGAACGGGCTGAAGCGGGACGTTGCCGAAGTCCCCGCTGACGTAAACGAACTTCTCGCCCCAATGGTGGTGCTTGTTGGCGAGACCGGTAACCTCGAGCTGTTGCCCGGAGAAGAAAACTACCCCCCCTTGGCACGGAAGTTGAATAGCTTCCGGAAGATGGGCAGACTAAACTCGATCCTCTCGGATCGCATATAGCATATGAATGCTATAAGGATCGCGACGGAGTTCGGGTTTAGCTGGGCGGGTACCACCCCATAATAGCGGAGTGCTAGCCGAACCTCCGGCCAAAGGGGGAGGCGGAAGCCCACCTCGAAATGCTCGAGGGGGATGGCAAGCTCTCCCGCCCCGGGAGTATTCACCCTATCATGATTCCCCGGGTTCCGCGCCGAGAAGCCGGCGGGAACGTAGCGGTCGACGATCATGTTGTATTCGTCGAGGGTGAGCTTGCAGGAAGGGAAGAGGTGTTTCTGGAAGGCTTCCGCACAATGGGCGCGACCCTTGTTCTCGCCAGGCATGGCTAGTTCGTGAGTAGGAGCGAGAGCTGTAGGGGGGTCGAGGCGGAAGCAGGAACGCGAGAGCACGGAGGGAAGGCTGAGTTTCCGGATCGGAGAAGTAAATGCGGTTGGTAGACTTCTCTATTTATAGGGAATCGTAGTCATCATGCGTTCATCCGGCAGAGAGAGAAAGTGACAGCGGAGTACAGCTGTCAGAATCCGGGCTAACGACGCCTCAGTTCTCCCCCTCAGGATGACGGCAGTCAACGGTCGCCTTCGGGTTTCGACGCGACTGCCTGGATCGGCGCAAGCCTCCTAGACCGGCGCAAGCCTCCTGGGTTAACGCAAACCTCCTAGATCAGCGCGAGCATCCTAGTTTGGGGTAAGCGTCTTGATTAGAAAATCCCGCAGAGCGATAAAAAGGAAAAGGAAAAGAGAGACATGGGTAGAAGCGGGACTCTCGCTAGCGCAAGCTGGATAAAACTTAATTAATAATAATGTTTGTTACAGACATCGAAAAAGAGAAAAAAAAGGGGAGAAGAAAAAAGAGATACATTAGGATTCAGAGCGTGAAGGCTAGTAGGGTTTCCAGCTCCATCGTCCCCGTTCTCGCCGCCTAGTTCTTGGGGGCGCCAACGGGTTGAAGTAAGACGATAGCGTGGTACACCCAAGGTTGATCCGCCTGGCGTAGTCCCGGATCTGCGAGATGCACCTCCCCGGCGAAGACTCGGCGGAAGGCCCGCGCGGGCAATCAGTCTCGCCCAAGAAGAAGTCCCGCTCCAGAGCCTCCAGCCTTTGCTCCACGGATTCGCGAAATGCTTTCGCCGCGGCAGTATGGGCACGGTCTCGCCGGACAAGCTTGGCCAGGATGACTGAGATCTTCCTCCGTCTCCCCTTCGCGCTCCCAGCACTGTTCAGGGCTTCCTCTATCTCGCCAGACGAAGGGAGGGGGGACTCTTCATCCTCTTCTTCCTCGTCTTCTTCTTCCTCTTCCTCTCCTTCCTCGTTGACTCCCGACCGCAAGCCAGGGTCACCTGCGGAAGAAACACGCGAGAATTTTGGTCAAGGCATGACAATCGACAGTCCAGAAAAGTTTTCGCATACCTGCGGCTGGGCGAGAACCGTCAGCCAAAGTTGGACGAGAAGGCCCGGCCCCTCCGTTGGTTCCATAAAGGAGGTGAAGAGGCTTGCCCAGCCCCGGGCGGAAGGGCTCGCGCACGATGATCCCGGCCTGGCCGGAAGCATGAGGGGAGTTGTCTTCTCTCAAGGGGCGATCAGCATCCTTAAGAGTAGCGGAAGGTTCAGGAGCCGCCCCTCCCGCCTGCAGGAGAGGATTGGCCACCGCAGGAGGCACTTCGACGGTTCTCGCTTCGTCTTCCTGGGTGGTTAGACCCGGGTCGGCGGGAGCTGGCACTGCGAGAAGGCGGTTCAGAAAAGAAAGGGTCGGGTTGAAATGTTGACAAGGGAAAATGTACCTATCGTTCCGGTCTCGGCTAGAGGAATCCTCTCCGAGACCCGTGTTTGGCCCTCGGGGGATGAGCGGGTAGGTTCGAAGAGCTGGGCGGAATTTCGGCGTCATTATTGGGAGCGGGTTCCTGCGAAAGCATACTTTAATCTTCGAATCTAATGCACAGTCAGCTCGGTAGACACGGGCGAAAGGCTTACCTTCTGTGGGGAAGGATCTCCCGCAGGATTGGGAGTGGGGGAAGGAGGATCCCTGTTCTCGCGAGAAAGGTCCCGCCGGACCGCCTTCGCCCTTTTCTTTTCCTTCTTCTTCGGCTCCGAAGGCCCAGCGGTTGAAGTCTTTTTCGCTAACCATGGAGCCACCGCCGCACAGTTAGCCAAGGCCCGCGCTTGGGCAACGGCTAACCGGGCTTGGAGGTCTTGCGGAAGCGGTTTGGCAGCGCGTTTGGGATGCATGGTAAGCTCGCGCGAAAATCCCTGAGGCGAGAGCTCAGTTGGAAAACCGTATTTTAAGGGCAGGGCGTATGGACGCCTATCAGTGCATATTTATAGCCGCAGTGGGACCCACCAAGAGATTCCCTCGATAGGCGGGCACGTGTCCAGCGAATATTTTGGGGGTTGGACTTGTCTTGTCGAGCGCAGGGCTAGCTCGAAAAGAGCGGGGATTGTGTACAACCCCATATTCGCTGGGAAGGACCCAAAGGCTTCAACAGTCAGGATTGGGTTAGTCTCAGGCTAACCTCGGGTTAACCCTGAGGCATGATTGTGGAGTTCTCGTCCTGTAGGAGCTCTCGCCAAGGGCAGGCGAAAGCTGAGGAAACAAGGGCAGATAGTCGAGCTCTCGGCAGGGGAGACCGTCGACCGGCCAGGGCAGATAGTCGACCTCTCGGCAGGAGAGACCGTCGACCGGCCAGGGCAGATAGTCGACCTCTCGGCAGGAGAGACCGTCGACCGGCCAGGGCAGATAGTCGACCTCTCGGCAGGAGAGACCGTCGACCGGCCAGGGCAGATAGTCGAGCTCTCGGCAGGAGAGACCGTCGACCGGCCAGGACAGATAGTCGAGCTCTCGGCAGGAGAGACCGTCGACCGGCCAGGGCAGATAGTCGACCTCTCGGCAGGAGAGATCGTCGACCGACCAAAGCAGAGGGTCTGACTAAGGAAGCTCCCGCCTTGGGGAAAGCTCCCGCCCAGGGCAGGCGAGAAGGTCCTAAGTGAGCCTTCAGTCGCGATAGCTTCAAGACCGTGAGGGGCGCGAACCTCCCTGGCAAGGGGTCTCGCCAAGGTTGGCCCAGTTGGGGGGCCAGCGAGAGCCTTCTCGGCCAGGGTTCTCGCTAAAGTGGGCCCACGTGGTAGGGCCCGGCGCTCGTAAAGGGGATTATTTTATTATTATTATCCCGAGGTAAAATTACCCAAATGCCCTTGGAACGACAGCGGGATTTGGCTATTGGCAGACCCCTCAGGGGTATTTCAGTATTTTCAGGTCAACACAGGACTATAAAAAGACCCATAGGGGCTCTTTGGAGGGCAAGATTTTCATTTTCATCTAACTCTAAGTGCCTTCTGAGGAGCTCCCAGCCCAGCATTTGGCTTTGGAGGGGAAGCTCTCAGAGATCTTCCGGGTGAGTGGTGGGACCTCCCAGCTGAGGCTTCGGGTCAGTCTTTTGACCTCAGCAGCCAGTCAAGGGTCGAGATAAGAGAGAAGTAGGCGTCGGCTGCACCTTGGTTTGTGAACATTCGTTGGGGTCATTTTTGGCTTCAACAGTCGGTATCATATTTTTATAGGCTCCGGTAGAGGGCCCCGCCAAAGATTCCCTCATAAATAAACTTTAATGACGCGAGCCTCGGTTAGACTTTCTTTTCGAGCTTGAGCCAACCTCGAAAAGAGCGGAGATTGTGTACAACCTCGGACCCGCGAAAGCAGAAGGCCCAAGGAGAATAGAGGACTAGGCGAGAGGGACCCAGGGAGAGGGCCACTCGTAGGGCGAGAGAGGAATCGGCGAGACGGGTTACTCGCAAGGCGAGAGGGACCCAGGGAGCGGGCCACTCGCAAGGCGAGAGAGGAGTCTGCGAGACGGGTTACTCGCGAGGCCGGATGAGGTAGAAGGGGGAGGAGCTCTCGCTCGCGAGACGTCGTTCTCACCTAACGCCGGTTCAACGATGGGCTTAGCATCGGTTCGACGATTGGTCGAGCGCCGATCCAGTTGGAAGACGGTTTTTACCTTTTTAGTCCCATGTGATTTTACTCTTTTGCCCTTTGTGGTTTGCACATAACCCTTCAGAACAGCGGAGTTTGGTTGTTGGCAGACCCAACCCAGGGTATTTTGGTAATTTAAGGTCGGTTAAGTTTGGTTATTGAAAGGTCAAACTCAGAGGTCTATAAATAGACCGATAAGGTGTCTGGAAGAAGGTTATTGACCCCTTCTTCTTCTACTACTAAGACACCTAGCTCAGCACTGGCTAGGAAGGGGAAGAATTTCTAGTTCTTCCGGGTAAGAGGTGGGACCTCCGAGCTTAATCCTTCGGTCTGTTTCTAGTCTTCAAGACTCTCGTCCAGGGAAGAATTTCGGGTAGAGTAGGTGTGAGTTGCAACTCTAGATACGAACTCTAGGTGAAGTCAGGTCTCTGGCTTCAACATGAAGAGCTTGATGAACATAAATGGTCTCACGGGCGCTGTCATAGTGATTAAATGGCAATCTGCGTCCGATGATGTTCTCTATCTGTGCTTCTCTTTGCCGCATTTGATCATAAGTCCAAACTTGTCCGGCCGCTGATAGTTGTGCTTGACTTGATTCCAGAGCTTGCTTTGCAACACATGATTTGATGTGTCGCACGAGTGTGGAGTTTCCGGCCGCAGTCAACAACTTCGAACAACGTCGGCACTTCGCTTTAAAATTATTGTCGATACGCACTATGTCGAAGTGCTTCTAGATTAGAGCACTGTGTTTATGCTCGACAATTTCGGAAACGTCCAGATGAAGATGTCATTGATCGAAATTTTGGACTATAGAATGAAAGTGGATGAAAAATTGTGAGAGTTAAACTTTGAGTAGAACTAAAATTTTTTGAACATAGCATCCTATCTATTTTTTGGAAAAAATTCGGATTTTAAATAATTATAAAATTATTTATAGAAAATAATAAAATATTGAAATATTAAAAAAAATAATGGCTCTCTATAGAGCTTCTTAGTGTTAGGACTTAGGAATCTCAATATTAAAATCTTAATATTAATAACAATTAATATTAATAGCATTAAGTGCTATTAATGCTGGCCAGCAGCCTGCTGCCACGTCACTTTGAAGAGACGTTGCAACACGTCTCTTCATAGAGACGTTGCAGTAGGCTGCCACAACGTCTCTATTTAAAGACGTTGCTCCCGTAGCCTTGTCTTGGGCGCTTGGCCAGTCATGGGCCAAGCCTAGTTATGACTTGGGACCGGGCCCAGGCAAAGCCTAGGACCGGTCATAGCCTTGGCCAAGCATCGGGCCGGGCAATACACTAATATTGGAGCCTTTTGAGGCCTCCCAGGACCGACTTGGGTCAGGACCAGACCTGCTCGGGCCCATGTCTAAGCACACTTTTGTCAGGCCGGGCACAGACGGGCTTTCCAGGCTCAGTCTTTTTGTGCACCACTACTTGCGGATAGCCAAAAATACTAATAGAACAAACTGCGGCGCTAATATCAATGCCTAGTTTCCAATGGCAATGATTGAAGATGTGAAGTTCAAGAGCCGGCTACTAACCGTTCGTCCATCACATCATAAATTAAATTATTTTGATATTTTCCGGGTCGTTGACTAACGAATTTTAAATATTCAAATAATAAGCCCCTATAACATTAACGTTAAATAACAATACTTAATTATAAACTAACATTTTTGTGTACAAAGCTTAAGCCGACCACTAATTAAGCATCCATTTGTACAAATTATAGTCACCACAGGAAAAATAAAAATGCATTGGTGGCTGACACGTGGCGCTTCTAGATTTCAATAAGTTGGGTGTCTTATCCTACATGACCTTGGGTGTCTTATCTTACATGACGGGTCCGGATCGCCTGCGACTCTCTCTAAAAGCTCAACTCGAGCTCGAGTCTATGGAGCTCGAGTTCGATGAGCTCGAGCTCGATTACGAGTCGAGCTAAAGCTTAGATATATTATTGTTCACGAGCTCGCGAGCAGGCTCGCGAGCTTTTTATTCATATTTTTTTTAAAAATAAACTATAAGAAAAAAATCAGGCACATGAGCTAAAAAGCTCGTGGCAACTCGAGTTCGAGCTCGATAAGCAGGCATTGAGTCGAGCTCGAAATGATTAGCTCGAGCTCGAGGTTGAAATTTTTGTCAAGCTCATCTCGTTTGCACCCCTAATGTGAACTAAGACCTTCATCATCATGGGCGTTGTAATCTTCATGTCACGTGTGTCATATTTTCAATGTCAC